>JARWLC010000001.1:146061605-146391605 GCA_033318265.1 Phyllotis vaccarum | reverse complement strand
ATTTGTTTATCTTCTGGAGAAGTGTCAATCACTTGCTTAGCTCTTTGCAAAATCAGATGGTCTTTTTGTGCTTATGTTATAAGAATTCTTTATATTCTAGTTCATCAAATATGCATAGAGCAACCTATTTTATGGGCTCTCTTTTTTACTTCATGATACTTTTAGATTTTAATATTGGGAAATCCAGTTTATATAGCACTTCTCTTTTCATTAAAAGTTTTATTGGCACATACTATGTGTAATAATGGGTTTTCTTTTCCTTTTATTTTCTTTTTGTTCATTTGCTTTTCGAGACAGGGTTTCTGTGTAGCTTTGGTGCCTGCCCTGGAACTTACTCTGTAGACCTGCTTGGCCACAAACTCACAGACATCCACTTGCCTCTGCCTCCTGAGTGTTGAGATTAAAAGCATATGCCACCACCACCCAGCTAATGATGAATTTTCTTGTGGCATTCTCACTTATGTGTACTATATATTTTGAATATTATATATTCATATCCATTGCTCTCTCTTGTCCCTCGCCCATTCCTGCCAATCCCGTTTGACTCTCAACCAGCTGCCCCTTCTCACGTTTACTTTGTGTGTGTAACATAGTGAGTTTAATTATGGTTGTCTACATGAGCATGGGTAAGGGGTTAGTAAGGAACACAGGCAGCTAGTGACTACATTGGTGCAGAAAATGCCTCTATTATGTTTGTTACTGTGCTCATGATGTCACACCTAAGAAACCACTGTTTAGTACATTATAAACTTTATTATATAAGGAAACCTGTTAATAAATGAAAATGTCATCACCAAAATTAATCCGACCTGAAGTTCACACTGTTAGCATTTAGGCATTACCTGACCCCACCCTTGTGTTGCTGGCAGGATACACTTGCCAACAGTCTGGCAAATACCTAGATAGCCCAGGTTCTATGGCTCTCATCTGTGCATATGCGCTGTGTGGATGTGTGGTCTCTATATGCATGCACCAAATCCTCTTATTAAAGGAAACCCCCTCCTATCTGTACCTCCTCCCCTTCCCATCTCTTCTTTTCTTCTTTCCTTAGCCCTTACATGCCTTCTCTCTTTTCCTCTCTTTCTGCCCCTCCCCCCAATAAAATCTGTGTGAGTGCTGTGCTGTCTGCATGGTGTGTCCTCTTTCCGTGGGGCCTCTTGGCTCCATCCTGTCAAGGTCGACTCCTGCCTTTTTGTAACACATACAACTTAATGAACTTATATACAGTTAGAATTGGCTTTCAGAACTTTAATCTTGAACTTTCAGTATCAAATATACTTTATGCACTTCCAGATTTTTTTGTTTTGGTGGTGGATAAGTGCATACAATACATTGAAATTTAGAGGATGTTTACGTGGTTCTCAACCTTCCTAATGCTGCGACCCTTTAATATAGTTGCTCATGTTGTAGTGACCCCCAATTGTAAAATTATTTTTATTACTATCTCATAGCTGTAATTTTGCTACTGTTAGGAATTGTAATGTAAATGGCCTTTGGAGATAGAGGTTTGTGGATGGGGTTGCAACCCACGGACTGGGAACTGCTGTTGTAGGTGTTGTGAAAGAGGCAGGGTATGGAGGTGACAGCTCAGTTTCTATCTAAGAACATTCCAGGCTAGTGGTATGAAGACAGTGAGACAATTTAGAATGGACTGTAGTGTGTGCCTGACAGCAGACCTTCCGTCTGCTTTGGAGAGACAGAAAGGCTTACTTCCACAGAAGGGGTGGGTCTAGAACCCTAGAGGATGAGGTGGTATTTAACAGCTAATGTGTGTATTGGAAGTAGGGTGTATTCTGGAGAGTTCAAAGGACAGGATCAAGAAAGAGTAAGGGGTGCTGGAATGCAGGGAAAGGGCTTGGCACTTGTATCGATTGGTTTTAGAGGCTCACCATCAGTATTGGACAGTGCTCTCAAGGCTCTCGGGCCGTGTGTAGCAATTTGTAGAACACTGAGGGAGAGGGACATTCATGTTGAAGGATACAGACCTTGGTGATCTGTATACATTATAGGAAGAACAGTCAGTATAGGAAACATTGAAAAGACTGGAATTGGAAGCATTGAAACAAGAGGGAGAGGCAGGGGATGCCTATAGTCAAAATTCAAGGGACGATGGGGATCAGAAACCAATCAGAGACTAAAGGGGAGAAATCAATGCGTAGGGTTTAGATACAGCATCAAGAGCAGCTGGAGAAAATGCTGGATATATAGTTTGAGCTACTGAGTGGGAAGATGGGCCTTTCATGACCACGAGAACCTCTAAAGTGAGATGATTAGGGCATGCAGTGAAGTAATAATGTTTCATTGTTTTTGGCAGTTCTGAGTTCTGAGAATCATATTTGAGCCTCCATGGCAAGCACTGTACCACTTAGCTAGGAGTATCCCTTCCTGATTCCTACCCAAAAATGTTTTAAATCTGTCTTTGGTTGTTTTGTTGCATGTTAAGGAGAGGGGTCTTGGGTGGACAAAAAAACATGGAATCAACTGCAGGTCGACTTAGCTGAAGCTGTGGGTGAGAAAGAGAGTTAGAGTTAGAAACATTGTCAGGCAAGATGGCCCATGGCTTTAATCTTAGCACTCTGGAGGCAGAGGTTTGAGGACCTCTGTGGTCTACATATCAAGTTCCTGGTATGTAGAGAGACCCAAAACACAAAAGCAAGCCAACAGAAGGTAATGTCTTCCAAGGAAGTAGGCATGGAAGAGGAAACTCTTTACTGGGGATGTAGGAGTAAGAAAAGAATCTTTATCTTCTATGTTTAACTGTGAAACCTAAGCAGCTTCCATTTCCCACTGAGTACCTCAGAGGTACCACATCCCAGGCTTCCATGGACCCCCCCACCCAGTGTGTCCCTTCATTTAAATTATCAGCCAGAAAGAGCCACTTCAATTTGGAATGACTCAAAATTAGCTTAATCAGTTCTTGAGAGAACTGAGAATTTACTCATGAGGCATAGCAGAGGCTTTTACTTGCATTGAGAGTTAAGGAGGCTTGCAGAGATCTGTGTGCATAACCCCCCACCCCCGTGCAGAGATCTGTGTGCATATCCCCCCCCCCATGCAGAGATCATTGTGCATATTCTCCCCCCCCCCCAAGCAGGGATTGGTGTGCATATCCTCCTCCCATGATGCAGAGATCTGTGTGCATACCCCCCATGCAAGGATGTGTGTGCATATTTCCCCCATGTAAGGATCTGTGTGCATACCCCCCCAAGCAGGGATCTGTGTGCATACCCCCCCCAAGCAGGGATCTGTGTGCATACCCCCCCAAGCAGGGATCTGTGTGCATGTCCCCCTAGATGAGTGTTATAGTCATTGCCATTGCTTGCTTTGTCTTTTTAATCCTTTCACACCCTAACACTTCCTAAATTGGGTTCTGTTGCCCAATCTAGGTGTTATTTAAATGAGCAGAGTAATTTATAACTGAGAAAGCAGCATTATGACTTCAATCTTTTTGCCTCTCCTAGCTTTCCCGAGCATCAGCTATTGACATTTGACACATGGAGTCGCCTTTCAGTTGGCACCTTTTCCGCTGTCTGATTTTATTTCCCCAAAGTCACCCTGTCCTCTGGTGTGCTGCACCCATGCTGTGTGACCTTCCGGTCGCTCACTCCCATTCCCAATCCTGCTCCTCTCAGATCTGCTGAACCTCCCTCTACAACTCTGCCCAATATGTCTCTGGTACCGGCACAGCCCCTTCCACTTCCTGTGTCCTCATTTCTCTCTGTACCCAAGTAACAGGATACCCCCCCACCATGTGGTTAGTTACAACTTGTCTACTATTATGTTTCAGCCATTTGTCTTATTTGTTTTGGAAAACCTGATGTTTAGCTTAAAGCCCTTCGGTATAATAACTCAACAAAAGCTTGTAGACTTACTTAATATCAAATATTTAAAATCAAATATCTCTCTTCCAATAGAATCTTGCTCTGTTTGTTGCCCAGGCTAATTTCATTCAAACTCGTGGGCTCAATCAAGCCTTGTGGGCTCAGCTTTCTGAGTACTGGGAGTACAGGTGTGTGCACCACTCAATTCATCCGAAACTTCTAAGAGTCAGAGAGATGCTCTAATAATGATAGCATCCCTTCAGCAGGATTCAGCCATCTCTTTGTGGCAGTTCCTTGTGATGCCTAATACCCCATGGCTAGAATTCTTGCTGCTGATAGCAGCAACCGCAAGGTTTTATTTGACCAGCTGGTCAGATGTGACCATATGTAATCATAATGATAGGTATCTAGTAAGAATATGCAAGGTTGCCAGTGGTGGTGGTACACATCTTTAATCCTAGCGCTTAGGAGGCAGAGGCAGGCAGATGGGCAGCCAGGGAAACATTCCAAAAACCAAAACCTGTCTCCAAAACCAAAACCAAAACACAAAGTTGAAGCCAGGTATGTGGTGCATGTATAGGTAGTGATACCATTGTTCAAAAATGAAAGAGGAGAGAGAGAGAGAGAGAGAGAGAGAGAGAGAGAGAGAGAGAGAGAGAGAGAGAGAGAGAGAGAGAGAGAGAGAGAATTCACAGAGAAGACAACATCTCAGAGAAGACAAAATCCACGCCCACATAATACTTCTCATTTTGCTGTGGCTCTGTAGTCTGACAGCTTAGGAAACACCAGTCATAGCTCACTGCTACCAAATAAGATGCTAGGCTGTCGTCCTGTTTGGGCCAGACTTCAATGTCTTTGCTGGGCAGGATGGCCGGGATGGGGACACTTATCGTTTTCACATTCCAGTTGTAAAGCCGGCTTGCCAGCTTTTCGAGTGGTGTGGGGACAGTACTAATGGCCTCAAAGCAATAACGGGAGTGTTTTGACAACAGAGGAAGTAGTGAAAACCAAACAGAGCTTTCTTGAGAGACTCATTCCATTTGTTCTCAGCCAGTCTGAAAAGCTACTATGCCTGCAGGTTCCTTGTGATCACGGCAGGCCTACCCTCTGTTTCCAGGATGGCTCCAGCAGTCACTGTCCGGGGCTGTCTCGGATCCCACAGACCTCAGAAGCTCCTAGCATCCTCTCCCTTGAGGACCTCTGCTGCCCTGTCTGCTCTCATGGCTTCCTCACGTCTAGTTAGGTGCAGATTTATCCCATCCAGGGACACATCTTGGCCCTTGTTCTCAGCATCAGAGGTAACATTGCCAGGGAGTCCCTTTAAAAGTGGCAGTATGGTGCCTTACAGCTCAGGCTCTGGAGTTCTATGCCTGGCTCTGAACTCTAGTACCCCAGTTTCTTATTTCTGAGTGTGGGCAAACCATTCATGTCTCAGTACCTGGGTTTGAACCCATACTTTTCACATGACTTTTAGTGGAAGACCACACGATAAAATCAAGTTGTAAGATCTAATGGGTAGATGCTTTTTAGATGCTGGCTGTCAGTGTGAATCCTTCTAACACCGGTATGCTGCCTCTGTTTCTGCCCTGTTACTCCAACCTGGCCAGACAGAACAGCAAGCAAGGCTGGGGGAGGGGAACTTTGCTGTAGGCTGTTCCAGCCTGAAGATTCCGTACCCTCAGGTTCAAATTCCAGTGGAAGCAGTGGTAGGTCCTTGCTTTACCCTTGGAACATGCCAGTGCTCTGTGTGCACATGTGAACATGCCTATGGGCATATGTGTGCCCATGGAGGCCAGAGGTTGACACCGTTTTCTTCAATCACTTCCTCATCCCTTATATTTTGAGACAGGGTCTTTCATTGATCTTGAAGTTGGCTGACGTCTGTAGCCTGGCAGGCCCACAAGCACCAAGGATTCTCTCATGTCTGTCTCCCAGGCCCTGGATGTGTACACTGCCACATCTGGTTTTTGATGTGTGTAGGCATTGAACACAGTCATTGTGCCTGTGTGGCAAACATGTTACTGACCTAGCTGTCTCCCCAGCCTCTTCTAAATTCTCTGTTGATTCTCCTGGCATGTTCCAAGAGCAGGCTTTTTCTTTTTCTTTTTTTTCTGGAATAGAAGAAAAAAATCATACTTTCCTGATTACTTTTTCCTCTCATAATATATCCTATGGTTTCCTCTCCCTCTACTTCTCCCAGTTCCTTCTACCTCCTCTCCCATCCAGATCCACTGTCTATCTCTCATTAGACAACAGACAGGCTTGTAAAGGATAATAATAAAATACAATAAGATATAATAAAAGCTAACACATCAGAATTGGGCAAAACAAACAAACAAAAACAAGGAAAAGGAACCCAAGAGAAGGTATAAGAGTCAGAGACACATTTATTCAGACTCGGGAATCCCATAAAAACACTAAACTGGAAGTCATATATATATATATATATATATATGCAGAAAACCTGATGCAGACCATGCGGGTTCTGTGCATGCTGCCCCGGTCTCTGTGATCTCATTAGCATTGCTCAGCTGACTTAGAGGAGGTCCTTGTTTTCTTGGTGTCCTCATTTCCTTCTGGCTCTTACACTCTTTCCGATTCCTCTTCCATGGTCTCCCCCCCCCCCCCCCCCCCCCCCGCCCAGCTTTGATGGGAGGGATTTGATGGAGACATCAGTTTAGGACTCGGTGTTCTACGCTCTCTTTCTCTCTGCTGTGGATCTGTATTTGTTCCCATTTGCTACATGAGGAAGTTTTTCTGACAGCAGCTGAGCAAGGCACTCATCTATGAGTATAGCAGAATGTCACTAGGAACCATTGTATTGTTACTTTTTTTTTTTTTTTTTTAATTTTAGAACAGCAGAGTTTGGTTTTACCCTATGTCCTTGGGGTATCTAATCTTAGGTTCTTGACCATTCTAGCAGAGTTGGGCATAGACTTTATCTCATGGAATGAACCTTAAGTCAAATCAGATACTGACTGGTTACTCACTCCCATAAGCTTTATACTACCATTGCCCTATTCTCAGGCAGGGCAGCACTGTATATCAAAGGGTTTGTGTCTGGGCTGGTGTTTATGTCTCTTTTGGTAGCATGCAGAGTACCTTCTGTACCAAAGATGCTAGCACGCAGGGTTGAAGGCTTTATGCAGGCACCAGCTCAACTTCTCCATGTTCAATGCGTTCAGTAGGTGTTGTCTTGAGCAGTGAGGTCTTGCTGTCAGTTGTGGCAACAGCCTAGTTGTTTGGGGATTCCCATGGGACCCTTTGGCCAACACTCAATTAGACAGAACCTAAGCTCAGTACTAGAAGTTTTGTTGGGTGATTTGAGATGGCCAACTGGGGTCCTGTCTTTCCCATTATTAGACATTTCATTTAGATCACTTCACATATGTACATATATTAGGAAACATCGAATGTACTCAATTTTCATACTACCCCTCAAATGGTCCTTAATTTTAGCCGTCTGTCCCCAGATTCCCTCTGTGTTCTCTTCTCCTTGACTCCAAACCTGACCCTCCTGTCCCAGGCTCCATCCATCCATAATGATCTATTTCATTTCCATTTCCTAGTGAGATCTCTCTGTCCATGTGTCCTTTTTACTATACAGAACCTCTGTGGTTCTATGGATTGTAGCCTGGTTCTCATTGGCCTAACAGCTAATGTAAGTGACCTAACAGATAATAAAACATAGAAGTGAATACATACCTCATTTGTCTTTCTGGGTCTGAGATATCTTATTCAGGATGATTTTTTTCTAATCCTATCCATTTCATGATTTTGTTTAATGGATGGATGAGTAATACTTCATTGTGTAAATCTATCATATTTTCTTTATCCATTTGGTTAAGGAACATCTAGGTTGTTTGCAGCTTCAGGATTTTATGAATAGAGCATCAGTGAGCATGGTTGAGCAAGCGTCTCTGTGGCAGGATGAAGGGTTCTTTTGGTATATGCCCAAGAGCCACTTTCCTGATAGTTATCTAGCTTTTCAGGTGAATCACAGGAAACTGTCTAGCACCTTCGATTTCTGCTAGGCTGACTACTCTCTCAGCTCAGACTAAATTTTCCGCCCTTTAATGGTCACTGTTCTGTTAGGAGATTGCTAACTCAATGCTTGTGCAAATCTCCAAGGACCAGAAAGGACCTTGTATGCCCTCAGGGGCACTAGACAGAATAAGCAGCAGGAAATGTGGGTGCCCCATAGCCTCAACACACACCATTGCTTGGGTTTTCCTCTCCAGATGAGATGTCAGGAGTCAGCAAGGCTCAAGGAGTGACATGCAGAATAGCACACTAGCTGGGTGCAGGCTTGTGGACCCCGCATTGAAGTATGGAATATGACAGTGGTCCTTCCTCTTACCTTTCCACACTGAGTCCTAAGGCTTTCTGTCTTTGCTGGAAAGCAATAAAACATTGCCTCTAGATGTTGAGGGCTACCAGAAACTCTAAGGATCTGTGCATTTTAACAACAGATTTACAAAAATTAGCTCCTGTTGGGCATGATGCCATACACATTTGAGAATAGCCTGCCTCTATAGTGATTCCAGGCAGATATGAACTATGTTACAAGATACAGACTCAGAAAGAACATAAACTTCTAAAGAAGGCTCTCTGTGTGTCTGTCTGTTTCTCTTTTTCTGTGAATATACATTTTTCCTTTCTCATATTTAGTGAAAAGGTAAATGATATCACAGTCTTACTCTGCCATCTCTAGTTGCACTTGATTTGGGATAATCAGTGTTGACAGCCTGGTGTGTAGATTTTCTCATGACTATTTTCTCATAGGGACCTGCCACTGTTTATCCCTTATTACATTTGAACCTGCAGCATTATGCATTGGCTTTGTTTATTTATAGGACAGTCTTTCAAAAGTAAAGCTGTCTAGGGCTGGGAGGTGGCTCCTTTAGGAAAGTGCTTACTGTACAACATGGGGACCAGCATTTGAATCCTCGAACCCATGTAAAAGCTGGGCAGGTGTGGTTGGCTTGCTTTTAATTCCAATACTCAGAAAGTGGAGATGGGGCTCCCCAGAGCAAGCTGGCTAGTTAGACTAGCTGGAATTGATAAACTGGGTTCTGTAAGAGACCCTGGCTTAATAGTACACAATAGAGAGGTCAAGGGAGACAGCATTGTCAACTTCAGGTCTCCATAGTCATGTAAATACATGTGCAGGTCCACCTATGCCTATACATATGCATCTGCACCTATGTAAACACATACACACTCACACTGCATACATGCACAGACAGTTAAGGTGCAGGCATCTCATAGATACGGCCAGCTTCCTTTCCTGTTGTCTATAACAATTTGCCTGTCTACCCAAAACATTTAATTCTATCCCCATACTCTTTAGTACTAGATGTCGTCAAATTTATTTTGGCTTCTCTTTGTGATTGTAGTTTTCATTTTTCCATTCCAGGAAGAATGGGATTCTTTTTGGATCTTGCTGGTAAATATTGGCATGGTTTTCTTGCCAAGCTTCCACTGACTTCCGTTTCTCCAGGCAGGAACTGAAGCAGCGGCTTTAGCCAGCATGATGGATTTGAGTCCTAATGACTGTTGTGTGTTGTGTTGATTTAAACCCATCAAGAAGATGGATTTCAAGCAAATGCCATTTGAAAAGGTTACCAATGAGAGGGAAGAACATCTGATGCATGTGAGGGGTTGCCAGGGGTGTCTTGTCTGATTTACCCAGCTCTCTGAAGCGGTCACCCTGTGAGTCCATGACCTTGCTGTGTCCTGTGCTCTGCAGAACACGTGGAGCCTGTGGAGCCCCATGCAGTGAGGAAGATTTCCCATAATGTCTTATTAGGGTGAGGCATATGTAGGGAGGAATTAGGTAGCATGCTGCACTAGAGAGAGGCTCATGGGAAGAACTCGGGTGGCCTGTGTATTACAGAGAAAGACTCACATGGAGACAGGACTTTTCAGCAGCACCATGACCATTCTCCTGCCAGCTGCTAACACAAGGTAAGTCTCACCACCGCATTGTACAGAAGGATAATCCCACAGCAGGATGGCGGCAGTGCCTCCGTTTCTAGCATTTGAGCAGCCCTGGAGTCCTATCTTAACTCTACCTGGGGAACTTGATGCTGCTCTTCTGAGCCATTTGAACAACATGGGTTAGCTGAGAAATGAACCAGCCTGTGATGAAAGAGCAGAGGTCGAGGGGGAAGAAATACCGAGGAGAGCTTTGAAGTGTTGGGGATTCACAGGAAGGCCCTATGGGGCCCGTCACAGCCCCTAGTCCAGGGCCCCATGCACATTCAAACCCAGGGCAGCCAAGAAGCAGCTTTTGTCTCTCTTGCTGACTTTTCAGGTCATATCCAAAGGACAAGAAGTAATGGAACTTTCAAGTAGGGAAGTTCCCAATCGATTTTAAAACGGTGTGTGTAGAGCAGGAACCGGACGGGTGGGAGGTGGAGACTGGGAAGGGGTGCTGATGGAGAGGCTGGCCAGCTCAGGAAGGAGCAGATTCATTCCAAACACATTTTGTGGGGAGAGTTGACAGAATCAAGCACTAGGTTGCATGTGTGCTTGAGCAGGAAGAAGGCATTGAGCATAAACTGGAATTGCCTGGGAATTAAAACAGAACTAAACAAAAGACCCTCGCCTGAGCTAAAGATTCACAAGGCCGAACGACTGATTAAAACTGCATGATAGTGGGGAGTTAGAATGTTGCAGATCCAGAGGCTGATGATCTTGGGCTGTCACATTCCTGTGTTTCATCCAGCATCCTTTTTACTGTCACAAAACCATTGGAAGGTGTTCTCAGCAGAGCCTTCCACAAAACCAAGTTATGCATGTCATCAGAGAGCATCTGAAACGTCACAGCAGAGACCTGCTTTACTATGAGGTCCCTGCCAATGTATTTGTTAAACGATCAATTTATGGCTTTTCTTTTGTTCCGTGACTAATAAAAGCCCATTGAACTTCTTCAGGGGAACACTAGTACTGGAAACTTTGAAGAGCCCCACACTGGATGCCATATTTTACTAAGAAATTGGGGTTCTTTTTCTGGGCTCTTCAATCATATCACTAAAAGAGTTTTAAAACAGAATCGTGAGGATAGTTTTGTTTGAGAGAAAACAAGCTGGGAATCCAAATAGCTGCTGGGAGGGAGGGAGGGAGAGAGCTTTTGAATTAGTCTCAGAGGTTCAGTTATGGAGACCAGCAAACATAGCAAGGAGTGGGTAACTTCAGAGAGAACGTGATCAAACCCAGAGTTCCAAAGAATAATGTGTTTAGACTTTGGCCAGTATCTGAGAAAAAGAGATAAGAGAAGAAGCAAAAGGAAGAACTGAAGAGAGAGATCTGAGTGGCCGAAGCTTTGGGAACAAATGTTATGAGACTTTCTGGGAAGGAAAACTACATTCGCCTTAAGGGAATAACTTCTCTTAGCTAAGCCTGGCTTCAGGCCAGTCAGCCTTCCTGAGGGCTCATCTCTCGGCCAGGTGATTGATTGACAGACCCAACTGGGTGAACTCTTAAGGGAAGAGACAATCGTATGAAATGTTAGCATCTTTGGAGCAGATCACGTCTCCATACTTGGCTAGATGAAAATTCCGCCTGGGAGAGGTCCATCCTCTGTGGCCACAAGGCTTTAAGGTATCTATTATAACGTTATTCCAGGCAGCCTTTATAATCTGTGTTCACAAGTCACGGTCACTCATATTTGGCTCAGGAACTCTCTTATTCCCTTTGTAATGAAAGCTGGATTTGCGTCAAGTCAAGGGATACTTTCTAGATCTGTAACATGAGGTTCCTGGGGATGCCATCTCCTGAGATGATATTATCAGGAATGGAAGAGGCTTTGGAAAGACTCAGGTTTAGTGTAGGTACTGTGAGTTGCTTATGCTGCTTCTGAGGGTGCCAAGTGGATGTGTGTTGGGTAGGCAGGCATATGGAAAAGAGTTTTGTCTTAGTCACTGTTCTATTGCTGTGAAGAGACACCATGCCAAGGCAATTCTGAAAGAAAGCACTTAATTGGGAGTCTGCATACAGTTTCAGAGGCTTGATCCATTATCATCATGGCAAGGAACATGGCAGTATGAGAGGAGCTGGAGCAGTAGCTGAGAGCTACATCCTAGTCCATAGGCAGAAAGAGACACTGGACCCAGTGTGGGTTTTGAAACCCCAAATCCACCCTCAATGACACACCTTCTCCAACAAGGCCACATCTCCTAATCCTTTTCAAGTAGTGCCACTCCCTGATGACTAAGCAATCAAATATATGAGCCTATGTGGCTGTTCTTACTCAAGGCAGCATAGGTTTGCATGTGGATATCTGAGTCTGTGACACAGATAAGAGGCAAGGTGAGAAGTAAGCACAGGAGCCATTCTGGTTTCCTTGGAAATGATCTAATGGGTGGGGACGGAAGGAAGATAGTCTTGAGAAGGGCTCAGACAGCCTTGATAAGGGAAGAGAATCCAGAAACTGAGATGTGGGAGCAGAAAACTCAGAGAAGTGTCTGCTGGGTTGACATGTGACATGTTACTGGTAGGGTCCTCATATCCAGTCACAAATAGTCAGGTCTCTAATGATCTGGTTAGGGTCAATGCATAAGGAGCAAGTGGATAGTGTCAAACCTCCTTCACTGCCGAATTTACAGGCCCTCACTGCTAATTCACAAGTCTGCCAACCCACAGGTATAAATTATACACCAAAAACTGCCTCACAGCAGTACTCACTGCCACCGCAGAGGCCACAGTGCTATCTCAAAGGTCTCACAGACACTCATCAGGCCTTACTGTACTGTGCCCACATGCCCAATGGCCATCTAACAAGACCTCCTACCATTGCACAGGCCCTCACTGCCACCACATAGGCCTTGCTGTTACCTCACAGGCCTCACAGCCACTCATCAGGACTTACTACAGAGGCCTAACTGTCATCCAAGACCTGATAGCCTCCATATAGGCCTTACTGTAACCTCTCAGGCCTCACTCCCTCCCTACAGCCCTGAGTTCACACTAGAGGATCTCAGTGCCACCTCACAGTCTACATGGCCACCTCATGTCCTCAGGTACTCCCTGTCACATCACAGGTATTGTTGCCACTTCACAGGCCTTACTGCCAACACAAGCTGTCACTGGTCTCTCAAAGACAACAGTGACAACTCACAGGCCTCATCTCACAGGCTCACAGGCCTCCTCACAGATTTTACTTCCATGTCAAAAGCGTCACTTCACAGTACAGTCCCTTGCTGTTACCACACAGGCCTTCAATTCCACCTACCATTTTCATAACAACTTCATAGCCATTTCTTGATACACAAGTGGCATCACTGCCAATTACATTGACGCTTCACAGGCTCTCTCTGTCATCTTCACAGCCCTTCCCTGTTACCACACCTGTAACAATGTCACCTTACATAATGAAGCATTTATCTAATTATTCTTTATCAATAAATGTGGTGATATATTGTATATTTAATAAAATTAGTCTGGAATATCCAAGGGCTGAATCACCAAAGCCAAGCCTTGAAGGTCAGGGAGTGGTAACCCAAGCCTTTAATCCCATCACTAGGGAGACAGAGATCCATCTGGATCTCTGTAAATTCAAGGCCTAACAGCCAGGCAGTTAGTGGCCCACCCTGTTAGTCCCAGCACTCGGGAGGCAGAGGCAGGAGCATTTCTGTGATTTCAAGGCTTCCTGGTTTACAAAGCAAATTCCAGAACAGTCAGGACTGTTACACAGAAAACCCTTGTCCTGAAAACACAAACAAACAAAAAAGATGGAGAGATGGTTCTGTCCTCTGATATTCCAGACTATTTTATTAAGTATGCAATATGTCACCACAAATAAAAACTCATGTAGTATTAGGTTTCTGGCTTGGACTTTCTAGTCTAGCCTCCTGGGCCGGACTTTCTGGTCTAGCCTTGTGGCCCAAACTTTCAGACCCACAGTCCCATAGTCCCACTGAAATACACAGATGCTTATATTAATTGTACGCTGATTGACCTGGGGCTCAGGCATATAACTTGCTAGCTCTTGCTCTTAAACTAACCCATGATTCTTATCCTGTACAGCCATGTGACTCGGTACCTTTTCTCTGGCATCTCTGCCCTTCCTGTTCTTAGAGTTTTCTTAGTCTGGTAGCCCTGCCCACACTTCCTGTCTGCCTTTGGCCAATCAGAATTTTTATTAAAGTAGTAGGTGGGACAATTATTTACAATGTAACATAATCCTCCCACAAATTTAGGAGTCAGATATTGGAGTAAGAACCTCAATCAGAGAGGCAGTGGAGAAGTGACCAGTGACCTCCTTTCTCCTTCCTTGATCCAAAAGGGAAGACAATCTTTCTAAGCCCCACCCTACTACTTCTATGTCTTTCTATATGACCCTGATCCTCCAAAACCTCAATGGCTAATTTTGCTCAGTAAGTCACTAACTAGCTCCACCCTCTGATTGAAAGTAAACTTTATTGCAGTCTTGGGAGTTGTCAGAGGGTAATCAAATCCTACAATATATCCTGACTATTTACTTGACCAACCCATTACTATCACTTCAGAGACCCTTCCTGCCAACCCACAGGCCTCTTTACCACCTGACTGGCCTCACTGATCCCCACTAGCTGTGGGGATTGACCACACAGGAATGTGGGGCCCAGAATAGCTTGGCTATACAGCTGCCATGACAGGCTTAATAAAAACCAGCCAGACTGTAGGCCTGAGAGCCTCTGACTGGAAGCACCTGGTAGTTCCAGGAAAAGTCCATAGCAGGCATTACCTGGGGAGGGGTCAGCATCTAAGGGGAAGTATCTGATACTTTAAACATTCCAGTCATTAGATAATCCTTGAGCCCAGCACACACCTATTCCCCTTGTTCTTGCTAAGATACCCCTAGACAAATGTCAGCCAACCAGGGTCCTGAACCCTGGAAATCCCTTCACCCCAACCTCTACTGTGATTAAAACCCTACCCTGCCCAGGCTTGGGGCTCTCTGCTTTAACTGCTGCAGCCGATAGACAGATCAAGCTTAAGCTTGAATAAAGGCTCTTTGCTTTTATATACAAGATTCAGTCTCCAGGGTGATCTTTTTGGGGGTCCCCTTGATCTGGGCATAACACTAGCCTCAGTGCCAACCATCAGCTGTTACTGTCACCCCACAGCCCTCACTGTCCCCACAGCCCTTACTGTCCCTCAGAAGACTCACTGACTCTCCATAGTCCTTTATCACTGTGAGGTCACAGTCCTTTACTGCCAGGCCACAGAAATAATTGATACCCCAGTGCCTCTCACTGTCATATCACAGGACTTTGGGCCACCTCATACATTCACTACCATCTCTCAGGCCTCACTACCCCTTGAAGGCCTTCACTACTATTTCACAAGCCCTCACGGTCAACTTGCAGGCCTACTGTCACCACATAGGCCCTCACTGTCAACTTACAGACTTTACTGTTGCCACACAGGCCCTTTTTGACACTACACAGGCCCTCCCTGTTAACGTACAGGCCTCACTGTCACCACACAGGCTCTCACTGACAACTTACAGGCCTCACTGTCACCACACAGGCCCTACTTGACACCACACAGGCCCTCACTGACAACTTACAGGCCTCACTGCCACTACACAGACCCTACTTGACATTACACAAAGCTCTCACTGTCAACTTACCGGTCTCACTGTCACCACACAGGCTCTACTTGATATTATACAGGCCCTTGACACCACACAAGCCCTTGGTGTCACTATACAGGCTCAACTTGATACTTACAGGCCTTCTCTGTCAGCTTACAGGCCTCACTGTTGCCACACAGGCCCTTGCTGTCAACTCACAAGCCTCACTGTCACCACACAGGCCCTACTTGACATCCACACTGGCCCTCACTGTCAACTTACAGGCTTACTGTTGCCACACAGGTCCCTCTTGCCATCATACAGGACTTCTCTGTCAACATACAGGCTTCATTATTACCACACAGACCCTATTTGACATGATATAGGTCCTAACTGCAACCTCACTGACTTCATTACCACCTCATAGGACCTCACTATGGATCCCTACCTATCATTTTAGTCTCATGCTGCTATCTCACAGGCCTCATAGCCACCTAATAGTCTCTTATTGTCACATCACCAGTCTCATTTCCAATCATAGGATCTCATTTCCACCTCATAATTCCTCAGTCACAAGACCTGACTGCCACCTCACAGGACCTGACTGCCACCTCACAGGACCTGACTGTCACCTCACAGGACCTGACTGTCACCTCATAGGACTTGACTGTCACATCACAAGACCTGACTGCCACCTCACAGGACCTGACTGTCACCTCACAGAACCTGACTGCCACCTTACAGGACCTGACTCTCACCTCATAGGACCTGACTGCCACCTCAGAACCTGACTGTCACCTCACAGGACCTGACTATCACCTCACAAGACCTGAGTACCACCTCATAGGACCTGACTGTCACCTCATAGGGACCTGACTGCCACCTCACAGGTCCTACTGCTACCTCACAGGACTTCACTGTCACTTTAGAGCCCCTCACTGACACACCACAGGTATTCTGTGTCACTTCACAATCCTCATGGATACCTCATGGGTATTCATTGTTAACTCACAGGCTACATTACATAGGCCATGTCACCTAGACTATGCTAGTCACCTCATAGACACTAATTACCACATACCAGGCCTAACTGCCACCTCACAGAACCCATTATCACCCAACAAGACATCATTTGCACTTCATAGTACCTCTCTGCTACTACATAGGGCATAAGTGCCATCCCACAAGTCCTCACTACTACCTCACAGTCCTCAGTGGTACCATGCAGCATCATTTTCTTGTATCCCAGGATTTCAGTGCCTCCTCAGTCTCATAGCTACCTCATAGACATCACTAACACTTCCTAGGCCTCACTTCCACCTCACAGGTCACAGTCTCAGAGACTGTCACTTCCTAGGCTCTACCTGACACCTCAGAGACTCTACCTTCCATCACACAGGCTCTCTCTGCTACCTCATAGTCAATCCTCACTCTCATCAAGAATACAGGCTATACATCCCATCTTATAGGCCCCACTCTCACCTTATAGACTTTACTACTACCTCACAGACCCAAATTGTCATCTCACACAGGCCTCACTTGTACCTAACAGGCTACACCTGTCATCTCATAGGCACACATTGCCACCTCACGAGTCTCAATATGATTTTACCACCCTTACTGCCTCCTTATAGACCTCCTACAGCCTCTCACTGCCATACTATTTTAAATGCTATGTTATGGGCACTCATGGACAGCCTGTAGACACAAGCCTCACAAGCCTCACTGTCGCCTTCCAGGTCGTAATTCCATCTCACAGTCCTCATGGACACCTCTTGGAAACAAGAGGCATCACTGCCACCTCAGTGAGCATAGTTACCTCATAGCCCCCTCTGCCAAGTCACAGTCATTCTGACCACATGCAAAGCACTCAATGCCACCTCAGCGTCCTCATGGACACCTCATGGGCACTCACTGATACTCCAGAGTGGCCACTGCCACTTTACAGGTCTGACTGGAACCTCACAGGCTTCATTGTTACCTCACAGTTACTCCCCACACTTCTGATTGCCCTCACTTCTATATCACACGCCCTCATTGCCACTCCACAGTACATCCTTGCCCCTGCAAAGACTGATTGTCATCTCATGGGCCTCACTTCCATCTCCCATGACTTGACTGCTACCGCACAGCCAATATTCAGGACCTCAATGTCACTCAGGTCTCATGGCCCCTCTGCAGATCCTCTGTTATATTGCAGGCCTTCAATGCCACCTTAGTCTTTATGGTGATCTCATAGTTACTCACACCACAGAGCCTTACCTCACAGGCCTTACTCCCAACCTCACAGATTCTACTTGCTACCTCACAGGCCCTCGTTACTCCCTCATAGACCCCTGCTGCCACCCTAGAGACAAAATGCTACCTCTCAGGACTTACTGTCACCTCATGGGCCACAGTACCACTTCACATGTCTCACTCTTACCTCACAAGCCCTCAATGCCACATCAGAGCCTGACTGTCCCTCACAGCTCGCAATACTATCTCAGAGGCATCATTGTCATCTTGTAGACCCTTACATAGCAGGTCATACTGCCACCCAATAGGGCACATTGTCATAGGATTCAGTTCCATCTCATAGGCTTCACTGACACCTCACAGGCTCTCAGCATCATCTCACAGGCCTTCACAGTCACTCCACATGCCTCACTGTTACGCCCTAGGCATCACGGCCACCTCACAGGCCTAGGTTCTGGTGCAGCTGGTTTATGCACTTTGATGATGGCTTTGTGATGTTTCAGGAACCTTTCGGTAGGGCAGGTCACATTTTTCCAAATGGTAACTGCATTTTCCAAGTTCACTAATTGTACTGGATGAGAAGTCAAACCGGTAAACTTGTTTTAAGGTCTCTAAATTGAGGAGGCTTTGGGTCTGCCCTTAGAAAGTTAAGGGACTCAATAGGAGATTCTCCCTCAGGAGTTGTTAGGGATTTCTGTAGGAGAAAAGTTTAAAGGCTCTTTTTATTTTTTAAAAAAATACTTTTAGAGGAAGAATAATTCAGTGCAACTCTCTGAAGAAGCAATTCTCTTGTGGCCACACAGTAAATGCCATGATCTTTCATGACTTCTGGGAATCAGTCTTACTAATTCATACTTAGGCCATGATTACTCAACATGACATTTATTTAACACTCACTCTGAGTGAGGAAGAGCTTGGCACACTTTATATTTCATTTCATTGGATACGATGGTCTTTCAAAGTTTACATTAGCATTCTCCTGTGCAATGTTGGTTGAAGGAGTAGACCTCATCACATAGCTGCTCAAAGCAGCAAGTGCCCGTCACCACTCACAGCTGCTGAAGGTCAGGGATTTGCTTGCGGCTTGACCAGGTACTCTTGGCTCATGCTCTCTCATAAAATGATAGTTCAGATGCTGGCCAGAGATGCAGGCTTAAGCAAGGATGGGAGGTCCCCTTGAACTCTTTCACAGGGTTCATTTCCTCGCTGTGTGGACCTCTTCACCAGAATGCTTGGGTTCCTTGAAGCTCATCAGCCAGCTGGCTTTCCCCAGGGCAGGTGACTCAAAAGAGAGGAAAGGAACATGGTCTTGTCTTCTGTGACCTAGCCTTCGAAGTCTGTCGCTTCTGCCGAGTCATATTTATGCTAGTTGGTCCTATTTATTGTGAGTATAAATACCGGGGTGGGGTGGGGGGTGGGGAGTAGTGATCATTACTACCTTTTAATTACTTATTAATTAATCTATTAATACTTAATTACTTCTTATAATGCAAATGTTGATTTACTTTAAGGTTATAAAAATAGATGTCATAATTACAGCCTAGTCTTTCTAAGAATGGCTCTAATCATTTAAAGGTTACAGAATTAGCCTGGCAGTGGAGGCACACACATTTAATCCCAGCACTTGGGAGGCAGAAGCAGGTAGATCTCTGAGTTCAAGGCCTGCTTGGTCTACAGAGAACAACCAGGGCTATGCAGAAAAACCCTGTTTTGAAAAACAAAACAAACAAACCTCAAAACTGTTATACAGAGAATGAAGAAGACCGTCCTCAGTGGCTCAATTGTGTATTGTTTATTATTTGCAACTTCTGAGGCTGCTCATAAGGGAAAGGGCAGTCTTTGCACATCTTGATTGTTGAAAAAAATATAATTAAAAAAATCAGATTGGAAGTAAGCTCACTTTAAGTAGAATTTAGTATATAAGTTTTGATCAATACTACGAGAAAATACAGCTTAAATGTCATTTCATTGTAAATTTTAATTGTAAATTAGAAATAGTGGGTATAATTTTGGTCAAGAATAAGTTATAATTTTTAAAATTAAGTGATATGAAACATTAATTTTGGATACATGGAAGAAACAAAAGAGATATAGTTAGCTTTAAAATGTTTAAAAATTGCAATGGTTTTAAAGTTTAGCTAAAAGCTTCCTCTTTAGAGGAAGTGTCTTCATGTCTTAAATTCTGAATTTGAATTTTATTATGAAGCTCTTTTAGTTCCTATTTAAAACAACAAGTGAGTCATGTGTTCTGAGCATGTTTCAGATCTTGCCCAAGGCCACCTAAAGCAAATCACAAATGTAAATGTCATTCTCTTTGGAGACAGTCTCTCAGTGGCTTGGACCTTGCCAAGTAGTCTAGGCTGGTCGGCCAGTGAGCCCCTGGATCCACCCATCTCTTCCTCAATGCACAAGTGGGCATCACTGTGCCTGGTTTTTATGGATTCTGGGGATGAGACTCAGGTCTTCCCCATAGACTTGGATTTCTACATTTTATGATTCCCCACTTCTCATTAAACTTTTTATTTCTACTACTTCATTAACTAAATCAAAATCTAAGAACATTTTCCATCTCTCTTGTTGCTTAACTCATTGTATAAGGAAATATGTCAACATAAAAAATGTAATATGGCAAAAGACTACAAAATGTATATGCAATTCATATGTGTTAGAGTAGTTATGTAAATCTAAGCTGAACTGATTTCAAAAAGCTATTCTAAGGGATTGGAGAGATGGCTCAGCATTAAGAGCACTTGGCTGTCCTTGCAGAGATAACCTGGTTTGATTCTCAGCATCCACATGACAGCTCACAAATGTCTGTAACTCTAGGTCCAGAAGATCTAAAGTCCCCTTCTGGCCTCTGTGGGCACATATGTACAGGTAAACACCCATACACACAATTTAAGGGGGAAAAAAAACTATCTTAGAATTTAAAACATTACTAATGTCAACTAAAAATAAACATGTGCTTCACTACAAAATTAACCTAATAATCAAAGGCTCCACTTCCTTCTACAGAGCCATGATGTATGGTAGGAATCCCAAAGGTAGTACCCCAACAGGCCGGGTTTGTATGGAGCTCTGTTAGTTCTGAGGCACATGTTTAATATTGCTTTAAAAATGTCATTAGTGGAGCATACTTGTGAGGCATGTAAAAAGTGAGCATTAGTACTGTCAAGGGCATCAATCCAACCTGGCAGCAGCTTGGAAAAGGTGTTTCTAGGAATAAAAACAATTTATTTTAAAGAAATTTAGCTTCAGCACAGACTGCCTTCTAGTAGTTTTAAAATAAAATGTGCTCATTCACATAAACTTCTTTTACTGAAACTAATGGGTCATCACCCACTTCCGTTCTCTGACCACTAGCCCAATCCTGAAAAATGGAAGCTGGCATTTACAGTTTTGCACATAATGGTTTTAGGAGTGGACAGATCGTTCAAAGCTCTGGTTGGAGTGTTTCCGTCAATCCTCACAGTTCCACTGGTTACAAGGTGAATTGTAGACAGGAATTAGTGGGTTGTGTGACCATGGACTGGTTGGCAATTTAACATGTTGACCTAGAACTTACTTGAAGTCGCATCTCAACAAAACCCAGGGCATTCGGCCCTGTGACATCCTGTCAGTTCTATATTAAAGTGATTTTGTCAGATGCAGCCTGATAAAGGCTGTCTTTTTGGCTAAGTAAATATTGCCGAATTCCCTAGCAACTACTCATGTCCAATTTACTTAAGCTTTAAAAAAACAAAAAACAAAACAAAACAAAACAAAACACAGACCTGGTCATTGGGATCTCAAAATATTCTTTCCTAGCAGTGCAAGGTCATGACACATCTGACTTTTTTGAGAGAAAGGGGATAGGGAGGAGAAGGAGGAGGGGGGGGGGGAGGAAGGGGAGGAGGAGGAAAGGAAAAGGTAGGCATTATTTTTGTGAGTTAGAGGCCAGCTGGTCTACATAGTGAGAGACCCTGTCTCAAGAAACAAAGTAGTGTAATCAGAGCAGAATCTAAGCCACCAAAACCAAAGCAATAAGGAAAAGCCAGCAAATAAAACTTGCTTTTGTCATCGGAATTCTTGAAAGTGCCCTGGTTTTCCTGTTGGCCGATGTAAAGGCAGTGGCCTTAGCATGCTTCTCTTCAGGGATGGCTTCCCAATTAGCAAACACCCCTCCCCCCCACGGCTTGTCTAGTCACCTCCGGAAACAAGGGCAATATAGGAATGGCTCGTCCAGATTTCTTCTGCCCATTCCGTGCATAAAGTCTGTTCAGTGTGACACACCACTTGCTCCTGTGAAGTTCTTTATGGAAAATATTGAGTTCATAAGTTGTAGCAATATTACTAGTCTTTGCACATATGATGAATTTTATTGCCTACTTAGCTGGCTAAAAATAATGAATCCATGCTTTATTCTTAGTCATGATATCTGCATACTTAAACCTTTACAAGCTCCATGTCCACTAATGGGAAGTGTGGCTTAGTGAAAGCAAACAGCTCTTATAGTTAGTTGATCTTACTTGCTTTATCGTTATTACTTGGTGACACCGATTGTCCTGTGACAGCCAGTCTTTTATGAACCCTAAGGCAGGAAATCACTTTCTCACAGAAAACATCTCTCTGTCCTTTGTAATGGGAAAATAACAGGTCATATCTTCTCATTTATGTTTTAAACAGGCTAATAGTGTTGCATGCTGGCTTTATTTTGAACTTGTAGGAAAGTTATATAATAAATAACCATGATATTCATACCAACTAGTATGAGAAGGGAAATGTGGGAGCTGGAAACCACTTACTGATGAAATTCTAAATGTTAGGTAAGTTTTCCTGCATCTCTCTGGCCGCCATAATCACGAGTCTTGGATTTTTAGGAAATGGTACAAGAAAGGGAACTTTTTGTTCATTTCCTCAGCAAGGAAGAGTCAGGCACAGAAAGCCTGACTTGCCTTAAATAGCCCCTGGGAAATGCACGTACACAGTGGTGCTCAGCGCGGGAGATGAGTAGAGAGAAACGTTCTCCCTGAGGATTTGTTCTCAGTGCCTTCCTTCCTTTCTGTCCCTCAGCTCTCCTGTAGCATCCACTTTGAGGGCGGGCCGAAGAGGAAATGAAAGTGTTAGGTGTTGCTTTACAAGGAAATGTGTCAGTTTTATATGCATGCATGCTGGGTTTATTTTGAACCTGTAGGAAAAGTGCATGACAAATAGCTCTGTGAGAGACACCTATATGTGACAAATCGTATGTATGTGTGCACAGGCACATGACTTGGGGGAGGGACTTGTGCCACAGTGAGCCTCGGGAGCTCAGAGGACAACCTTATGGAGTCAGTTTTGCCTTTCTACCTTTATGTGGATTCTGGGGACTGAACTTGAGTTGCCCAGCTTTCACAGCAAGCCCTGTTACTACTGAGCTGTCTCACAGCCATGGCTTGTGTTTTAAATAATATTTATTGTTTCTGTCCACTGTACTGCTCTTTATTACAGGCAAGTATCTCCCAGGTGCCTTAGTTATTAGGCTCTTTATGTGTTATTAGTGTGCTGATCCATTCCAGTGCTTACTTTATACTGCTCTCTCCTTCCAGAAAATTTTTCACTCCTAGTATCCTGAGCATTTATTCCATGTTCATATTTTGGGTAGCCTCCTGGGGCTGCGTGCTGTACATTATCCCTCAGTGATGCTTGTGTTCTAGTCTTGACCTTGCTCTCAACTTGAGATCTGTCACTTCCTTCCAGAGCCTTCTATGCCTTGACCATCTGGCCCAGCCCTGGGACTGGCCCCCTTTAGCTCTCGCCCCATCTGCCATTCTGGTTCTCCCAGCTCTCATCCACCAGCCTTCTCTGTTGATGTCCTTCCTTCTAGGACAGGAGAAAGTGGTGAAGGACTTGGAGAACGTGTGCTAGGCAGAAACAACCTTCCCAGCCCAGGCAGAATGGCTCTGAATCTGTTAGAAAGAATTACAACACACTTCCTAGCCCTTCAACCGTCATGCTTTCCTAACTCTCTCCCAAACTCAGCCATGAAAAGTAATGGAATTTGAACTTAAACTATGTCATTGTCAGACTGGGTCCAGATCACAAGGAGTGGCGCTCCCATTTCCAAACCTTGCTCCCCTAACTTGCCTAGCTGTGTTGGTCCCAGTGGGCTGAAGCGGAATGTGCTCACTTTCTTTTCTTAGTTCTCTAATTATCTTACACTCGAGGCCCTTGAAAAGATTTCCAATGTGATTTTTTTCTTTCCAACTACATAATTATAGTTACTGGAAGAGGGGGTGGAGTGTGAGTATTGCATGCACACTAATTACAGTAAGCGCCATGCGCCTTGTTGAACCAGTCTCTTCAGCCTACTTTGACAGTGTGTTGACAGCGGGAGGTTGTAAACACTGAGCTTGTCGACTGGAGCCCCTTGTGGACAGTAAGTGTACCTACAAGACTACCTACACAAAGAAAAACATTGCAGTGAGTCTGATAAAGTCCTAGGAAGCCGAGTTTTCATTGAGTTATTTATTTATCTCTCTCTAAAGCAACTCTTCATTATAAAAATGTGCTTGGTTCAAGCTGGGTGTGGTGCTTTAATCCCAGCACTACAGAGGTAGATGCAGATGGCTCTCTGTGAGTTCCAGGCCAGCCTGGTCTACAAGCAAGTTCCAGCCAGGGCTGTACAGAGAAACTTTATCACATACGTAGAGACACAGACACACACACATACACAACACACACACACACACACACACACACACACACACACACACACACACACACAAAATTCTTGGTGCTAATGAAGGTAAACAGGATCATAAGTTATAGCTTTTGATGTTTATTTATCTAGTGGGTGTGAGTATATGTGTATGTATGTGAGTGTTGTGTATATAGAACCTTGCATGTGGGGGCCAGCAGAAGCTACTGGGTGTCTTATTCTATCTACCACCCTCTGCTGTATTCCTTTAAGATAGGGGCTCTCCCTGAATCTGGAACTTGTGCACTCCTCCACCACTCTGTTCTGGGGTTTGAAGGATATGCAGATCCATGTCCCTGCTTTTTACATGGGTGCTGGGATCCCAGCTCTGGTTTCCAGGCATGGCTTATATTAGTGCGGATAATGCCTGGTTCCCTGAGGGAACACTTTTGTATCTGCAAAATCCTCTTTCTGAGGTGGCCTGTGCAGTAGATACCTAGTACCATGAACTCTGTCACCTCCACAAAGTCCTGTTGGCTCTTTTGCATGCCTGATGGTGGAGAATGCCAGACTAGATTCTTTCTCACAAGACGTATTCTCTCCATACCCATTGCTTTAATATATTTTCTGTTGCTCTAGGGAGGTTTACTTAGTTTACAGTTGTAGTGGTTGGAAGTCTAAGAGCTTCTGGTAAGGGTACCATGAAGCTTTAGCTCAGGGTGAAGAGTGGATGGGAAGCATGTGCATGTGGAGGAGGAGGCACCAGACACAATTCATGGCAACACCTTCTGGCATCCCAATCTTGTCCTGGGAGAATGAGCTTTGACTCGGCAGGAGAAAAGCATTTCTACCTCTTCGGAAACACTCAGGTCTTAAAGGCTCTGGTACCTCTCAGTCCTGTTGTGTTGCTAGGTAACCTTAACACAATTTCTATTATACAGCACCTAATGAAAGGGAAATGGAGGACAAGGTCATTAATTGTCATTGCTGTTACAGACGAGGCAGGTGATTCTGAGATTCTTGCCATAGCGTTTCAAGGAATAACACACTTTGCAGCGAGGCTGCAGCCAGTATGAGAGAGTAAGGTATTTGTGAACTGTGAAAATGTTATAGTTTAGACTAGTTTAGAGCCTTGATTTTTGTTTTCTTACCTTGTATATTTGTGTATTGAGAGACCCAAGGGACCACTTGAGGACTTCTGAATTCTCAAGAAAGTTGAGACCGTGACCATTTTGAGCTTCGTGGTAGAAGGTTTGCCACTTGGACACCGTTGCTGTTAGAACCTCTGTGTGTGCTGCGGTCCAGTCGGTCTTACCTAAAGCTCTTTGTGTGGCCTCATGGGAGATGACCAGACAAGACTATTGCTGGAGTTCCTTTTTATATTCTTAGGAATTACAACAATGAATCCAGTTAATACTTTACCTGAATTATTCATTGAGGATGAGTACTCTGAGGAGAAGCTATCCAAGGTTAAATTGGAAAGATGTATTTCATAAGGTGCTTTTCATTCAAAGTGATGGCTTAAAATTCACCATGAATTTTAATATACTCACTGTGAAGCTCTCTCCTGCTAATTTAATTTCTATTTAATTTGAACTCCCTGAATCTTTCTTAAATGAGTGTCTGAATAAAATTAATTGTAGCTGAAATAACATAATTTTCTCGTGATAATAGCTATCAGCTTAGGCAGTATAGGGCAGATATTAGTAGTTGAATCACAAGTTATAGCAAATTAACACTTCATTAGTGAGGAAAGAGTCCAAATTTCAAGTGAGGGGAATAGAGTGAATTGCGTTGAAAACCACCAGGCATAACTGTCTGGCTACAAGCAGGTTTGCCCTCACATCCTTGTTGGTGGTCATAATTCTGTCAGCACCAACAGAGAAAGACCCTCTTTTCACCTAGCCGTGTTGGCCTTCTGAGTATCTGAGAGATGACCTGAGTAGATTAACAAGTGGAAGGGAAGATTTCCTTAAACACCAGGATAAGAGAGACTCTTTAAGCCCTCCTCTGGAGATGGGAACTTTGCAAAGCTCAGCTGTCTCACCATCTCCTCTCCACTGGCCCAAGGTTCACCCAGCTCAGCAGTGTCTTTCAAGGTTTCTTTAGGGGTCATTCGCTTCTCTCCACCAAGGAAGTTCTTCCCTCTGGTCTTCCCCTCACTGCCCCTTTATGTTCAGTCTCCCTTTCCGATGAAAGGGAATTCTCTTTGAGAGTTTGGGTCGAACAGTACATGTAAGGGCTCAAAGGGAAATATACATTTGAATCTCAATTTTGCTCTGGTTTCAATGTGTCCCCTTTAATGTGTTGGCATTCAGAGCATAGCAGTTGCCATGATGGTGTTAAGAGTGGGGCTTCAGAAGAGGACTGAGCCATGAGAGCTGTCTCCACCCCCACCCCACCCCAGGATCATGGCTCCTATAAAAGACGCTCACACAGTGATGGCTGACTTGCCCTTCTGCTCACCACTACGCCATCTCCTCCAGAGGATACAGCAGCAGGGAGCCAGCTTGGAAACAGAGGGCAGCCCTTGCTACACAATTGAACTGATTTGTGTCTTGATCCTGACTTTCCATACACCACAGTAAGAAACACATTTTTGCTTAATTTTTTATTCATTCTTTCTCTCTTTCTCTTTCTTTCTGTAACTTGGAGGATAACTTTCAGGAGTCAGCTCTTTCCTTCCACCATGGGATCCAAGGATCAAGCTCAGATAATCAGGCTTGAGTAGCAGGTTCTTTTACCCACTGAGCCATTTCAAGCCCAAGTTTCAGCTTTTTAGTTATGTATTTATTTTATAAATAGTCTAGTCTGTGATATTGTCACCATCAAACTGCCTCTGCACTCCTTAGAGCCTAGGGGACCTCCACTTAGGTGCACTAGCATACTTAACCCTCATCACGAAGAAAGAAGAATAACCAGTCAGAGAGAAGCAAAGTCAGTGAGTTTATTGATTAAACAGGAAGATGCTCAAGATGCATGTGCACAGAGTGAAGTGTGAGCATTAGGAGAGAAATGCACCCAAGCGGCTCAGGAGTAGCTGCTCATGATTTGGAGGCTTTAAAATGGCCTTGGGAAATATTAGGGAGATAATGTGCTGTTATGCTCAGCCACAGGATTCTGTTCTGACATGGAGACCTTGTTTTAGTTACTTTGTGCAAGCTTGCGGGTGAGGAAGGCAGTACGGTTAAAGACAGAAGCAGTGAAGAGGTGGAATTAAGACAGAACTCATCAGCCCTTTTTTAACAATCTCATTTCTGATGGTTCTCAGAAGAGACAGCACAGATCATTTGTAGGTGTCCTGGCTCGTCAGGGTGTTAGGCAGTGGGAGATTGAAATCAGAACCTGGAGCGGGTGGCAGTGGCGTACATGGGTGTTCTTTCTTCTCTTTCTTTCTTTCCCAACTGTCTTGCCTCAGTGTTCTGCTTCAGGAGTAGAAAGGACCAAGACAGATTTTAGGATTATTTCATTTCACTAGGATATTACAAATCTGCACAGGGGCAGCCAGGGATCATATCTTAAGTAAAAGATATTATGCAACATTGAAAAGTATAGGGTTATCTGTTCGTCAGTGGTAGCGGGGTTGGTGGAGTGTTTTTGGTGAAATCGGTCATTACCTTTGCACCTCTACACTTTAAAATGGATTGAACTCAGTTTCATCCTTTTTTATCCTCTGGTAGTATATATTTGCTTATTTATACATTTATTTATAAGTAAATAACCAATTTGAAGAAAAAAAATCAGCGTTACCCACATAGAATCATACGTAAAGAAAATGAAACTGTATCCTTAGGGGGTTTTGGCTTCCTGGTAATAGGATGAAAAATGAATAAGTTTCTCTTTTCCATTCCTATTAAAATTCTTGATTGTTTATTTTGTGGGGAAATGACCAAGAACACTTCCTGCCACTTATGGAAAGATGATGGATAAAGGTGTTTTTAAAGTTTTTTTTTTTTTTAAAAAAAAAACTAGATATCCTTATGATTATTGCATTATTTGTAATATATCCCTGACCAGATCATGTTTTTAGCCCCCGTACTCCCTGCCCCAGGAGCTGTTGAGATGGCTCAGTGACTAAGAGTGTTTGCTACTTTTCCAGAGGATATGAGTTTGGTTCCCAGCATCCACATCAGGTAACTTAACAACTGTCTGAACTCCAGATCCAGGGGATTCAATGTCCTCTTCTGGCCTCCACTGATACATCATGCAAATGGTACACAGACAAAAATTAACACAGGGAAAACATTTATGAACAAAATAAAATAAATATGTTATATACTTATTATTAATATATGTCTTAGAGTTGCTGTTGCTGTGAGAGACGCCAGGACCACAATAACTCTTATAAAGGAAAACTTTTAATTAGGGTGGTTTACAGTTTCAGAGGTCTAGCCCATTGTCGTTATGGTGGGAAACATGGTTGAATGCAGGCAGACATGGTGCTGGGGAAGGAGCTGAGAGCTCTACATCTGGATCCATAGGCAACAGGAAGTGAACTGTAACACTAGGCATAGCTTAAGTATAGGAGACCTCAGAGGCCACTTCCTCAGTGACACACTTCCCTCAACAAGGCCACACCTCCTAATATTGCCACTCCTTCTGGGGTCATTTTATTTCAAATTATCACAATATACTTATTTTTAGTATTTATATTTATATTATTTATTTTATATATTATTTATATATTAATTTCATATGTTACATATGATTTAGATTTTATTTTACGATTTTAATATATGTATAAGATATATTAATAAAATAAATATAAATAAAATCTCTTTTTAAAAAGGCCATTTGAGCAGCCATTAGGGAGGACATTAGACCCAATAAATGGGAAAGTTAGTACTTGCAGAGCCAGATACAGCGGAATAATCTGAAAGAAACTACAAGACAATAAAGACAATTGGATAATAGAAAGGAAGGAGGCCACAGCAAAATAACTATGTGGAAATTAAGAAAAGGCTGCTTTAGGTATGGTGGTGCGCACCTTTAATCCCAGCACGTGGGAAGCAGAGGCAGAAGGATCCCTGTGAGTATCAGGACAGCCTGGTCTATGGTGTGAGTTCTAGAACATCCAGGGCTACACAGAGAAACCCTGTCTTGAAAACCCTCCAAAATAGTCTCTGCTCAAGAACATTTTTAAAAGTTAGGATTGATTACCTCTGATGAATTGAAGTTTAGTAAAATGGAAGCAGATCTGAAAAATATCACCCAGTTTGTGGATGAGAGTAATTGTTGAAAATATAAGTGAGCTAAGCAATGGATGCTATCTGATGTGTCTAACTTGGCCCAGAAGAAAAGAATAAATAGAAAGATAGCACTGTAAAATTAAAAGGGGTTGAAGCGAGGTCTGAAGTAAGCTTTTAATCCCAGTGGCTTGGTAGGCAGGAGCAGGAGAATCGAAAACTCAAGGTCTAGCTGAGCTCTAGAGCCAGGTTCTAGGCTAGCCTGGGCAACTTCGTGAGATCCTGTCTCAAAACACAAATGGCTCTGGATACAGCTCGTCACAAGCACAAAGACCTGATCCTCAGCTCCTGTGTCTAAAGGCAGGCATGATGCTGTACCCTTTGCTGTACTCTTTAGGAGGAAGAGATGAGGAGGCTTCTGGAGCTCATTGGTCAGTTGATCCGTGAATCAGTGAGTGATAAGGAAGACATCTTTCAGCACACACACACACACACACACACACACACACACACACACACACACACACACTCACACACACACTCACACTGCCTTAGGGCTTCTATTGCTGTGAAGAGACACTGTGACCACAACTCTTATAAAGGAAGAAAAAAACATTTAATTGGGGCTGGCTTACAGATTCAGAGGTTCAGTCCATTGTCATCACATGGCACTGCAGGCAGACAGGGTGCTGAAGAAGATCCCAGAGTGTTCTACATTGTGATCTGCACACAGCAGAGGGAGACTGTGAACCACACTTGAGCATCTGAGACCTCAGAGCCTGCTCCCAAAGTGACACACTTCCTCAAACAAGGCCATACTTCCTAGTAGTGCCACTCCCTTTGGCCAAGCATTCAAACACATGAGTCTGTGGGGGCCACATCTATTCAAATCACCCCCCCCCCACACACACACAGGGGAGGGAGACAGAGAGACAGAGACAGAGAGACAGAGAAAAGCACTGGAGATGTAGTTTCATAGAATACTTGCCTGTCATTTAAAAGATCCTAAATTCAACCCTCAGTACTGTGAAAAATTATTACCTAATAACAAATAAGTAAATAATGCTGAAGATTTTTCTAAAGCATACAAAAACCCCACTCTTTTCATAGTGTTTATAGAAAGTCATTGGCTATTATGTATAGAGAGGGGGAGAGAGAAATTTTCCTTATAGGAATTTCTCATCAATAAATATGTAGTTTGATTCTTGATTCTACTTTGTATAATACTGGAATATTAAAACAGCTTAAACAGATCTACTAGCATATAATAGATAAAGTAACTGGGATATAACCAGAAAAGCTTTATCTAGCTCTTAAAATGATGATATAGATTTGCTCTTATTTATTGTAACAGAAACATAACCCAACAAACAAGATCTTGTGCAATGTGCATAGTTTGGTCCCCACTGGCCTAGAGAAAAGTCCGTATCTGTGAAGGTCTTAAAGTTTACATTAGTTTATCACTGTTTATTGATGGTTTATTCTTTCCTTTGTAGTGTAAAGTGTGTGTGCGTGTACATGCACTCTACCTGTGTGCCGGCACTCATAAGCAGGCTAGAAAGGGCATTGGATCCTCTAGAGCTGGAGTTATGGGCAGCTGTGTTCTGGGAACCCATGTCTGGAAGAGTAGCAAACATTCTTAGCAGGCCAGCCGTCTTTTCAGTCCTTGTCTATTATATTCTTATACACTATCTGCATTTTTTTTAAAAAACATCATAGCTCAGCAATCATTTAAAAGGAGTTTCATTGGGAAACAGGAGAACAAATCTGAAGTTCCAGATCAGAAGTAACTAGAGTAGCCTGCTGGCTCCCAGGCTGCAGCAAGCAGAACCGTGGGCTGGGAAGGAAGCCCCTAGGCTTGCCCTCCACTTTATTCTGTCCTGCATTCTCCTTTCCTGTACAGCTTTCAGTGAGTGACCCCATTCCCAGCCTTCTCTCTTCTTTCCAAAACAAAAGTGGATACTTAGAACACTCCATGAAATGGGTAATAGGAAGTAACTCTATTAAAGCTAATTAACGATTTCCAGATTTTCTGTTTGACCAATGGGTCATCTGGGAGAGATACAGAGTATCAGAGAAGGTTGTTTTAAAACTTGGTCAAAGGTTGGGTTTCTTCTAGGATTGCTACCCCCAAAGGAAGAGCTGCCTCTGTGGCTGGAGCTCAGCCTACACAGCAGAGGAGCCAAGCCCTACCCTGATTCTTGATGGAGTTGGATTCCCTCCAGATCTATGGACATTTGTTTTTTAGAGTTTCCCAAGATTTCTGTTTGCCCTTCATGTTGTGGGAATCTTGAGTATAATGCTCTGAGGAGCTGGGCTTGGTGAACTAGGAAGTAATGGTTGTGGTTACTCACTTTGGATTTCCCACTGGGCACATGAAATTAAAGATTCCCACGCACTCCATGGTTCAGATGTGGGGACTCTGCACTTTAAAAGTGTCTAGGTGATTCCAAGGGTTGCATGTAGGTTTAAGAGCTGTGAGCTCAGGGCTGGAGAGATGGCTCAGCCCTTAAGAACTCTTGGTGCTCTTACCAGCTTCCCTCAGGGATGCTCATTGCCAGGACTTCATTATCCCGGGAAGCTGGTGCTGGACTCAGTGAGGCATAGTCCACCATAGGTTCCCCTGACCCTTCTATGAGACCTACAGCAGGAATGTGATGGTTACTGCTTGGACTCAGTGGAAATGTTTCTCAGATTGAAAAGAGCCATCCAGCCTAGGGGCATGAGCTAAGCTCTGCTGAGCAGGGTGCCAGTTACTCTATGGGATTTGATCACAGTTCTGACTCAGACAACTTCAGAATGGCCTCAAGTGCTGAGGTGCCCAGGAGCCCCAGGGTGCTACCATAGGGGACTTAGACACAGGTGTGATAGGGTTTACAGTTTAGGGGCTTAGGCCATTATCATCATGGCCAGAGCATGGTGGCCTACAGGCAGATGTGGTGCTGAAGTAGTAGCTAAGAGAGTCTTATATCTTACAGGCCGCAGGAAGTCAACTGAGACACTGAATGGTATCCAGTGCATAGGAAACCTCAAAGCCTGCCCCTACAGTGACACACTTCCTCTAACAAGGCCTTACTCACTCCAACAAAGCCACACCTCCTAATAGAGTCACTCACTCACTATGAGATTATGGGGGCCAATTACATTTAAACTACCACATTTCTGACAGCCAGAAGTTTCATAATGGTGGCTAACCTCCACATATGCACTGTGACACCCTCATCCAACTCACACACACACACACACACACACCTATTTTTAAATAAAACAAGAAAAGCTTTAGAGTTTGATTCACACCAAGGGAGTAGTTTATTTATGTGAAGTTTCCAGGGGATAAAGACAACTCCAGTGGCAAAAATCAAGGATACTGTTATGTACATCTCTCCATGGATGACATTTAGTGGGCTGTTCCATTAATATATCATGACCAGACTTTTAAGTCCTGCCTATAAAACTATGTAAGGAAGGATGCTTTAATCAGACTCTAATCTATGTGTCAGTGAAGAAAGGCCCAGAAAGAATTTCTAAATCAGCGGCCTTCCCATATATCATTCTTGTTTAGTTTATCACCTTGGTGACAGGTGGCATCTGTATAGGCAATTCTTATCCTGAATAAGTGCGTGCGTGCATACGTGTGTGTGTGTGTGTGTGTGTGTGTGTGTGTGTGTGTATGTGTGTATGTGTGTGTGTGACTGTGTGTGTGAGTGTATGTGAGTGTGTGTGTGTATGTGTGTGTGTGTGTGTGTGTGTGTGTGTGTGTGTGTGTGTGTGAACACTGTTGCTATTTTCTTATTGCGTCACCATACTAATACAGAGCTCTGTAGAGAATTCCTGGAAGCAGCTGGACTTTGTACCTAGATACATCAATTGGTTTTTCTGCATTGACTACAAGATAATAGGCATCATAGAACATTGTGTTTGAGAACTTGGCAATAAATTCTGTCTACATTCAGGGACCAAGACAAGTCTTTGGGGTGACCTTTTCTGGAGCTCTATATCTGCTGTACCCTGCTTAGCACTATGTCCTTCCTACAGTGCATGGCTGATGTGGGAATGTCTATCTGTATGCTGTGAATATCCTTTAAATAAAGGAGCTGTTTTGGCCCATGACAGGCACCATAGAAAAAGTAGGAGGAAAAATCAGAGCAGAGGTAGGAGAAGCAGGGCAGAGTCAGGGAGACCAAGCCTGAAGCCCAAAGGAACAACATATAAGGAACACAGGTGAGCCACAGGCCACGTGGCAGACAGATTAATGAGAATGGGTTGAGTTAAGATGTAGGAGCTAGCTAGCAATGTGCCTGAGCCATAGGCCAAACAGCATAAAGTTAATATAAGTGTCTGAGTCATTTCTGGGGGCCTGAGCAGGAGCGGCGGGCGGCTAATGGGTTTGGCATGTCAGGTCTATGGGTCTGGGCCTCCGGCTGCCCAGGACCAAGAAACCTCACTACTACACATGGCTGTGCTGTCAAAATGGCTTGTTAGCAGGCATCCCCTGGGCTGTATGTAGAAGGAGGTTTCTGGCCCAGAGTTCCCTATGATTCGGACCCACCTGCAGCTGCTTTCCTCTCAAAAAATGACTCAGAAGCTTATATTAATTTCATGTTCTTTACCCTAAGGCTCAGGTATATTGCTAGCTAGCTCCTTCATCTTAATTCAACCATTTTCCATTCATCTGTTCTGCCACGTGGCCTGTGGCTTACCTATTTTATTGCATCTTGCATCATGGGCGGCTGGATCAGGTCTCTCTTAACTCCGCCCTCCTCCTACTTATGCTCTGATTCCTCCACCTACTTCTACATTGCCTGTCATGGTATTTCTCACAGCAATAGAAAGAAGCAAACTAATTCACGGCTTGTGGCCTCTAAGTATTTGAAAAGTGACTACTTAAAACTGAGATGATCTGGAAATGTAAAATAAAATGCACACTGGATTTTGAAGACGTCACAAAAGCAAGAATGGAAAATATTTCATCAATAATTTATCAGTGATGTTATGTTGTAATCACAATGTTTAGGGTTAATTGGATTAAATAAAAGATACCATTAACATTCACTTGCTTTTTTTCACGGTGTGAAATACTAGAAAGTTGTAAATTCCACGTGTGGCTTCCACTGTGTTTTGCTGGAGTCTGCTACAGTATGGAAGTCATTAGCAAACGCAAGAAGAGGAGACTGATGTTTGGGGACATCAGGTGGTAGATGCACAAAGCCCAGGGTCATTATCAGCACCATGGGCTATCTGAGACCTTCTCTTAAAAGAAAAATAAGAGACTGCCTGAGATGATACCTAGCTGACGGTTCATACAGCCAGTAAACCTGAGCTATCATCATAGAATTATATGTACATAGAATTTCATGTACAGTTTTCGTTATGGATGTGCTCTCGCAATTTTACATAAACTGACAGTATAATATCCTTGAAATAAACTCTTAACATGTTGAAATATTTAACCTGTTTCTTTCCTTCTTTTTTTTTGTTCCCCTTGATTTACATCCTTAATTCACTTTTATTTTATTTATTTATTTTTTTTTACATATCTGGCCAGGAAACTTCATGGTGTTATGGTCAACTTGCCGCACAACCGTGTTCAAATCTGTCACCAACAGGTTCATTAAAAACCTGGCCTGCTCTGGGATTTGTGCCAGCCTGGTCTGTGTGCCCTTTGACATCATCCTCAGCACCAGCCCTCACTGCTGCTGGTGGATCTACACTGTGTTCGTCTGCAAAGTTGTCAAATTCCTACACAAAGTTTTCTGCTCTGTGACCATCCTCAGTTTCCCCGCCATTGCCCTGGACAGGTAATTTCATTTTTTTTAAACTTCAACTCATCGTGTGTTTCTGTGTACGCACATTTGATGTCTGCAGTGTTAGAATTTCATCCCCTGGGGCTGGAGTTACGGGTATTTGTGGGGCGCTCAATGTGGTTGTGGTTGGTGGGAACCAAACTTGGAGTCGCCAGCATGAGCAGCAACTGCTCTTAAACACTTAGCCATCTCTCCAGCCCTGAGTTGTTTTTATGCATTGAACAATGAGCATCATGGAGTAGATGATGAATTTTGATATTTCATACACTGGTTTCCTGTTGAGTTTGCTTATGGCCCTAGGAAAGAGAATGCATGTCCAAAAGAGTCCGAAGAAAAGGAACATGGAACATCTTGAGAAAAGACCCAGAGGTCGGATTTTTATCACCAGGATGCTCCTGGATTGTGGTGCTGTTCTAGCCTGGTTGGAATCGGTATCTGCACTGAAGGCTGAAGTAGTTTGCCCATCTGATTGAGTAACTCTGTAATCCAGGCTCTTTGATGTAGGATATAAGCATTTCTAGGAAAAAAGGGAGTTACTTAACAAACGAGTAGATGACTCTGATGACACCTCTGGAATTCCTCCAGAGAAACTAGTTTCTGAAGCTTCATGCTCTTGGGTCTTTTCTCTTCACATCATCTTTAATGGATGTTTGGGAATGAACCAAATTCCTTAGTTACTGCCATCATTCACGACTGGGGCCTGAGAGCACTTACCTTAGTTAACCTTCTGATGGGGACGCTAATGCTCATTTGTGCCACATGTTCAGGTGTCTTTCTGTAATCCCGATATGCTCTGGTGTAGTCTCGGTTAAGGTGGCATCCCCTGTGTTACTAGCATAGCTCAGATTCCTGGGCTCAGGCTCTCCTCCTTCAGCTTCCTATCAGCTGAGAGACAGGGGCACAGCACCACACCTGGACCTAGTGATGTCTTAGGTCTTCACTTTTACATTCATGGACTCCATTTTTCTGAAAGTTTTTTTTTAAATAGTTTTGAGATATAGCTTAGTTATAGAAAAAAATTACCTATTCTAAGGATGCAAGTCAAGGAATTGTAGTATATTTTTTGACTGTGTCTGTGCTACAGTCTAGTATCTGACTTTCTCTAATCCTCCCAAGAGGCCCCATGCTGGCGAGTACTCAGGCAGCCCCTAATCTGCTTCCCCGGCTGTGTTTGCCTTTGTGAGGTAGTATACGTCTGTGGAATCACACAGCATGTGTTCTTTTGTTTTTAGCTTCTTTTATTTAGCAGGTCAGAGCCTAAGTCAGCATCTCATTCATTTTTTTATGGGCACATAAAAGTCCATAGATATTTGAGTTGTTCCCACTTTTTGGTTGCTATGAACACTAAGAGTTTTATGTGTGTGTGTTTTTAAGATTTAAAACTTTTATGTGTGCATATTTTGTCTGCATGTATGTGTGTGTGTATGTTTTAAGATTTAAATTTTATTTTATGTGTATACATGTTTTTTCTCTCTCTCTCTTGTGAGTGTGTGTGTGGTGCCTGTAGAGGACAGGAGAGGGCATTAGAGCCCCTGGAACAGTCAGTTGTGAGCTGCTGTGTGGGTGCTGGGACCTGAGCTCTGCTTATAACCACTGAGCCATCTCCCCAGACCAATGTGGAAAGTTTTTAAAGAGTAAGATTCAATGAGAGTAGGAACATTATTCAGAACATCCTGTTGTTGTTATAACATGAATCTGCACAATAATTTGTATTTGTTTTGTCTAGGCCCTTGATCTTAGAGAAGGAAATATACAAACAATAAAAAAATCCATTTTTCTTCCAACTGATAAACCTTTGCATTTTTTAAACCACCGCTCATACAAAAAAGCAAACAAATGCTTTAGTAGAAAAGCCAGGCTGATAAATTCCTATTTTGTTATTCAGAGGGATAGATTACTTGCAGACATCTGTGCTCTTGAAGAAAGAAAATAGATCTTTTCACGTCCTTCTATCTATTTGTTTTATAACACTAAGTCGCCAAGTTATTTAGGAGGCTTCCTGCCTCTTCCTCTTAGAGATGGACACACTAAGAACAGTAGTTATAATGAGCTGTGTGCATATCTTACAGTTTATTTCCCACTATGTAATGGGATGAAAAACTGAGAGATGCCTGATCGTGTTTCATGGCAGTGAGCAAGTGGCAACCAGAACCAGGGCATTCCTAGGCAAGCTTTTTGTGTGAGAGTGGTACCATCAGTTGTCTACAGAGTTGTGATTAGAAAAATTTATCTCTATTTAGAGCCAATTTTTTTGAGAGCATGCATTGTTCATGCACAATTTTTTTCTTCTCTAGAGGTAAAATAAAAAGAACCCACTTCATAGTGCCCCCTCTGTGGTCATCCATGGCCTGTGTGGTACTTGTATCATGTCACTATCTCAGAATATTCCCCTATTGTCCACTGTCAGACTCCACAATAGCGCCCCTTTCTCTGAGAGTGTCCTAGGTAGCCCTAGGTGCTCTGTGCCAAGTACCTACTTCTGCAGAGCCTTCACCTTCTAGATTGTAATTGTTCATGCATTCTCATAGAGTGCAGGGATGTTCATGCCTGTCTGTTCATGTCTGTAACATGATCTGGCACAGGGTGCTCACAGCATTGGTTGTCATTAATTCTCACCTGACCCCATGAGTGAGAGACTGCCATCAGGGTAGGGAGATCAACTCCAGTGTTGTCTGACAGTAGAGGTATGGGCCAAGCTAATATGAAGAATCTCATTATACCTATGATGGTTGATAGCAGCCCCTTGGTGATGGGTATGGTAGTGGGGTCTGAGAAACTATTCAATTCTCCCAGGTCACTGATAAAATAAAAATAAGGTACATTTGGAATTCTTCTTTGGTAGGTACAGAACGATCAAATTGTAGCTTGGAAGGAGTGGGGGATATTTTAACAACAAAGTAATGTGAGACCTGCTGGTTGTTCTTAGACTCATGATAACTGGCTACTGGGCAGACACAATGCAAAATTGGCTGGATTTGATTGAGATCCATTGTTCACTTGGGTATCTTCTGCCGTGAACAAGGCTAATAATCTGCAGTGTTATGAAGTAGGGTGGAAGTCTGCTTCCACGTGTATGTGGACAAATTTGTCATGGCAGTGGCTTTAAACACTTCTCAGAGGCTTCTCAGTGTAGAAAATTTACAAAATTTACCCCTTACCATTATGCTGAAAACCAGTCTTTTGCTCGGGAGGCTTCAGGGATCTGTTGAAGGCGCTCAAAATTTTAGTCCTGTTAGCAACAATCCTAAGGCTAGTTATGAACTCAGTATGTTTTGCCTGAAAGAATCTGAAGAGTTGCATGAAGACGGGCTTTTCTCTGTGTCTTCAGAAAGTTTTGTGTTTTGCTTTTTTGGTTTATTGTACTCCAGTGCCCTCAAAACTTAAGGTCTGGCTTCCTGGGTTCTTCTAATGATTCCACCTGTCTCAGTTAGCCCCTTCTGCCTACTTTTGGTAGTGTACATTATCCTAATTTCAAGAGTATCTTTTCCTGTGAAGTGAATTCTGTTTTTATGTCATTCAGGTACTATTCAGTCCTCTATCCTCTGGAGAGAAAAATATCTGATGCCAAGTCTCGGGAACTAGTGATGTACATCTGGGCTCATGCTGTGGTGGCCAGTGTCCCTGTGTTTGCTGTGACTAATGTAGCTGACATCTATGCCATGTCTACCTGCACGGAAGTCTGGAGCAACTCCTTGGGCCACCTGGTATATGTTCTGATCTATAATGTCACCACGGTCATTGTGCCTGTGGCTGTGGTATTCCTCTTCCTAATCCTGATCCGGAGGGCTCTGAGTGCAAGCCAGAAGAAGAAAGCCATCATTGCTGCGCTGAGGACCCCGCAGAATACCATCTCTATCCCCTATGCCTCCCAGCGGGAAGCTGAGCTACATGCTACCCTGCTCTCCATGGTGACAGTTTTCATCCTCTGCAGTGTACCCTATGCCACCCTGGTTATCTACCGGACTGTGCTCAACGTACCCAACACTTCTGTCTTCTTGCTTCTCACTGCCATTTGGCTGCCCAAAGTCTCTCTGTTGGCCAACCCTGTGCTCTTCCTAACTGTGAACAAATCAGTACGCAAGTGCTTGGTTGGGACCCTGGTGCAGCTGCACCACCGGTACAGTCGCCGCAATGTGGTTAGTACCGGGAGTGGGGTGGCCGAGGCCAGCTTGGAGCCCAGCATGCGCTCTGGTAGCCAGCTCTTAGAGATGTTCCATATTGGGCAGCAGCAGATCTTTAAGCCCTCAGAGGATGAGGAAGAGAGTGAGGCCAAGTATCTTGGCTCAGCTGATTTCCAGGCCAAGGAGTTACTCACCTCCTGCCCAGAGGGAGAACAGGAGTCACAGCTTGCACCCACTGTACCACCTCCAGGCACAGTGGACTCTGTATCTCAGATGGCCCCAGCAGCCCCTGGGGAACATGGTATATTCCCTGATAAATATTCGCTACAGTTTGGCTTTGGGCCTTTTGAGTTGCCCCCTCAGTGGCTCTCTGAGACCAGAAATAGCAAGAAGAGGCTGCTTCCCCCACTGGGCAATACCCCAGAAGAGCTGATCCAGACAAAGGTGCCCAAAGTAGGCAGGGTGGAGCGGAAGATAAGCAGAAACAATAAAGTGAGCATTTTTCCAAAGGTAGACTCCTAGCAAGGATTATAAGTGCCTGGAAGCAACAGGGAGCTAGACTATCCCTGCCCTCCCTTCACTCTGGCTGGAAGCCACTGTGGGGTGCTTCCTCCTGCATGGAGCAGAAGGGAAGTTTACATAAAATCCAGTGTCCTCTTTATTGAGGGAGTATATATCCGCCTGTCTTAGTGATCTGTGTCCTTATAGTCAAACCCACTGTCAGCCTGGCAGTGTGGAACAAGCCTATGGGTCCTTCATGCATCCCTTCCCTGTGCATAGCAGGTACCCCGAGGAGGCCCAAGATAATTATGGGCTGCAATGGCCACAAAGGTGAAGTTGATTTGAATTTGAATTTTTTATTTTTGAGACTGGTTCTCTATGTACCACTGTGTAGCCTAGAGCTCGCTATACAGACCAAGGTGGTAGCCTTGAACTCAGAGATCCACCTGCCTTTGCCTTCTGAGTGTTGGGATTAAGAGTCTGTGCCACCATGCCCAGTGAAGAAGCCTATTTGGGTAGCGAAGTAGGAATAACGAATAGGAAAGATTTCTGTACTGAGAAGACAGAATCACGATGTTCAATGGTGTCCTTGGTCAGTCATCTGACCCGTTTTATAGCACCTTTCATCTGGGTCATAAAGGGGAGTGGCTGGTCCCACCTTATGTCAGACATGACAATGTCTGGGGGAAGCTTTTTCGGTCCTTGATTCTCTTTACACCCTGTTGGTATCAGTAAGGCTTCCAACAAATGTACCTGCTTCTGCCAGTCACCAGCAGGTGCTGCCTAGGAAACACTGCCAACCCTTCGCTGTGGGATTTGGTCAACAACAGGGTGGGAAGCTCCACAGTGGAGAAGATGGTCTGAGAAATTACTAGAACAGAAGACTGGAGCCAGTACAGTGGGTCTTACAGGAGTGAAGTGACACAGGCAGAGGTTTGGAGTTTAAAGGTTCTGAAGAAATGCAGGTGACATGTTCTAGGTGGAAGTATTGTAATCAGGACTGCCCCAAGACGTGTTAGTCTGACATAGAGAGCAGACCAACACTCCAGTGTCGTTTCAGTTCTGTGATTCTGGTTTCTTCAGGCTGTAAGCAGAGCACGGAGACATAATTACAGAATGCTAAAGCCACAGGCGCCCTGGCTGATCACACACCCTGCTTCCCAGTGCTTTCAGTATGAACCGTGCTGGGTGGGGAAAAGTGCTCTTCTCAGCAACTCAGCGACCTGGTTCTCGTGTATGGTCCACTGAGGGGTTGCTCTCCCAGGCTGAGTTCAAAGCTAGCCCTTCCCTCTTACGTCATGTAGGTAACCCTGCACTTCTTTATAGCATGCTTTGCTCTTGTTCACGGCACTTGGTGGAGCCAGTCAGGTGTCCTGAGTGGATGGGTGTTCTATCTCAAAGGCAGGGCTCCCAGCAGCTCCTGGGGTAGCCATGCTGGCCATGTTCCCTAGCAGGAAGCTTAGTCCATGTGTAGGGAATTTCCTTTTCTTCTGTTGGGTGGTGTCCTGTGATTTCTGAGTGTGAACCCAAACACCTTCTCCTTGGAGAGGGAACGCCTTCCTCTGTGTTTGTCACCCCACACAGCAGAGACGGGGGACTGGCACCCCTCTTGAGGCGCTGCTGCCCGCCTGGGCCCTGTGTGCATGCCATCTGTAGCTCTTGGCCCTGATACTGTGTTAATACTGTGATCCTTCAAGCTCATATTTCAAAGCCTTCTTAATTGTTTCAGCTTTTACTATGGTGAGAAATAATCTGTCAGAAAATTCTATGTACCCGAGAAGAACCTGTCAAATGTACTTCTGTTGGTGTCCTCCTGACAATATGTGTGTGCGACGTAATACACTCATAACATCGGAGTTCGGTTAGCAATTTCTCCTGTGTGTTTGGAGGGGAAGGCTGATGTCTAGTAGGTTGTCACAAGTGTATTTCTATACTCTGTGAAGAGTAACATTTTAATAAAAATTAAAAGGCATTTTCTGAGCTCTAATGATTGTTTGAGCTGGTTTCTCTTTCTGAATGTCTCTTTAAACATGGCCTCAAATGAAAGAGTCCTGTTTGTCTTCCATGAGTACAATCAGAACACTGTACAAGCATTGTTTGTTGCTGCTATCATTGAATGAATGATAATTCATTCTCCAGGAGGAAATGCAACGTTTGAATGAATGTCATGAAGATGGATTCTGAGCTGGGCTGACGGGTGGGCTGTGCAGATCGCCCAGTCGAGCTCCATAGCAACTGAGGATGAAGCCTCATCAACTTTCCAGTCTTAGAGTCTCAACTTGGGGAGGTGAGGAAGATGCCATGTGCCTCAGTTTCTTTTCTGTAATGTGAGATGATAATTGTGACTTAAGCTTATTGTTCTAACTCATAAACTTCATCCCTACTCAGATATCAGCTGTGTCTGCATCAGCCTTGTTGGCAGTATCCCCTCTTTTCCCAGCATGCAGCCAAAGCCCACTTGAAGCCTCTGATTTCTGACCTGGGAGAAGATTTTTTTTTTTCTGGGAGTAATATTTACTAGGGACATGGAAACCAGTGAAAAACAACCTTGCTTTCTGCCCTTCTTCTTGATAATTATAGAAGACAAATTCCCAGTTCTTGGAAGACTACATAGAATTGAATGCCCATTGTAACTCTGGTGCTATTTAATGCATCCCTAGATTGGCTCTTACTTCTTTTTTAAATCTTTATTTTTTCCAGCCTCATTTATACTCTGAAGGATCACTCCCAAATTGTACCTGCATAGAGCTTCGTCTCACTCAGGAAAACCCAAGGTATATACAAGAGAAAGGTGATCAATATGTGTGAGGGTTAAATGGCGTGACTAGACACAGTCTAGCCCAGTGTAGAGCTATGTCAATGTTGGGTACTTTCTCAAGTTATCTTTACAATAATAATAATAATGCTAATACATTGGGCAGTTCATAAACAAAGGACTATTTAAATCCCCAGGGAAAGAAACCATAAGCCAGACTATTTCTTTAGACATTTCATTACTGAAAACAAACGCATATAACCTATTATGCCAGTGACTGCAAGCATACTGGAGCACACAGAGTGTCAGGAGTCACACACAAACCCAGAGTGGCCCATCTACAGAAAAGGAGACTAAGTTATCACCTGCTGCACTGGAGAGACCATCCTCATTACCCCGTGAGGCTCAGCTTGTGGCACTCCTGTATCTGGGGTTCATGCGTTTGATATGCATTGCAGCTCTGATATGTTCTGAAGGGGAAAGAGTTTATTTTCGGCCCATCTTTCATGACAGATAACGATGCATACTTTCATATTTGAACTGTGTCTTAAATGTGAAATTTTCATACATCTATATAGTGCACTGTGGTCCTATTCACTGTGTGTCATCCTCTTAATACCCACTCCTCTGAGCAGCTTTCCTCCCAACCAGCCCCTCCTACTTTCATGTCTTCCTATTTTTATTTTTTGGGTCACTGAGTTTAACTAGGGTGGTTTGTATGAGCATGAGTCGGGGATTATGTACTGGAGCACAGGCAACTTACCAGTGGTTACACCACTGAAAAAAGGACATCTCGCTCCCTGACAGCCAATGACAAATCTTTCAGCTTAAAGTCGACCAACATACTGACATATATGTAATCCACGCTGTGACTAAGTGATTTGCTTCCCTCAAATAGTTGCAAAATTTTAGCAGGCTTATGCCACAACTGATGTGCTATATTAGAGTTTTATGGTCCAAGGAAAAGTACCTCATGGTATATAAGTGGGGTATGTGTGAATGAATCAGGAATTGAGGTCAGTACTAGCTCCCAGGGCAGCTTCAAAAGCCTTCATATGGGAAGCTTTTAAAGTAAATGGTAATGAGCTCATATTCTCCATGTACAATGCTTTGAGAGCTAAAACATTCTCTCTGCTTTAGGTTACAAGCAGTGTTTTTCCCTCATTTGTGCTAAAGGCATCGGTTAATTAATCAGGAGAATAAAGTCCTGGGGCCTTTCATAAATATGAATCTGTGATCTCCAACAAAGTTTATGAAAATCTTCATAGCTATTCATGTTCTGAGCACTAAGGAGCCTCTTACTGTTAAATTTAAATGAATTAATGATAGATGAATGAATAAATAAATGAGAAATAACAGCCCCTGGGGATGCTAGGATGAACATGAAAATTTCTAACCTAGAGTTCTCTCTTCAGCCCTACTTCAGATGGAAAGGTAAAATAAAAATAACCAATTTTCAGAAAGCGTACCTCTTATGTATAGTTGACTCTTTTCTTCCACCTGTCCCCAGTAATGACATGGAGGCTTCTGGAGGCTTCTTATTAATTACAAAAGCTTGGCCTTTAGCTTAGGCTTGTCTCAACTAGCTCTTATAGCTCAGATTAACCCATCTTCTAAAAAGTCTGGTATATCAACTTGAAGCAGAACCAAGCCCTTTCTCCTTGTATCAAGACTGAGCAAGGACTCCCTCGTAATAGGGAATGGGCTCAAAAAAGCCAGTTCATGCACCAGAAATAAATCCTGGTCCCACTGCCAAAGGCCCCACAAACTGCCCAAGCCACACAGCTATCATCCACATTTAGAAGGCTTAGTTTGGTCCCATGAAGATTCCCCAGTTGTCAACCCAGAGTCAGTGAGCTCCCAGTAGCTCTGGTCAGCTGTCTCTGTAGGTTTTCTCATCATGATCTTGACCCATTTGCTCATAATCCCTCCTCCCGCTCTTCAGCTGGACTAGGAGCTTGGCCCAGTGCTTAGCTGTGGATCTCTGGATCCGATTCCATCCGCTGCTGGATAAAGGGTCTATGATGACAGTTAGGATGGCCATCAATTTGGTTACCCTTCCTTCCATCTTGTACCTCCTGTTTTCTCTCTATGTCACCTGGCGTCTCCCACATACCTAGGTTCCTCCCCCTCTTCTTTTCTCTTCCTAGAAATCCCACCTCTACCTCCTGCCCAGCTATTGGCCTTTCAGCTCTTTATTACACCAATCAGAACAATATGCTTCCACACAGTGTACAAATATCTCACATTTCCCTTTTTTGTCTAAATAAAAAGGATACATATATGTATTTGACAGATTTGGAGAAAGTACTGTATTATCTATACTATCTTAGTGAGTCCAAAATTTGTGCCTAGTTCATTTTCTATCATAACATGTATTACCAACTCAAAACTATCTTTTTAGACCTTAAAACATTTTCTTAGATAAACAACTTAAGCTTTTATGTTTCTCAACCTTATAAATTTTACATCTCTTATGTAATTTTTTAAAAAAAGTTGTTAACTAGGAAAACTGTATAGTATCTAGTCATCAATCCCCATCAGAGACACATGAAAGATATATTACCTGAGTAAACAGGACGTGTAGAGCAAGCCACTTCCAAAACTATAGAAATGACAAAGACATCTGGCTGCCTGGACAGTCACCCAAGGTTCCCCTGAAATGTTGGGGTATTCATCTTTGGTCTACAGGCCTAGTATATCTCATAGACTTTTCTGTGAAGCAGGAATTTTGAAGGACCGCTTTACCTTGACTTGGCAAAGTTCAACAGTTGATTTTGTGTGTATGTTGCTAGTCCAGTTTGAACAACATCCTCTCAGCAGTTGAGACAAGGGCAGTTTCTTGCCAATTGTCTAACTTTTGCCACATTGAAAGCAAACTCCATATGGAGGTTCTTTGATATCTCTCATCCTTTTCTGAAGTGAATTGGTACTGCCAGGAGCAGGCATGTCTTGGTGTCATGAACAGCCTTTATGTTATTAAAACATTTCAAATGCCATATTCTGTAGGGTTTTTTTTTAAGCATTTGAAGGCCATCTATCTATTTAAATCTGTTTGATCTAGAAAATATAGTGACATGACTATAAGTTTGATTTTTATAGATGACTAACTACTAACCTGTCTTTCTTTATTATTCCAAATAGCTTTCAAGGATTAAAACTTTACATTACATTTTTAAATGAGCTGCATAGATATAATACCTTAAACAAGAGTAGAAATATTATACAGTATAACATAAATAACTAAATTTGTATCAATATATAAAAATCCATACCAATGGATTACCAATGTGTAATATTTGAGACTAGTGATTGTTCAAAAGTAGACTCAACAAACCATCCCTTTATCCCACCACTTCTGTACTATATCTTCCCCTTTTCCCTTCAAATTAGATCCCTGAACCTAATATTCTTTGTTAAGCTTTTTTTTTTTTTCTGATCATGGCCAATAACAATTTGTAACCAACCCCTCTAAATGATGACAAACATCCATAACCCACCAAATGACCAAAAAACACCCACCCCATCTCTTGGAAATGTGAGGATCGTTCTCTAGACTGCTTCCTATCATCTGGGGGCAATGGCATCTTTAGGTTGCCCTGAGAAAATTAGGATAATGGTCAAGCCCTGTGAGAACCAGCTATTTTAGTTTTTGTTTAGTCTCTTTGTGATGGGAAAATGTGGAGCTTATCTGAAGTCTTGGCTGGATAGTCTGTGAGACTGGATAATCTAATCTATCAGCTTTGAAATTGTATGGATGTAGAATTTTGAGGAAACTGCCACAGAGGCCTTCTGAGAGGCTTGATACCTGGGCTACTTGTTTTCATTGGTGTCTGGTCCTTCTTTTTTTCCCTGAAAACACACAAACTTTTAAACATAAAATGTTAACACAAGTATGGAATGTGTGGTGTGTTCAAGTTAGTTAAAGATGATTTTGTTTTATTTTTGAGCAGGTAAAAAGCATCTGTCAACTTTATAAGTCTATTTGGACTGTATAACCAAATCTCTATCCATGCCATATGAACGAATGACCTGTAATAATAAGTCGTGAGGATTCTGTAGCCAACACATTTATCATGTTTTATCTAGTCTCAGAGATGTTCCCATAGTAGAGGGATCAGCATATGTGTTACTTGTCTTGGTTTTTCTTGTTTTTTTTTTTTTCCTTTGTAGCCAAGATTTTCAGGAGGTCTCCCCTAATCAGATCTGATCTTCATTAATTTTGAAGAGAACCATAACTTTTTGTTTCCTACAGAAACAAAGGCATAACCTTTCCTTCAACACAAAATATTTCCTAACTTCCATTTTGAAGTTAAGACATTCTTAAAGAATATAGGTTTAATTTAGCAGTTTCCATAATGCAATGTCTCTCAGCAGCTACTGTTTTTTTGGTATATTAGCATTTATCAATAAAGCACCATCAGGATCTAGACACCTTGTGTATTTTCCATCTTTACTGGGTTTTTTTTTTTACATCATTTTATTTTTTTCTTTAGCATCGAAGCACATTTTTAAATATATTGTACCTTTATAGAGGTTTTCTTTGTCTGGATCTGGCTTTACTAAGCACCTGCAGTATTCTCTGAGTGAGACAAATCTTAAACTGATATGTCAGCTGCCCAGGGGCTCAGTACTGGTGCACTGTGCTGGTAGCTGGCTCTGCCTGCAGGAGGTGCTAGTAGCTGCATCTCTGTTTGCATGAGCACTCACCTGCCTGAGAGACTACAAAACTAGGAAGCCATGTCAGGTTTCTTGTCCAGAACTTTTCTTAGCTTTCTTAGGTCCTCTTTGGATATTTGAGTCCCTGCATTGGACACCATATGTCATTGGACTTTCTTTTCTGTTACCAGCCTCAAATAATGACACAGAGACTGTTTATTAATTATGAAAGCTTGGCCTATAGCTTAGGCTTATCTCACTATCTCTTATAACAAATTAACTCATTTATATTAATCTACATTCTATTGAGTAGTGTTATCTCTCTCCCATTTTGCACCTCCTGTTTCTGCTGTAAGTCTCCTGCAGGCCTAGATCCTCTTCCTCTCTCTGCCTGTAAGTCCCACCCATACCTCCTGCCTAGCTATTGGCCATTCAGCTTTTTGTTACATCAATCACAGCAATATACCTTCACACAGGGAACAAATATCCCACAACAGAGTATCCCAGTGGATATAGGAAGACTACCCCAGGGGATATATAGAAAGACTACCTCAGGGGATATATAGAAAGACTACACCAGGGGGATATATAGGAAGACTACCCCAGTGGATATAGGAAGACTACCCCAGGGGATATATAGGAAGACTACCTCAGGGGATATATAGGAAGACTACCCCAGGGGGTATATAGGAAGACTACCTCAGGGGATATATAGAAAGACTACCTCAGGGGACATATAGGAAGACTACCCCAGGGGGATATATAGGAAGACTACCTCAGGGGATATATAGGAAGACTACCTCAGGGGATATATAGGAAGACTACCTCAGGGGATATATAGGAAGACTACCCCAGGGGATATATAGGAAGACTACCTCAGGGGATATATAGGAAGACTACCTCAGGGTATATATAGCAAGACTACCCCAGTGGTGGAACATGTACTTAGGATACTTGAGGATTCATATTCGGTGCCCAGATACACAACAAAACAAGCCAGGCTAACAGAGGACAAAGAAATCAGGCAGGGTGTATTTCTGTTAGGCCCATAGATCAAGCTGCCCAGAGAGATGGGAAATAGAATTTTCAGGAGGGGTAGTTTCAAAAGGAGTGCAACTCTGGTCTTAGTACATGGCTTAGGTGGAAAAATAGTTATAGCATGTATGATAAAGCATGAGGACCTGAGTTTAGATCCCAGAACCCTTTTAAAATGCCATGTGTGACCACACATGTCTGTAACCCTAGCACTGTGGGGCCAGTAAGAGGATCTCTGTTGATGCTGTAGGCCCCCAGTCTAGCTTGAGGTTCAGTGACAGGCCTGCTTTGAAGGAATAAGTTGCAGAGTTATATGACACCTTAAATGCTCCTCTAGCTGCACATGTATGTTCATGGCCATGCATACTTATACACACACTCATGTGCCTACACCATATACCCATAACCATCCCCCCAAACAAGAGTGTAATTCATTCCAGAGGATGACCTGACACAGTGGCCAGTACAAATTGGACTCAGTGAGTTATTAAAACAAAACCAAACTCCCCAAACAAAAAGTAAGGACATGAAGTTGGGAGAGGAATGGAGAGGTCAGGGTTGATCTGGAAGGAGTGGGAGGATTGGGAGGCGAATATGATCAAAACATATTGTATAAAATCCTCAAAGAATTAATAAAAATGTGGTTTTTTTTAAAAGAACGCAATGTATAGATGCCTATGCTACTGACCCTGTACATAAAGGGCATTTGAGAGATTCAGGAGGGCTCAGCAACCGATAGGAAGAGAATCATGCAAACAAGCAACAAGGCAACTATGAAGTCCGGGAGTGAAAGGTGAGGAGGGCGTATAGACTAACTCTAAGGGTGATGGTGCAAGTGTGCAGCTCAGTGTAAACACCAGATACTGAGTTAACCATAGAGAGCACCGTTGAAAGAAAGACGAAGAAGCAAGAGAGTTGATGGGAAAGACATTTGCCATGCAGAAGGTAGAACATGCATACTCTTTAGATCTGTGCTAATATGTAAGTGCCAAGGGCACAGCTCAGGGGACAACAGGTCTTCATCTCTGGAAAGCTTTGTTTGATTCATTTTAAAGCTTCTTAGTTATAATAAAAATCCCTCTACATGTATTGCTTTTGTAAAAATAAAAAAAAAAAAACTAATATTCAAAATCTTCTGAACTTTGGAGTGCAGTATTCGACTAAACCATGGAAGACCCTAATGCTCCATTAAAGGAAATTGAAGAAATGAGATTTTGGTTGCCAGGGGCAGGGTAACCAAGGGCTTTTGCAGGTGTCCATTGGCTCAGATGGTTCCTTTAGTTTCACCGTATAAACAAGATAAATATGGGCTAGTCTGGACCCTAGCCCATTTGTATTTTCTGGATGATCAAGAAGAAAAATTTCTTCTTTTGGGTTTATTACCATTCTTTTGGGACACTGATGCTTTGTTAAGTAAGCTTAACTTAAATAATGCTAAGTGGCTTCAGAAATCAGTTTATAATATTTCATAATAATTTATAATATTCTGGAAAAATATATGCAAATACACTGTGTAATGAGCCTAGCACTCATTTATTAGTCATTTATGCTATTACACCATCTAAAGTGAATGCAATATAAGTACATTTGCATCGACCACTCCAAGCCATTAGGATATTATTTAGAATTTCTTAATTAATTTTAATTTATGAACCTGCCTTGAAGTGTGTTCCCTCAAGTAGTATTCAGCTTATTATTGCCTGCTTTGTATTTATATATGATGTTTCACTGGAGAGCAGTAAAGAAAGCCCACAGACTTTCTGTAGGAAACAATCTGATCTCTATTTTGCAGATGGGAACTGGAGGCACAGAGGGCTGTGTCATTATCCCTGAGAGATGAAGTGAGCTCGAGACAGCTAAAAACAGTACTCAGGCATTAAAGCCCATTCTTCCGCTTGCACCCTCCAAAGCACTGATGATCATTATCATCCATCCTTATCATGACTATTTTTGAATACCCAATTGGCACATTTTATTAAACTGTACTGGGGACTAGATTAAAATCCTTAATGCTTGGCAGCTGTTTCTCTCGGTGTTATTTTCCGAATTTCCGCCAGCCTCCGGATGCTGCGGAGGCATTTAGCTTAGAGTAAATGTCTTAAAGTGGTGGGCTGGCTCTGCTAAGACTCAGCGACACGCTCTTATGTCTCTTGGCCTCCTTGACAATTCTGCACCCAGTTTAGCCTTTGTTGAATTTAAGCACCCCTTCCACCAAGTCACTCACCATCACCCACATTTCTGAGGGATATGTGGTTTCTTTGTTGCAAGTATATAAAATACTGTCAAGATTTAGTAATTCCTAATGGTAAATACGACTAGATTTAATGATAACATTACAATTCAGGGTGAAGTGTTTGGGTCGTGGTCCTTGCTCTCCAGATCTATTAGAGAGAAAGACCACGGGAAGGTTCAGTAAATGATCATGTGCTGGTAACAATTGCAGGAGGAAAATGAAAATTAGATTTCATGGAGAGCAATTTTGATTGATGGATGGTGACAAGTTTATTTTAAAAATCCAGCAAGATTCTTTCTTCATAAAAATGACCATTTACTGCATATAGTCACGGCAGTTAGAGTTCAGAGGACCTTAGACCAGCCATCCATCAGCCTGTGATTTAACAGGAAGAAGACATTATCATAAGAGTATCTATAACTCTATCCTTCACCATAACTTTACTCAAGGCGGTGGACCAGAATTTATGACCCTCTGAAAATACCTAATTCATAAGAAAGCTGTGGAGTGGAAACCAGTGATTTAATTGTCTTTATCTCTCTGGAGTTTAACTCTCTCAGTGGGTAGTAGATTAAAAAGAAAAAGATAATGAACATTTTACTAACAGGGATTTTAAGTTCTCCTTGCTAGTTAGTGGGAGGACCAATAAGTGGGCATCATATAGTTTGTAACCAGAAGTGCCCTGACTCCTAACACTTTTTACCTAAAAGAAAGGAGGGGAGCAGTTGGAGAGGGTTCTGTAATCATTTAACTGCTGTCTTCTCAGAACCTCTGAGCAACTAGGCATGATTAGAGACATGTAAGGTTCACTTGCACAGAAATAGCTTTCAGAAGGACTCACCTCCAATGTCCAGGGAATGAGAGTCAGTGCAGGAGTGTAAGTGGGCTGCTGTGCAGGCATAACATTTTCTGAAACTTGGGGCAATCTAATGATACCTAAATTCGCTACCAAAAAAAAAAAAACAAAAAACAAAAAACTCTGGCAGTTTTCAAAAGCACCCTCATCATAGCTGGGTATGCAAGATAACGGAGCCTTTGATGTTCAGTGTTTGAAATGTACACCTGATAATTTATCTCAACAGCAATTCTAATGGCGCCATTTCAACATGGCATCTCCAAAATATTGTACTTTCTCTGGCAGGTGAAATGGCATTTAACCTGAAGTTAACCCTTAGATCCGACATGCTGGAAGGAGCCGACTTTCACAAGACATCTTCTGACTTGTGCAAGTGTACACACCTGTGCATGGGCACACACTGCGTTAAGTAAATAAATAATTTTAAAAACCGCATCTTACTTTCTCAATTTCTACAAACAAAGAAATGTTTGAGGCCGTCTCATCCTTTGATTTGATAAAGGAGATGAAAGAAAAGGCTTGCTCTTTAAGAATCAGTAGTAAAGGTGGAATCACAGATACAGTCTCTTAAACACAACCCCAGCTTTAATCCATTCTATTAACTTGTGCTGTACAAACACTGCTCGTCTCTTGCAGCTTTGTTTTGGTTAATTCCTTTTTAGGTGATTGCTGGAAACAAGAATGCCAGATGGCTCTTATCACTATGTGGCTGTTTCTTGCTGTCTGTCTTGTTGAACAGGTACCTCTTATATTGGTGGGAATGTCTTTTTATTTGGGGGCTACTTCTTTAAAAAATGCAGAGGTTCACAATGTCTCCAGGCTGAAGTAAGTAGCTATGTTCGAAACTGGGATCGAGCAGACTGGCAATGTCTCTTCTGGAAAACCACAGCACCCCAGAAGCTCAGGATGTTTATTATAAACAGTTGAACAAAGGGGAGGGGTTACTGTACCTAGGTGAGCAAGGAGAGGGGATATCACCTACAGATAAACAAGAGGGGGTGTAGCTAATCTCAGTAAGAGCAGTCAGTCTCTTCAGGGGAGCAGTCTCAGGCTGTAAACATCTGGGAGGCAGAAAACTGTGACGGCCATTTCTGCACACAGACTAGAGGAAAGCTTTGCTTAGCCCTCTGGTGCGGGAGGGTGGGGGGTGTGGGGAGCTTTGCCATTCTCATGGCTCTGAGGCTTTGGGGTCCTTGACATGGCTGTGCCTGTGTCAAACAATACATATTCACTTAGGGCTTCCCACACTCAAGGCTTCCTCTGCTCGCCTCTTGCATCTATTGTATTAATGGAACAAACAGATTGTGAAGGTTAAGAGCCTGGCCTCTGGCCAGAGAAAGAACTAGCATCCAGCGATTAGAAAGTAGTTTCGTGTGTTTGTAGGTTGAATCCTGGGAATATAAAACATCAATTAGAATAGTAATTATGGTTTGTCTATTATGATAAAAACGAAGAGAAAACAAAGCAGACACCATTAAATAAGGAGTTATTAAATATGCAAAAGGTTTAAAGAACAAAATCAACATTCATCAAGATGACTAGCTCCTAGTCTGCTTCACACAGTGTGAGTTCAGAGAGAAACAGTATTTTGAATTTAACCATGAAAAAGACTCTTAAGTCTGTTAAAAAAGACCAGGATGGGGCAGCCGGGCCTTGATTGAAGAACAGGTTTCTGTGGCTATTCATTTACTTATTTCTGAGATGTTACTTGAAGAAAAATTGTTTTTGTGCATTGCTGCTAAAGACCCTCGGATCTGGTTTGCATGTATATTCATCATGTTATGCTTATTGTTTTCACTTCCTTAACTTTACATTGACATAAGTACAGGAGTTTCTGTCATGTCAAGTTTTCCCTAACATATACTGTCTCTTCATGTTGATATGATGGATGGTTGGTCTTCCTTGTCAACTTGACAGGATTTAGACTCAGTCACATAGGAGAGAAACCTCTTAAGGTTGTTGATCAGGATGTTTCCAGGGAGGTTTAACTCCAAGTGGGAGCGGGAGCACCACTCCATGGCTAGTGTATGGAGCACTGGTGTTCATTTCCCTCAGCTTCTGAACCAGGCAAGAAGGCTGTGTAAACAGTGAATCACGCTCTCGCTGCCATGGATTCCCTGCCGTAATAAACTGATCTCTTCACATGAACCTAAATCGATGCTTCTTTCCTAGGGTTACTTTAATCAGATGGTTTTTCGTAGCAACGAGGGAAAGATAACTTATGCAGAACCCGTGCTGTATTTTAATTTGTAGGGCAAGCTACAGAATACAAAGGACAAACAAATATAACTCTGATGGGGTTAGTTCCATTTTGGATCCAAAGGCAAGCTTGCCAGTAGGCTAGAAGCAGGCAGCCTGGCACCTATGTTGATTTTTCAGCCCAGGGTTGATTGCTGCCTTTTTAAAATCATCAAGCTTCTTTCTAGCCATTATTCATTTGCAACGGGGGGTGTCTCACCCACCCCTCTGGCAGTAGGGGGTGCCAGGAGCAGAACAGTACAATCTCAGCTGGTTTCAGCTGGGGGCCTGCAGTATGCCTTAGGAAGTTCCTGGCAACTCTTTAATTCTGTACAGGTACAGGGTTGCATAGGTGTCATTTCTTTGGAGCTAGCAACATAATGAGGTTAAGCAGGGTGTCACTGAAAGGTCTCCCTCAGAGAAGAGAAACAGCTGTCCTTTTCTCTGAAGGAGGCTGCTCTCTTGAGGGCATAACATTATCTTCACTTGGTTTTAAAAGTAAATCTCTGGGGACTGGAGAGATGGCTGGATGGCTAAGACCCCTCACTGCTCTTACAGAGAACCAGGGTGCAGTTCCCAGCTCCCACACTAGGCTACTTCAGCTGCCTGTAACTCTAGCTCTAGGGGAACCAGATACCCTCTTCTGGCCTTTAAGGGTACCCACAAGTGCTTGAGTGCAAACTCACTTCTACACACACACCCACCCAATGAAAATTCTTAATAACAAACCTCTGCAACCTATAGGTCTACAGCTTTGTGTGTAAGGGGTGAATGCACATCTGTGAGTGTGTGCTAGACAAGCTATTATCAAGCCCTACCATCTGGCAAGCTCCACTTGCCATTCACAGCCCCCCGAATGAGTGACGGTCACATGACAATGCACCAACTCCCTTCACTTAAAAACAAAACAGAAAAACCAAGGCATCATTATGACTTTGGAACAATAGGCATTGAAAATTATCAAGCCTTAAAAAAAAGAGAGAAAACAAAAAGAAGGTGCCCATTGACAGTACCCTGATTCATGTAGTCACCCACAGTAGAGAGGAAGAAGGGGGAGGTGCAGAATGAGCAAGTGGGAGGGAGCAAAACATTTCCTATTTCCTACGTTCTTACAGAGGGAAGTACCTTCTGTCATTGAGAGCCCTGGTGGAAGCCATCTCTGGGGAAGCTCTGCTGGGGCAGTGGCCTTACCACTCACCCTCTGAAGCATAGACTCAGGGTCCAACTACTCCCAGAATCCCTGCTGTACTGGCTAATATGTAGGTTCCTACATGGTACCTGGACCTACAGAATCGCTAACAACATTCCCAAGAGATCCTTGGACATCACTGAGAACCCACTGGCAGCAGGGGTAGCTCATTTTTAGTTGCTAAAAATGATACCATTAAAAAAAAACAAAACTCAACCAAACAGCATTTTACTTGGGATAAAAAAATGAGACTATCTGTTACCCGGACTTCATTCTTTCAGACACGATTTACTCCCCTGCCCTGTTCATCTTTGTTTATGTGAATGGCACGCTGGACATACTGGGCTAGAAGGTGCTGGAAGTTTGTAGAAAAAAGAGGAAGTAGAATAAAACACTTTGCACATCTGCTGTTTTTATATAAATGTGGGAGAATTTCCTGTTTTTCTAAAATCATCAAATCGTTTCTATTAGCTATTTATAATATTTTCTACTGTTTTCGGTTTTTCACTTCTCCCATCTGAATGGCTATTTAAAGATACACTCAAGCACAGTTCAAGGAACCTGAAATTTCAGTCCAATGGTCTCTTAAATCACACCTAACACCTAAGGAAAACACACTTTTTTTTTTTTTTTTTTTTTTTTGACGGAGGCAGTCTTTTCAACAGATAACCAGCACCATCTAGTGGACCTTAATGGATTTAAATAATTCTGTCAAATTCAGCCCCTCGTACAGGCTGAGAACCTGTGTTAACTCCTAGGGCAGGTTATTTCTGAAGTGACCTGGCCCTGGGGGGACGGGGGGAGGACCTAACTTTTTCATACTCACATTCTCAAATATAAATCTGCACAATAATTATTCCAGTTGGGGGTATGGGAGAAATGAGCAATAAAGAATCTGAGACATGCCTTAAATACTCTGTCCATGTCATTTTCAATAATGCTAAGCACAGAATCACAGGAGATGGACCTGACCGTGGCACACACTATTAACAACCCTTCTGAAGAAATGGCTTTTGAATTTGTTCTGTGGTGCTCTCTCAGCACGTTGTTACAGATGGTAAAAGCTTATGGTGAGATGAGGGAAATTGGGGTGCTGTATCTGGTAGCTGAACCCCAGAGGAAACACAGCGTGGGCTTGTTTTCACTCCTTCAGTGGATCCTCTCAGAAGGAAGGCATCAAGAGCGGGAGAGATGGGAACAAAACAAAATATAAATCCAAAATCAACACTGCCATGGGTCCCCCAACCTGGAATAAGACCGGGGAAAGTCAGCTTAAAATACATTCACTCTACAAAAACTTTTTATGAATTCTCCTGAGGGCATAACACTCTGCAGAGTATCTGCAGAATGCAGAATTATAGAAAGCGCAGCATAGAAAAAGATGCCACTTTCTGTTGTATCTGAATGTTAACGGTTTTGAGAGTATCACCCTCAATATGACACAGAAGTATGTGAAAAAATGAAGAATAAATAACATTATATTAAAGTTTACTCTCAAGGTTCACACAGCCTCTAAGCAGTTTGCAAAATGCAAACATTAGGAGGCAAGTCGAGACAAATACAGAGACAGAAATTAACTCAAGACTTTTATGCAAAATATGACTAATAAGGACTTAGTGTGGGATGACCACAGAAAGAAATTTTGTTTCCATTTGTTTTATATAGTTCTCATGTTGCATATATTTTAAAAGGCAACTGTTCAATTTTTATGTGTATGGATGTTTGGGTTACAGGTATAACTGTGTATTACTTGTGTGCAGTGCTTGCAGAGGCCAAAGGGGGCATCAGGTCCTCTTGAAGCAGACATTGGCTACTTAGCCCTATTTCTCCCTGTATTAGCTTCTCAGCTGTCATGGGGGGAGGGGCCCATCTAACCAGGGCTTCCACTGTGATGTACTGTGCTGCCAAAGCCCAAGCAAAAGGAAGTTTCTGTCCCACCAGCAACTCTCAAATAATCAGTACCACTTCCCAAATAATTAACCCAGAGAGTTAATATTACTTATAAATGCTTGGCTGGTAGCTCAGGCTTACTACTAACTCGTTCTTGCACTTAAATTAACCCATAATTCCTATGTGTGTTTAGCCACATGGCTTGATACCTTATGTCAATGTGACATTCTCATCTTGTTTCCTCTTCATCTGACAGGAGACTCCTGACTCTGCCCTTCCTCTTCCCAGCATTCTTAGTTTGGTCACCCTGCCTATACTTCTTGCCTGGCTATTGGCCAATCACTATTTTATTAAACCAGTTTGAGTGACAAATATTTACAGTGTATAACAGGATTATTCCCAGCAGACTATGGACTGAAAACCCCCAAACCATGATCCCAAATAAATCTTTCTTCTCTGTAAATTCATTTGAAGTGTAATTACAGATGATTATTTATGTGCTGTGGTGACAGGGCCTTCTCACGAAGCAAGCCACATAGACAGTTGGGAAGCTATATTTCCAGTAGAAGAACTAGGGAGATGGTGTTGTGTGTGTGTGTGTGTGTGTGTGTGTGTGTGTGTGTGTGTGTGAGAGAGAGAGAGAGAGAGAGAGAGAGAGAGAGAGAGAGAGAGAGAGAGAGAGAGAGAGAGAGAGAGAGAGACTGTGTGATCTTTAACATGTAAAGACAGAAAATCTAAAGGGTAAGATCTGGTTCCTCTTCCCTCTGTTGCTGGTATCAAAGCTGGAACCTCATGTAGGCTAAGTACAGATTCTGCAGTTTATACCTCCAGGCTTTTAAGTTATTCTTAAAATACTTACAACTTTCATAGTCTTACTGTTAGAATCCCCGAGGCATGTTAATAAGAACTGTTAGGGTTGAGATCCTTCTTGGAGGTTGAGCACTTGCCCCCTTGTATGTGTAAAGCCTAGAGTTCCTTCTCCAGCACCACCAAAAGAACAGGCAACACCCAAATACAAAGAAAGAAACCCCTAATCCAAACGATTAAATTTAGAAGAGTTTGGGAGAATTATAAATTATATGCAAATGGTGGAAAACACAGAGAACATTATTAAGTAGTATTTGAATAATAAAATACTAACGCAGAGACAACTGATACCAAGGTCAAAGGAAGTAGCATTTATGAGGGGAACAGAGAACATAGTATTGTAGTTTAGGTATACTGAACTAGGTTGTCCCTGAACAGTATCTGTTAGGCAAACACAGACAAGGTGGGGTTTTTTGTTTTTGTTTTTAATGGGTAAAGGCAGTTAACTGGCCAGGCATGAATCTTTGACTCAAACTCATTTTGAATGGTTAGTTAACTAGGGTAAGTCCAGTTGAGAAATGCTGAAGGCACAATGGATACTGTTTTCCATTGTTTACTCAACTTTGCTGGAACATTCTGGGCTTTGACTGTCAGCAGATGTACAGTCCTCTCCCCATATCGAGACTCCCCTGTAAAAGGCAGTCTTAATTACCTCTTTGTCCTTGCTCTGGTACTGCTGTGGCTCATACACAGGGTCTCTCAGCTACCCCTCAGTCTAGTTATTCATTCTTTCATATAGCATGGAAATCTACCAGTCAACGTATGTATGTATGTATGTATGTATGTATGTATGTATGTATGTATGTATGTATGTATGCACATGTGCCAGGATACCCATGCAGAAGACACAAAAAACTGGGGGTTGGTTCTCTTTACATGGGGTTTGTGGCTTGAACGCTGGTTTCCAGACTAGCATAGCAAATGCCTTTACTTACCAAGCCATAGGCAGAAGGGTGGCAAGTTTCAGAGAGAAAGAGGTAGCAAACACTAGAAATGACCTCCTGTAGCATAGGCAGGGCCCAAACACATACCAGCTCTAAGGAGGATGCTCTGACGCAACTGCTGGTTCCCTTCCTGGTGTTCTGCCTGGGTTCCAGGAAATAGTGACCTCAACTTCTGAGTTAGCAACATAATTTCTGCTGTTGCTTTGGCAGAGGTGCGCCTGGATTCCGCTACATTCCTATGCAGGCTGCTAAGGTTAATTCTCACCCAGAAGCAGAACATTTTCTTCCATGTTTTGCATTTTCAAACTTCAAGGAAAGTGGGATTTGGAAAAGCCTGTTTCCTGAGAAGTACAGAGACTTTTCCTTTGGAAACATTAACAGTGAAGACAGAGGCTGGAGCGACCTTTAATGAGGTGGCAAGACTGGAGGACAGTGAGGTTAACAGTTTGGTCAGTAGGGCCTGTGGGTATTATAAGGATTCTAAGAGAAATGGAGAAACATGGTAGCATGAGCAGGATTTGACTGAGGTTCTGAACTGTGCTTCATGTATACAGGAGGCTCTTGGGGGGGTGGTGCGGCGGAGTGTGGGGGTGCGGCAGAGGGTGTGTGTGGGGTGTGTGTGTGTGTGCTCAACCAAAAACAAACAAGAATTAACGATAGATTCTTGCAAACATCTAGTTGAGTGTAAACGCTCCAGGTGTGAGAGACGTTTGGATTCTGACACGTTCATAACACATGTTCGCGGACAGGAACTGAGAGGATGAAGGTGCTGAGCTGAGCCTAAGAGCACCAGCCGGAGTGAGGAGATGACACTATGGGAAAGTGATTTGATTTTTGATCTGCTAAGTATGAGAGGGTTCTCACACAGCTGGGGTGAGGGATGTCTTACTGAGGTCCAATAAAGAAATGGGGTTCAAGAGAGACGTCTGACCCGCAGGTAGAAACAAGGGATTAGGAACACACAGATGGCATTATCAGCCAGGTTTTTACACCCTGTTCTACCACAGATTATAGCCGTGCTCTTAGGAGAACCCAATTTATACTCTCTTGTTCGGATGAAAAAGACTTTAGAAATACTGTACCTGCCCCAAAGCATTTTCACTCTGGGTGTGAAAATACCTTGTAAATAAGGGCCATTCAGACTGGAACGCAGCAGGTGTTGGAAAGTACCGGGAATGAAGAAAAACCACCAGTGATCCAGGCAGTGAGTCCTCATGCACTGCTCATGGAGAAATTATGAGTAATTATGAAGGTGTAAAAAGCCGTCACATTCCCTTTTATTTTAGCGCAGCCTAGTCTTTACAAAACCACCCCCCCTCCAAATTTGACAAGACTTTCACATAGGACATCTCTGAGCTGCACATCAGTCTTACAAGGAGAGGATGATACGGGAGTTAACTGAGAGCTGAGAGAGCAGCCGGCCTGTAGGACATCCTAGGAGCTGGTCAGAGCCATGTAACCCCGGGATCCGCGTCCTCACAGCAGCCCCACACTCTTCAGCGGTCTCCCTGGTAGTTTACGGTCCCAATGCCCATCTCTGATGGTACAGCCCTTTACACCTATCGCGAGACCGAGATCCGCGCGCTTCTGGTTGCCAGGGCAACAGCGTTCTCAGAGGCTCGGAGCTTGAGACTGCTGCATCTTTACCTCTACCGAGGCGGTGGTGGCGGGAAGGATCCGTCCCCTTCGAGGGGAAGTGGGTGACACTTGGATGTCAGCAGCGCGGGTCACTGCCTAGGCGTCCAGCTTTCGTTCCCTCCGGGAAGGGGAGGGACCGCACGACCAGAGGTCGGTAGCTGTGTGGTCCAACAGAATGCTAACTAGAGGAGTTGGGTCAGGTTAGCCTACGGGAAGGGGGCGGACTCTTTCCCCAGGGGCTAGGCCATCGTGGTGGGTGTGGCCTGTTCTCCCAAACAGCGGGGCGTGGTTACAGGGGCGTGGCCATGCCTGGGAGGGACTAGGGCTTCTCGAAATCATGGTCCCTGCTGTAAACTGCATGAGTCCATTTTCTTGAGCCTTCTTGCCACTGAGGTCTAGAGAACCAGTCAGTAGCTTAGATTGTAAACTGCACATAGTCATGAATCAGAAAAAATAAAAATAGGAAGAGGGCTGGTAAACATTGGCCTGGAACTCAGCTTTTCTTAAGATGAAAGAAAGGTAAACCAAACATATAGGTAGGTACCTGGGGGATATGAATAGGCTTTTCAGATAACCAGAATGGCAGCAAATCTGGGGACACAGGCAGTTTTGCCGCATCCAAGCAGATCAGGTACCAACTACATGAGCTGAACAAAAAATGGTACAAAACGTTGGCATTTATGAACACTTGTCAGTCATCATTAGAATCTGGTCACATATCTACTTCACTGACTATCATAAGGTGGCTGATGTTTTAACTTTGATTCTTTTAATATCCAAAGAAAATGTGCATTATGTATCATTAAATGAGGAAATGTATGAAACCAAAAATTCTGTTTGTACCAGCTGCTCTTTTCATTGCAGACCTGCATAAGAGTGATTACTAACTACCTCACAACAGAGTCAATATTAGGCTGTTTTGAATTTTCCTCTGCCAAGGAAATTAATCCATTGTTTTTCAATTTTGCCTAACACAAATGCAGAAAGCAGCCACATTGTTTGCCAAATAACTGTAGCCAGCTGCTAGTATTGTTTCCCTGAAACCCGAGGTTTGTGGACTCCACAGTCTACATAGCTCTTGGCACTATTGACTTCTAACCTCCTACTGGGGTGTCCTGTTAAGCTCCATTACAAAGTTCAGTGACTTTCCTAGTCCAGAGTCTTCCAACTCCTTCAAAACACAGCATAGTCAGGCCTGTCACAGAAATAACCTGTTCCTTGGTAGCAACTTCTGTGTTAATTTTCTGTTACTGTAACAAAGCACCATGACCAAGTCGACTTATAAAAGAAAGCCTTCAATTGACTTACAGTTTAAGAAGGTTACATTTCATAGTTACAGAGAAAGGCGTGGCAGCCGGAACAGCCAAGAGCCACATCTTGATCTGAGAGTAGAAGGCAGAGAGAGCTAAAAGCAAATGATGAGTTTATTGAAACACCTTCTCTAATAAGGCTGTACCTCCTAATCCTTCCCAGTTCTACCAATTGTGAACCAAGTAGTTAAATGTAAGAGTTTATGGGGTAGGGGCAGAACAGGTTTCTGGCCCCATCTAGCCAGAAGTCCAAACCTGCCCATGGCCGCTCCTTAGGCTCCCCCAACTGACTTAGATGCTTATATTAACTTCATGCTGTTCGGCCTATGGCTCAGGCATGTTGCTAGCTAGCTCTTGCATCTTAACTCAACCCATTTATATTGTCCTTCCACGAGGCCCTGACTTACCTATTTCTTTACGTGTTACTTCTTGGGATAGTGTCTCTCTTGACTCCGCCCTCCTTCCTGATTCCTCTGTCTACAGTGCCCACTAGAGGCCAAAACATTTCCTTTTTTTTCACCCATACAGAAAGACATTCCCACATCAGGGGGGCCTTCTCATTCAAACCATCACACATGTTTAGTACCTCACTGATTTCTTTGCAAACTTTCTTTGTGTTTTCTTCTGGTTCTTGGAAAGTTGCATATTTTATATTTACTCATTACTTTTAACAGTAGTTTTTACATTTATTAAAATAATATGGTTAAGATGCTGGAAACAATATTAGAGTAATTCCTGGTCACAGCCTCTGGAGGCAGCCATCTTGAACTCTTAAATATTATATTTAATTAACTATTATTTGGCTTTATCAATTTTCAGATGTCCTCTTTAATTTCCTATTGCAATAGATTCTTCCACATGCCTGCTTTTGGATGCTGTTCCCCACCCCCATATAATCAGCGAAGGCATGATATTTGTTAAGTCTGTACTCAGTGCTCCAATAACTAAGTACACATTGTTTCGTGGCTTTCTTGTACAGCTCTTCATCTTTCATTAGAGATTTCTGAGTGACAAGTGATTTCTTAAACACACAGTGCAGCCATAAGATCCCATTACGATGGTCTTTATCCTGACTCCTTTTCCAGATGGTCAAATACACAGATAGTCTGAGAGTTACATTTTCTGTGAACCATGATTTATTTAATTTGCTATGTCTAGGAGAGCATAATAGTAACAGACCATTTTTTTTTAAGCAAATGGGAAGATTTCTGGGGTCTTTTAGCTGATCCATGTCACGGATGGGTCTCTGTGCCATGGCATTTTTTGACATGGATTATATTGGCTCTGCCACATGCTTCTATCTCTCTGCTCCTCTCAAGCTGCAGTTAGTCCTCCTTGACAGGATGCTTAGGGCATGGAAAAGACATTTGGCCTTTTAGTGACTTATGCTTTTCGGTGGTGACATGATTGGGCCAGGGTGATCCATCATCCCACAGTTAACAATGTCAGGCCTTTCCTGAGTGGGCCCCAACCCTTTTACAGAGTGTGAATGATGTTGACATCAATGCCTTTTTCAGTTGCCGAGTTGGAAGAGTTGACCGACCAACTGTTGTCTGAAGTGAGCAGCAGGGGCACACCGAGCAGCTGGAGGCTACGCCATATTATTTTTTAGTGTGCCTGAGAAAACCTTCAGCTTATTAATGTTTGTGCTTCCTTCTGTGTGCAAAGCCTCTTTGGACTCTGTGTCTGTGGTCCACAAGCAGCATGAAAGACAGGCCACTTTGTAGCGTAAGGAAGGACATTGCAGTTTTAATGCTTACATGCTTTAAATATTTAGAAACGACTTGGCAGAAGATATCTTAATCTGGATGTTTAAGCTGGATTCTCAGTTTCTTCTAGTTTACAGTATGTGTATTGTTCCACCATCACTAGGCAGATCTAGAAGGGTCTTTACCAAGAGCCTGGTTTGGAAGGATCTAGCCACAGTGTTTACCTCCTCCTAGTTTAAACTCATTTCACTTCTAAAATCCACACTAGACAGAAAGTGGTGATAATGAAGACAGTCTGTGGATAGAGTCTCGAATAGTTAAGGAGGAGGTTAACAAAGTACAGCCAAATAGTGCAAGCCTGTCCTCTAATAAAGGATGTAGCTTTATTCTCTTGTGCTAGTCAGAAGCAGAAATTCAGATTTTAGGAGAGGGCAACTGATTAATTCGGACTGTGCTTTGGAGGAAAGCATTTCAAAAATGTGACTTATCTGGAGCAGGAGAGCTGGAAGGAGGGTGAGCCCAGAAGGAGGTAGCCAGGGGGCCTTAGCAAATGTCAAGATGCAGTGTGCCTAGGCTAAAAGAGGTGTCTGTCCTTGGAGTGGGAAGGGCAAGGTCACAGGTTTTTGTTCTCATTCACATCTGCATTTCACTTCAACTGCTGTCAGTATCTGTGCATGATCCATCCTTTTGATGACACTGAAGAACACTTATATATGTGACTTTGGTAGTGAATATGTTCTAAGTAACTGGCTGTAAACCTAAATTGATTAAGGAGACATTTAGACCCCTAAGTCACTTGCTTCTTAATTCTTTCGGCTTGGTTAGGATGTCGATGGATATTATAAAGGGAAACCTAGATGGAATTACAAAACCAGCCTCAAGTTCAAGATCTCGTCCTGGGAGCAGAGGTTCAAATGCTTCTCTGGAGGTGCTCTCGCCAGAACCAGGGGTCTTCAAGGTAATCTTCTGCTTGGAAAAAACTCAACTCTTAGGTAACACATCTGAGGAAACCGAGGTTGCCATTAACTCCCATTTCCGTGTCTTTCTTTGGAGGCCTTCAGAGCGTATTCACAGGTCCCTGGTTTTCTGTAGACTGTTTGGGACGAGCATGCTTAGTCTTCCTTCTCTTCCACTGCTGTCTATCTTATTGGTTTTTTTTTTTTTAATCCACTTTAAACCTTGTTAAGGTTTATATATTGTTTGGCTTCATAAAGAAACTTTGTGTTTCAATATCTAATATATACCCACTGACATTTACTATGAAAATGGTTCGGTATTTACAAATAGAAGGCTCAGGGGGTAAATACTTGCCCTGTACTGTGAGAATCTGAGTTTGAACCCCCAGAGCCACATAAAGCTGAGTGTGTACTGTACAGTTTGATGCTTCTGTGCTGAGGTGTATGTGTGGGTGGGTTGGGGGGTGGAGACAGAATTCCCTATGGCTTTTGACCAGCTAGCTAATTTGGTGCACATGGTGCCTAACAGCTGGTCTCTTGGCGTGAGGAGGTTGCACAATTACCAGCTTAATCTTCGTGTCACACATCTGCCCTTGAGATTGGTACTGGGGTGGATCGTTGATCTTATGGATGCCTTCCAGTGGCTGAGGCTGGAGGGCTGGTGTACACAGTCCTTCATGTAGAGAATTCCTTCAAGAAGTCAGCTCTTTCTGGGATGTATTTCCTGCATGGTGACCCTCATTGTCCTGTGCGGATTTCAGTTTTTTGCAAACTGTGATTTCTCTTTACCCATCCATAAATGTCCCTTTTCACCCTTTCTCAGGAAAACATAGTTGGGCTGAAGGGTTATTTTCAAAATGAAGTTTGCTGAAGTGTAAAGGGAAAGCTGAAACAAAATGGGAAACCAAGAATAACAAAGCACATGAGCCTCAATAGAAGACTCTTTTCAGAAACACATCTCATCCCAAATAGTCCTTCAGATCTCTCAGCAGAGGCTCCGGGGGAGGGGCTGCTGGCATGGCTCTCCAGGGACCTGTTCAACTCTTCCCCCTTACTGGTTAAGATATAACATGCAGCGATATTTACTTGGTGAAATATTAAAGTTAATTTGCACTTGGTTAAAGGTCCCATATTTGTTCTAGGAACTTGAGCTCGAGTGTGTATATTTACACTTCTCTGTGCTTTCGCTCATGTTAAATGCTATTACAAAGATAGTATGCTCTCTTTGTGTCTTTGAGTATTATATTTTGGAAATTCTTTTGTTGAAAATTACTTTTAGATTGACGTGGTAAACAAGTTGAATTCTAGTAAGGAGGGCCACCCATCAGACAGTAGTGTGGAAGAAAGAAGAAATAGTCATGATAAGAAGTGGGAAGATTACTCAGAGGACGCAGGACCAGCCAAAGAGGACTCGGATGGAGACCCGGACTACACTCAACAGATGATCGCTGAGCACTCAGGTGGGATGATCGCTGGGTGATTGGCTACTGATAATTGCAGATACTGTATTTAAAATATTAGAAGTATATTTTTTAAGCTAAGTACAAACAATAAACCAAAAAGGAGATGTGCTTTTGGTCAGAAATTAATCACCAGTTTTTACATACAAGAATATTGAGTCTTTAAATACATTTAGAAGTAACAAAACATGTTACTTCATACAATTATTGTTATGCTCATATTACATTCATTAAGAGGGAGTTATCTCTATTGTATGGGTTGGTTCATGGATCAGTTTTGGTGGCAAATGCTATAGAATAAGATGTATTATGCCATTTAAAAATGCCCTTTAAAGGTAATCCCAATGGTGCTGACTAATAATTGACATCTTAAAAGCTACTTTCTCGTGATATGAAGTTAATTCTGGTCAGATTGAGTTAGAACAGCAGTTCTCAGTTGTGATATGCAGGACTCTGGGGAGATGGATGTCTCTGAGACTCTTGCAGAGACTCTGTGAGGTAAATACCATTTCCATCATGACACCGAGGTGTCTTTGCCTACTGTACTGGCATTTGTGGTGATGATCCAGAAATAATGGTGAGTCAACTGCTTGGGCCTAACTGCCAGTCCAGATCATGGCACCAAATTGTATGGGGTTGCATTTGTTAGGAAATGGCTAAAAAAGTTGTTGAGATTAGCTGTCTGGCCATTCCTAGAGTCTATCTATGTAAGGGAATTGTGTTGTTTCATGGTAAATAATTGTCCCACCCACTGGTTTAATAAAAAGCGCTGATTGGCTAAAGGCAGGCAGGAAGTGTGGGTAGGGCTACCAGACTAAGAAAAATCTTGAGAACAGGAAGTACAGGCAGAATGCCAGAGAGAAGCTGGAAGAAGCAGAGGACAACAATGCTGCTCTAAGAAAAGGTACCGAGCCACATGGCTGAACAGGAAGAATCATGTGTTAGATGAAGGGTAGAGAGCTAGCAAGTGATATGCCTGGGCCTGAGGCTGATCAGCCTAAAACTATTGAAAGCATCTGTGTGTCTCTGTGGGACTGCGGGTCTGTGGGCCTAGACCTTGAGGCAAGGCCCAAAAATCTGGGCCAGAAACCTCTTACTACATATCTATCTATCTATCTATCTATCTATCTATCTATCTATCTATCTATCTATCTATCTATCCATTCACTCATCCATCCACCCATTCACCCATCTATCTTTCATATAGTGTGAGTTTGTTTAAAATACCTGGCATATGGACAGTGATCCTGGGAGTGCCTGGATTGCTGGGGTTTAAACTAGAAGCTATGATATTTGAAGCATGCAAGCAGCATAATTTTAGAAAACCCTTTCTTAGGTTAATGCTCTTTTTTGATATCTTCCCTCCCTTTTCCTTAAAGAGGTAGAGATGTAAATTATAGGCAAACATCACTGACTCTGGGCTCTCAGTTGGCATGATGTACCATTTTAAATGCTCTGACCTGGGAAGTCTGAGACTTAGTACTGGAACATTCATGCCCATTTAAGTTTACTCGTTTTCAGCAGTTTTCACAAAAGGAGGTGTTACCTGGTAGCTCAGTGCTGTCACTGTGGACTCAGACAAATCTGGGCGGAGCTTACAGTTTTGTTTACTAGTTAGCATACTTTGGATATGCATGTAGTTCAGATACAAATTTGTGTCAGTTTACTAATTTAAAGGAAGAGAGAATGCCTCGGGTTGTAATGAGGACTGATCAGTGCCTGTGAGTAAAGCATTTGCATTGCACCCATTGGGCAAGTCTGCGCATGCCAATTACTGTTATTATTAGTTATGTTGTCGGTCAAGTCCTGGATGACAAAACTACTAAAGCCCTTCATTTCAAATAATATTTCATCTGTTATCATCTTCTCACGAACATTTTTATGTGATTCAGGAAACCAAAATAAGAGAGGGATAGGAAAAGGCATGTCTGTGGCTGTCGACTCTGCACGGTTCAGGATATACCCTCTACTATAATTTTCTGGTACATGGCTCCTCTTTCCGTTAGTTTGAAACAGTTTATAATAGGGTCCATGTCTCAGTCTCTACTTTTTATTTTGTAGATTTGGATATAGACAATCTAGCAGGATAAAGGAGAAGCAACTTCAGACATAAAATCACAAGAGAATAACTTTTGTGCCCAGTGCCATAACTTATTACCTCTTTGAAGGGTCTGGTGGTCCCATTAGAATAGAGATGAATGTCCGCCTCTCAGTGTGATTGGACAGTTATGTGAAAAGACACCCGAAATCGCTTTGTCCGTGAAGTTAGTACTTGATACTAGTTGTATTAGGCATCACCGTTGCCTGTGAGTATTGGCTGAATGAAAGAGCAAAGAATCAAATCAAATCAAAACTTTGCTGTTTTATCAAACTTCAGCTCCATCTCTGCCTTTCACACAATGCAGGGGATCCCCAGCTGGAAGAGCCAGATGTTCAGCTTCAAGGTGCTATTCGTAAGATGCATAGACTCGATAAGATACTGGCCCAAAGACAATGCAGAGAAAAGGAAGTTAAAAAGCAAGGTGCGGAAATGAGAATTAAGCTGTGGGAAGAGCTCAAGGTAAGAACTATAAATCAGTTTTTTCTAATAAGAAAAGTGTGGCCTGTGATTGTGATAATGTGGTTCTGCCTTATTGGTTTATTTCACAAAAGTGGTGGCTCTGTGTGTGTATGTGTGTGCTTGTGTGTGTGTGCGTGCCTGTGTGTGTGTGTGTGTGTGTGTGTGTGTGTGTGTGTGTTGGGAACCGGGGAGGATAGTTGGTCTGTGACATTCCGGCCAGTGACATGCCTTGTTCTGGCGTGCTCATTACCTGTGGGCAAGCCAGCAACCTCTCTTGTTAGTGTCAGTCTGGTCCCCTCCATCTCTGACTAGGGAGGGATGTGATGACTATTTTTATCAAAGATGTATGCCTGCCTTTTCTCCCTTGAGCTTATAGTTTGGAGAGAAATAAACAAGCATACACAAAACATTATGATGTTGTTGAAGCAAACCTTTGGGACAATGAGTTGCAGGGCCTCACTGCTTCATGTGCTACTCAGACTTTCCTGAGAAGTTGCAAACTCGCTTCAACCTGAGTCTCACTCCATTTGCCTCCCTGTGGCCACATTTCTGGAGCCCAGCTTCAACTTTCTTTGACCTCTGCTGGCCTCCTGTTCTCCATAGTCAGGAGGTTGAAGCTGAGCAAACGCTGGCACAGTCTCAGAGCCACTGACTCATGCTGTCATTCACTCCTCAAAGGAGAGCAGCTGTGAATGAGGGACCCTGTAGTAACACAGGGCTGATTCTGACAGTCATCTTTAGTCACTGGCTAACTTCAGAGGAAATTTCCTAGCAGTAATAGGAATTCTGAATGAAGTTAGTAGGCACGCATTTGTGTGAGCTTCCTAGGGAGACTGGGTGAAAACTGCTGCCAGATCGAAACTAGAGGAAGAGCTTTCACAACTTAACAGAAAAAGTGAATCTGTTTCCTGCTGAAACACAGAACAAATTTTAATTTGTATTGAAATAAGAATTACAAATGGAAGCATAATGAAACGTGAGACCAATCTTGAAATTTTAATTTGATGGGATATTTGTAGTTAACTCAATATATACCTATATATGTATTAACTCAATATACATGTGCATACATTTGTTTGTGCCTCTGTATCTCTCTTATATATATATATATGTGTGTGTGTATATATAAAAATACTTTAAGCAATATATATGTAATTTTTTCTGGGAAAGCCTACTGATGGAATTTTGGAGAACAGGAAATATTAACAGATTTCTTAGGTAAAGGATTGCAAATGCCTGGACCTTTCTGTGTACATACACAATTGACAGCTGGGTTGGAATAAGAACTGGGGGTATATTTACTTTCTCTTTTCATATTTAAACTTAAACTGTTCTTTCATCAGTCTGCAAAAAGTACTGAAGACTTGGAAAACGATGAGGAGTTGGAAAACACAAAGATGTTTTTGTGTTTGGCTTCAAAATCTGCAGGAACAGGTGGTAAGTAGAGGAGGCTGCTATGTTCATGTCCCAGGGTTGGTGTGCACTACCCTATCCTCTGTGAGCTGCCCCATTGCAGAGGACATAATTCATCACATTAGCTAGGCTTGGAGGGAAGTGTCTGAGGGTAGATGTGCTTTAGTGTTGTAAGGGTTGTGTCTATCTACAGGAGAGAGGGAGACCGCAGAGGAAACCCTGGAGCAGACCCTGACGTCTTTGCATTTACTTCCTGTTCCTCTTAGATCCTCTAGATGTTGTCTGATGCCCTCGGTCCTCTCTCTGCTGAGGTCTCACTGGGGTCCCTCAGTCCTGTGCAACCCCTTTGTGAACATCTATTGCAGATTTGCCCACCTCTTGTCATTTCATAGCCCTACCTTAGAGACCAGACAACTAAGCTTCTTTTCTTGCTTTTGTTCCCCGCCTCCTCCCCCTCCCTCCCCCTCCCACTCCCTCCCCCTCCCCCTCCCTCCCTCCCCCTCCCTCCCCCTCCCTCCCCTTCCCACTCCCTCCCTCCCTCCCTCCCTCCCTCCCTCCCTCCCTCCCCTCCCTCCCCTCCTTTTTGCAGGTAGGATAGTTTCAGAATCCTCTTCCATGTCACATAGGTGCTATTTCAGGTTTGTGTGGGCAGGGTTACTCTAAGCAGGGCCTCTGAGTTCTCTGAGAAGCTGGGTTCCTTTGTCCTTTACAAAGGGAATGCTTAGCATTTCAGAACCCCACTGCCTGGTTTGGGCTACTAGAAGAGTTCTGTGGAGATTTGGTTTGAGGGAATACTTTTCACACTTGTACCTTTCTGGGACCAGTGCTAAGAACTCAGAACCTTGAGCGATTATTGTTATTATTTTTTCAGTAAAGAATTTCTTTTATTGCCTTCAGTGTTTCTGCTGAATATTTATTTCTCCTGTTGTGTGTCTTATCTCTTCTGTGATGAAGTAGCATTTAAGTTTATGGCACTTTAATGTTTCTGCTTAAAGCTTTAGGTATACTATCTCAGTAAAAAGAGTGAAAATGTCATCTGATACTAAAGATAATATACAAGAGAAGAATAAATAAATTAAAAAGAAATTTTATTATATGATATGAAATATAAATTTTGAAATATATTAATAAATGTCAGTATTTATTATCAGTATTGTATATTCATGTATTTGTAAATATAGATTTATTATTAATTCACATTGGGCAACCTGGTTTTCTGTTTTATAAACTGCAGAGCAGTTAGGTTTTAACAGTGCACAAACTTTTCTCCTAAGGGTCTGGGTGCTCCGTCTGCATTGCCCGTTCTATTTTGAAGGACTTCTTTGTACATGGACTCTTCCAGGTCTCTTCTGGTTTTAATGAAAGTGATAAAATGTACATTGTGGGAAAAGGCCTATTAAATGAGTGGTTCTGGAAAACCATGATAGCCATCTGCAGAAGAACCATATTACATCCATATCTCTCACCCCACACAAAAATCAAATCAGATCAAAGACCTTAATTTAAAGCCTAAAATGCTGAAACTGCTAGGGACAGCCTTTAGGATATAGGTGTTAGGAAGGAATGTTCTGAATGGAACCCCAATAGCACAGAGAATAGCTCCAAGAATTGGCAAATGGGATTTCAAGAAACTAAAACCTTTTGATGGGTCAGCGAGATAACTAGGGGGCAAAGGCACTTGCACCCAAGCCTGAAAACTGAAGTTCAGTGTCCAGAACCACCCACATGGAAGGAGAGAACTGACTCCTGCAAGGTGCCCCCTGACCTCCACATACCACACACATACACATGTATGCACATGGGCACTAAACAAAGATATATATTTATATATACATATAAATTAAAAAACTTAATGCAAGAAAGTAACTACAAATTGAACAGATAGCCTATAGAATTGGAGATACATTTTTTTTCCAGAACAGATAGTTCTCAAAAGGAGAATTATAGTTCTCCTGAGAATTACAAATGACCAGTAATATTTTTGAAAGTGTTCAACATCCTTAATCATTAAAGAAATATGCATTAAAAGTAGTGAGTATTCTATCTCACACAAGTCAGAATGGCTATCATCCAGTGTCAGTCCACCTGACAAGTCACCCAGGTCGCTGTGGGCAGGCACATGGCTGAAGAAACGGAAGCAGACAGTGAAGAACATCGAGAGGATTCTGTAGCTCAAAACCACGAGGAGTCCAAGTTTATTTCTCAGAGAGTATATATTTTTTCCAATCCGGGATTCAAACAAAGCACAGTACAAGCAGTCAAACACTATCTTGAGAAAACCCTGTGCAGCCCTTGAATCAGGCAATGGGCAGCTTCACTATCACACCAGGTGCCTTCTTCTTGCTCAAGCAGCCTACATTGGCAAGAGAATAAATTCTTTCCCAGGGGCTAATCAGAGCAGTTCCACAGTCTTCAAGGCTAAATCAAGGAGCAAGATGAACTCATCTGAACTCCAGAGTAGCTGAATCACTGTGATTCTTACTCTACAAATCAGAAATGACTCTTTAGTCACTATGAGAAACCGAGTCACTGTTTGGAAAGATGACCTGTTCCCCACTGTTGGCTGGAGCGTAAACTGGTGATACCACCTTGGAAATGAGAATGGAAACCCTTCAAAAGCACAGGGAGTACTCCTCTACAGCCCAGGGATGCCACTCCTGGCCATGCACCCTAAAGACTTTGCATCCTGCACAGAAATACATGCTCACTTATGTTTGTTGAGGTTCTATGCACAGTAGTGAGAAAATGGAATCTGTTTGTCAGACCGTCAGAAGGTGAATGGATAATGAAAATGTGATATGTGCACACAATGGGGTTTTATTGAGCAATAACAATGAAGTTTTCAGGAAAAGAACTGATTTCCAGGGAGGTAGCTCAGTCTCAGAAAGACAGAGTACATGTCTTCCCTCGTTCACATTTCGATCCTAGATTATAATATATACATGTGTGTGTATTTATGTGGGAGAGAGTGTGTGCAGAGATCCGGGAGCTAGAAAAGGGCTCGAGAGAAGAGGGAAGCACCGTTGAGGGAGGCAGTTGGGAGGGTCAGAGCACAGACTGTGGAAGCAGGCGAGGCTTATGGCGGCTTTCTCAGTTAGGGTTTCCTTCTTCCTAGCTTGTGTCAAGTTGGCATAAAACTAACTGGTACATTTATACCTAGCCATAGAGTGTTTCTGTGTCCTTAGGAAAATAGGGATCTTCTTCCCTGTGAGCAGGAAAGTGCCATCCATTTCTACATCGTCCACTGGGTGGCAGCATCTAGTTGCAACCCCGTTCTTAAAGGAGAAAAGCTCTTAGTTCCCCATGCTTCATAGAGGTCTCCCGACTAACAGTCCCTTGGAGGAGACTCTGCTCTGTTCTGGGTGGCAGCTGCTCCCTTTGCCTCTCTCTCACGTGTCCAGCATTTCTCCCGTAGGCTGTTCGCTTTTAGTTGCTTTTTGTCTTTGTGCTATTTTCTGCTATCTTTATCTACCGTGCAGTCTATCTAGTTATCTATCAGCGCATAACAGAGTAACTCAGAACCTGGCATATTAAAAAAGCAACAAAAAACCCCAGGCAGTTCTGCCCTTAGAATTTCAGCCATTTTGGAGAAGTGTGGCTGGGTGGTTCTGCCTAGGTTTCCTCACAACACCAGTTGATGGTCAGTGTTTATGCCGTCTGAAGGCCTGGAACCTGGGTCTGCTGCTAACATCACTTACAGTACTTCCTGGAAGATGTTCCCTTCTTAAGAATTCTGCAGATTCCACTGTAGAATACTTACATGACCTTAGAACAAAGTAGTTTGTATCCCTTAATGTGGGAAATAGTACTCAGTAGACTGAGTTATATTTAGCATTTCTGTGAGCACTAGACAATATTAACAAGAGTAGGGTGCCTCATCTATGATCATTCATATGCCATAGAATTTGGCACGTCTCACGTATTAATTAGCTATCCATTGGTTTCAATTAGCTCTTTGCTATTATTACCTCATTTGGTGACTACTTCAACATATTTTCACAAGTTCTCAGTGATATATACAAAAACTTTTTATAAGTTTATGATTAACTATATTATAATTTATAATTATACTCTATTACATAGTATTTTATAATTAATTGGATCAGGTTATGTATCCTGATTATCTTTAGTTGTATGCCTTGTATATTGTTAATTTTGAACATATTAACCAGAAAAATGTCAATTTTTGTGTCTTTAATAATTGTTCATTCTCAACACTAACCATAGTCTTAGTGCTGAAGATTATTATTTCAACAGCTAGTTAAATTATTATAAATTTCTTTTGTAATAAAACCCAGCATTTTTAAATTAATAGATTTAAATAATTATCTGTTATTCCTAGGTCAACCTTTCTTACTTATGAAAGATTGTTCTTTTAATTGGTATCAAGTTGATGACTGAATTTATTCAGAAATTTTCTTTCTTATTTAAAAAGATTTATTTATTTATTATGTATTCAACATTCTGCCTCCATATATGCCTGCAGGCCAGAAGAGGGCATCAGATCTCACTATAGATGGTTGTGAGCCACAGTGTGGGTGCTCTGGAAGAGCAGCCAATGCTCCCAACCTCCAACCTCTGAGCCATCTCTCTAGCCCAGAAGTTTTGTTTCTATAAAGCAGGATTAGAGGTGGAGAGATGGCTCAGTGAGCTAAGGTGCTCGCTGTTGAGCCTGATAAACTGAGTTCCATCCCCAGAGCCCATGGCTGAAGGAGAGAACCAACTCCCTCAAGTTGTCCTCTGGCCTCTACTTGTGCAGCTTGGCATGAGCATGCCCACACATATAGGCACATCTATGCACACAACAAATAACAAATATGATGCAGCAGGAGTAGGTTTTGTATATGTGTATGTGTGAACATGTGTATGTGCATGCACGGATGCTGTAGTGTGAGGGTGGGAGTAGCAGATGTATATACTTTCTTAGCTATGCTAACTTCAGAAAGTGAGTGGACATGGCCACCCATTTATTTCTATGCTTTGAAACAGTTTACATAACATAGGGATTACCTGTTCCCTAAGGTCTGAACGATTTCACCAGGAAACCCACCTGGCTTATCTTCTTTTGGAGGCAGTTCTCTGGTTCTTCTCAGATTCTCTCAGGTCCACTGTCCTCCCATTTGCTGGTTCTTCTGGAGTCAGTTTGGGCAAGATGCCCTCGCTCTGGATTTAAAGTCTTCACACACACAATAGGAAAAACCCCACTAATGCAGCATCTCAAATCAGTACCTTAATAACAATTCTCCATATTGTGTGTCTTCTTACTGTGTCTAATTTTGTTCCTAGTTTTCTATACTTGAAAGAAAAGGAAATTAAGAAAAAAAAGTAAGCTTTTTAATTTTACAAGAACTCCAAATTCACAGAAAAGTTACAAGGATGGTATGGAGATTTTTTTCTGTCTACACCAGCCCATCAGGGGTGCCTTTCATGAACGTGCTCTGTTTGAAATGAACCAGTATCGATGTTATTAAGAAAACCCAACTTTATTCACATTTCTTTAATTTTAGCCTGATGTTCTTTTCCTGTCCCAGGATCCCACGTGGGACACCACATTGTGTTAGCCCCCATGCCTCCTTAGTCTGGTCCTAGTTGGATGCTTCTCATCCTCCCTTGTCTGTAGTCATCTTGGCAGTTTTGAGGCTCACTGGTCGGCGTTTTGTAGTGTAGTCACTGATTGGAATTGAGCTCATGGTTTTCTCAAGATCAGACTGAATCGCACACTCTTGGGAGGAAGATGACTGAGTTAGTGACATTTTTATTACGTCACGGTGTTAGCATGCATACCTCCCTGTTGATTTATATCCCTCCCCTGGCTGAGGAAGTGTTTCTCTGAGTTTTCCATTGTAAAGCCACTCCGTTTCCCTCTCTTCCAACTGTAACTTTTATGAGGAAGTGGCTGTGTACAGTCTCCATCCGAGGAGGAGGGAGCCGTGCTTTGCCTCACAGAGAGCAGAATATGGGCCTACATAATTGTGCAGGATTCTGCAGGGGAGAGTTGTCTGTTTCTCTTTCATTCACTCATTAGTATTAAACTAATATTAGTGGATTTTTTTTTCATGCTGTGAGTTAGATTTCAATACACTTTATTGGATTGGCTCCATTTTATGACCATTCATGGCCTCTTAGATGGTACGTCATCCCTTTGCCATGGATGGTCTCTTAGCTGGTACCTGCATACCTTGTCCATTGCACTGTCTCTTAGCTGATACCTACACCTCTTGGCCATTGGACAGTCTCTTAGCTGGTACCTGCACCTTTTGGCCGTCAGAGAGTCTCTTAGCTGGCACCTGCACCTTTTGGCCGTCAGAGAGTCTCTTAGCTGGCACCTGCATACCTTGTTTATTGGACGGTCTCTTAGCTGGTATCTGTACCCCTTGGCCATTGGACAGTCTCTTAACTGGTACCTGTATCCCTTTGCCCTGTTTCTGTCATTAATTTGTTTTGTTTCTCTTGCCAGGCATATCTTCTCTTTTTGGTTTCTGACTCTTCTATATTTCCACCCGAGACTTGGAATCAGCTATGTTTCCAGGAGCCCCATTCCTGTCACTGGAGAGTGGTATTAGATGTCAGCATCTAGATGCCAGGTGCAGTTTCCCCTAGGAAAAGAACTGTATGTATGCATACTAACCCATTATGCACATGTCTATAAGTATGCCTGCATTTGGCATCTAAGGAGCTAAAATTTAGTTCCCCTACACTCATGTGGCTGCCTGTTCTTTATCACCCCATGAGGACAACTGTGACCTACCTGTCTTGCTTATTTGTAACGTTCTATTCCGACAGTGAGAAACCTGCTTCCACCCTCTGCCATCTCTCACTGACCTGTTCAACTGCACGGTACACAGACAGTATCGCTAGCCCATAGAAAACACTTGGATCACCTAGAATCTAGTTCTCGCATTCAGTTCCTACTGTCTTTGTTTTTTCAGGCTCCATTTCTAGAGTTTTGGAGTTAAGTGGGCACCTTTTCAGATGTTTCTGTTCAGTGAGATTGTGTTATGTATTTGTCATACATTTGGATTGTCTTGCCATGTTTCTGCATTCCACATGTGGGATTTCTCAATCTCTTAAGTGATTTTTTTCAAAAGGCCTACAAACATTGATTTTTACTCTGTGTTCTGGTGGTAAATGCTTTTTTAAAAAAGGCACAGCGGCACTCATTCCCAATTACTGTATTTTATAGAATAGTTTTACTGCCCTAAAGAACCCATTATGTGAATCCTCTTTCAACTCTCCTTCCTTCCCTGACCTTCTAACTGCCACTAAGTTCTATTTTATTTATAGGTTTGCCCTTTCAAGAATGTTGAATAATTGGAATTTTTAGTGAAAGCCTTTCCAGACTACGTTTTCCCCTAAGTATGTACTTACGCCTTTTGCTGACATGGTACCTCATCTTTTTTTGGGGGGTTGATTTGAATAATATTTCATCTATTGATTACCATCTGCTCTACTTGGCATTTTTATTGCTGTGATAAAAATACCCTAACAGAAGCATTAAGGGGAGTAAGAACCTTTGTAGTCCACAATTCCCTGTCATAGTCCATTACTCTGAAGAAGTTACAGTGACAGAGGCTTGACATAGCTGGTCACATCCACAGTGAAGGGAGAAATGTGTATTTGAACCCTCTTGCTTTCTTGTCTCAGCTCAACTTATCCACTCCTATACAGTTCAGAAACCCCTTCCTAGGGAATGGTGCTGCCCACAGTGGACTGAGTCTTCTTACTTCAGTTAACTTAAGGCAGCCCCCCACAGGCATGCTCACAGGCCGATTCCATGTAGAAAATCTTTTACTGAGACTCTCTTCCCAGGTGATTCTAGGTTGTGTAAGGTTGACTGTTTAAGCTAGTCCTCATTTATTCCTGAGGATCTGTCATCATTATTATTATTATTGATAGAGGCTCTGACTGGAATCTGAGGCTCAATGATTCATCAAGGCTGACTGGCCAATGAGTCTCATGGATCTTTCTGCCCCTGTCTCCCTAATGCAGGGATTATAAATATGCTCCCACCACACCCAACTTGTTTTTTCTGCATGGGTTCCAGAGACTGATTTGAGGTGCTGTATTTGTGCAGTGGGTACTCTACCACCTGAGCTATCACTCCAGTCCCAAAATTTTAATTTTAATAAAAATAATTTATCAGTTTTAAATTTGTGGATAGTGTGTGAGCCTTGTTTGACTTTGTTTTGAGTCTTACCATGTATTCCTTGTTGGTCTGGAACTCACTATGTAGGCTGGCCTCTAACTCATAGAGATTTTTTTTTTCTGCCTCTGCCTCCTAAGTGGTAGAATTAAGGATGCATATCATGGAGAAAATTGATTTTTAAGATTGTCTTAGGGCTGGACAGGAGTGGCTCATACCTTTAACTCCAGGATTTATGGAGCAGAGGCAGATGGATCTCTGTGAGTGTGAGGCCAGCTTGGTCTACAAAACAGAGCTGTTATATAGAGAAATCCTGTCTTTAAAAGCCAAGAAAAGATTTCTGTGGGAGAACACCATGACCAAAAGCAATTTGGAGAGGAAAAGGTTTATTTCAACTACACTTTCAGGTGAAGTCCTTCACTAAGAGAAGTCAGGCAGGAACTCAAGCAGGACAGGAACCTGGAGGCAGGAGCTGATGCAGAGGCCATGGAGGAGTGATTCTTACTGGCTTGCTCCTTGTGGTTTCTCAAGGTTCTCTTTTATAGAATCCAGGACTGTAACATTAAGTTTCTGGCCTGGTCTTCTGGCCTAGCCCAGAGGTTTGGACCCACTCTCAACCTTGCTGCCGCTTACTCCCAAATAATCACACAAAACCTTATATTAATTTCATACTGACTGACCTATGGCTCAGACATATTGAAAGCCATCTCTCTCATCTTAACTCAACCTATTTCCATCAATCTGTTTAGCCCATGTGGCTTGGTACATTTTCTCAGAACAGCATGGTTGTCTTCTTTCCTCTGCATCTGCTGGTGTCTCTCCCTGCTGACATCTCTCTAGTGTCTCTGCCCGATTCTTCCTCTTCCCAGAGTTTTCTTTCTGGTAGCCCCACCCACACTTCCTGTCTGCCTTCTGGCCAATCAGTGTTTCATTAAGCCAGTAGGAGGGACAAATACAGCGCACCAGAACACAGTCCCACTACACAGGATCACATGCATAGGGATGGCTCCTCTCATGGTGGGCTGGGCCTTCCCACGACCTTGTCTATAAGCAAACTGTAGGAGGCATTTTTTTCAATGGACTCATTTTCAATGGAGTCTCAAATGACTCCAGCTTGTGTCAAGTTGTTATAAACCTGGCCAGGACAAAGACATACAAATAGGAAAACATAAAACATAGCAGTTAAACAAAAAATGCTCAACTTTGCAGTGTCCTATTTTCTTCCTGGAGCTTAGCTAACTTCCACAAGTCTCCCAAATGTTATTCTCTTTTAAATTAAAAAGTGTGTGTGTGTGGCCGGTAAGCACTTGCAGGTCGGTAGGAGTGCATGCCTTCACGCATGTGTGGAGGTCAGAGGACTGTGGAATTGGTTTCCCTCCCTTTCCCTTTACTTGAGATGAAGCTCAGGTCATCAGGCTTGCAGAGGTGCCTTGGCCTATGGAGACATCTTGCAGGCCTTGTCCTTTGTTTTGTGAGGTGGAGTCTTATTTAGCCCAGGCTGGCCTTTCAGACGATGTCCCTAACTCCTGGGGCCCCGTGTCCTCTCCCCATTGCTGGATTGCCATCATGCCTAGGTCAAAGGTGCTTGACTATACATTTAAAATCTTAAACTTGGAGGCCTAAAATAAACATAATTCTGCTTCTGAGTGTGCGTATTGTCTGTATCCCAAGTGCTGGGATCTGTGAAGTTCACTGATAGAGAATGTTAACACTAGCATGCTCTCGTGTCTAGGAAGTGCTGACTGGATGCCATGGCTCACATGATGATGACTGCCATTCCAACTTGGGAGTGACGCTGACTTAAAAAAAACAAAACAAAACAAAACAAAAAAACAGTCCATGTGTGTTTGGAGGGGATTGGGGAGTAGTAGAGGAGTATCAGTCCTCTCTCCAGCTTTGTAGATTTTTTAATTCTGTGTAGGTTGAACAAGTGCTTTTTTCTATTTTTGATTCGGTAGAACCTTCACACTGTGAGCTTGAAGATGCCTTTTTCTCAGTGTTTCATACTCAGATTCCTCCAGAAAATTATGAAAAGTGCATGCAGAATGTCATGAAAGGTATGTTTAATTTGTACGATTATGTTGATTGCCACAAGGGGATGCTTGCTGTACATGGAAATAGCCAGGGATGAAGGGAACTTGGTATAATTTAGAGTAATGGGCAGATAAGTAGCTAGAGTTTAAGGTACAGCATAAGGGCTGAGGTTGTGGTTCAGGGGAGAGAACTTGTCTAAGTCATGAACCGTAATCACAGCACTACAGACGTATGTGGAACAGAATCCTTTGTGAGCTGAACCATGTTAAAGTTACTTGTTAAAGCTTCATTATTGCATTCTATTACTGGATGCTTGAAATTTTGAGTGATAGTTTTTAAACATTAGGCTTTAGACTTCTTAACTGTTTGGCTCTTACAGTCTTTTTCCACAAATATATATATAATATATGTGTATACGCATATATCTTAATAATTAAAGGAAAAGAGGCCAGGATTTGAGAGAGAGCAGGCCAGGTGCCTGGTGGTGGTAGGGCTTGGAGGTTGGAAAGAGGAGGGAAATGATATAATTGCATGTTAATTAAAAAAATTATTTCAGAAGGTAGGCTGCCGCTGAGAGAAATCTGGCCTAAGGAGGATGGGAGAAAAGAAAATCGAAATAAAGAAAAAGTTCATACTATGTTTCTGAGTCAAGAATTTAAAACTTATTTCTTCTATGTGTGTTTTAAAAATATTTAATGTATACTTAAAATGAATTTTAGTACACTCATAATCGTAATTATGAGATCATAATTGACCTCATGAGATATGACCTTTTTCAATGCTAGATTTTACCTGTGATGTGGAAAAAAATGAGCCATTGATCAAGACAGAAGGGAAACCCTTTTCCAATACAGAACAGATTGAGCTTAGGAGTAAACCCAGCCAGGATTTTATTAAGCGAAACATTGAGGTGGGTATCTCACGACTCAAGAGACAATGTGCGATGTGGGTGATGTATGTGCATGTGTGCATATGTGGGTGCACATGCCTGCGCAGGCTCTTTTGTCTAATAACATCATCTTGTCCTGCCTTATCCTGTCTCCCTCTATCTATTCTATCTTTTTCAATGCTTCCAGTTTCAACTAGAATCTATCACTCAGAAATAGTCTAGGTTCTGAAATGGAAAAGGAATTTGCGTAGTACTTTCCCTCCAGATTTTAACTTGTGTTTGCATGTGTTTGTCGACTCATTTTTGTTACGAGACTTGATACTGTAGCTACTACATTTAGAACTTAGAGTGGAAAATATTCCTGGCAGAGCAGCAAGGCTGTCTTAGAGAGACCAAGGGAGGTTGTCTACCTCCCTTTGATCCCCCATTCTGATCTCCACTGATCCCCACTCCTATCCCCGACTCTGATCCCCCAGCTCTTGCTCACTATCCTGGATTCAGGGGTTCATCCTTGATGCACCACAGTTCAGACAACCTGATTTGGTTTGTCTGTAAGGTAGACATATATCAGTTAAGTTAAGTTTATTGCCCCAAATTCTAATTAATTAATCTACAAGAAATGTCTGTGGGTGGACAGAGGCTCGCAGTAACACTGGACAGCTAGTCTCTGGGAACCCACATTGGTGAGTTTGTAAGGCTAATGCTAAGGGTGAGAAGCCTGTGTTTCCTCAGCTCAGGCCTGACGCTCTTCTCACAAGTGCATACCATTCCCAGCGACATGGTTCCTGAGTCAGCCTGCCACTGCCAGGCTGGCCATTGCTGCTCTTAGTCCTCTGTGCTCCATATTTGTGTGACTTCAGGGAACCATCTCCAACTATATCTGCCCTGCCTCTGCTGGCCCCTTGGATCTTGATGTACTTAATGTTTTGTTTTTCAAGAAGAGTGGAATTTTCTTGGTTTCTGAGTTCTTGCTGATACACACAATAGCTTCAACCTAAGATTCTCCTTCTCCTCTTTAACAATATCAACAGAATCTTTACTTAAATGCCTTGTATTATAGAAATTAATTATTTTTGATATAAGGTCTCATGTGCCTCAGGCTGACCTCAAACTTGGTAGGTAGTTGAGGATGGCCTTGAACTTCTGCTCTCTCTGCTTCAACTTCCCAAGTGCTGGGATTATAAACACGTACCATGAGGCTGAGCTTTATGAGGTGCCAGTGATTGAACCAAGGGCTTCATGCAGGTCCTACTAACTGCTTTGTATGCCAGCTCTAGTATTCTAGAAATTTAAAAGCACTTTCAGTAAGTGGATGTCTGATAACAAGTATCCAAGAGTCCTTCTTGGTGTCTAATAAAAAGTTTTTATGCTTCTACATCTACATATTTATGTCATCTATGTCAACATATCTATATAGCCTATCATCTGTATCTATATATCTGGAGAAAAAAACTTTGAAAGCAGCTTACATTAAAAAGTTTTATATAAAAATGACCTTTGAAGTTGTTAATAAGAAGGCCTGCACAGAGTCGGTGATAGGATTCAGTGGTACGGTGCTTGCCAAAGCATGATGAGTTCTAGTCCTGTGTCCACACAGTGGAAGAAGAAAATGGTCCCTTCACATTGTCTTTTGATCTTCACACATGTGCCTAGAAAATGGCTATGTATAAGAGATTTGTCTTAAAATAAAGTTACCTAGCGGATCAAAATATCCAATCTCTCAAATTTTAAAACTTAGTAAATATATTTTGTAGAATTCTCATTTTTAACTAGCTACACATTGACCGCATGTTTACATTTCCTACCAATACAACCTGTAGCTGGCCAAGAGTTCAAGAAGCCCGGTGGTTATGATTGACAGAGAGGAGAAAAGGCTGGAGGAACTCTTGAAGGGCCTGGACGATGCAGATTCTGGACTGTCCAGTTCTGAGGTATGCAAACCCGGACCGTCAACTTTACTCTTCTTAATTTTTATTATGCCATTGACCTCTTAGCACAAAATCACAATTTTCCAGTTAGAAGACATTCTCTGCATTAGAAATCCTAATGTTTTCAAATATATTTCCTCTAAGAAACATGCTCTCCGCTGCTATGTACTTGGCATTCTACTCTGTCTTTTATTTCCCTGGGCTGAGTAAAGATTTGATAGGACCGGAGCATCTGGGCCCCACCCACATGCCCTTTACCTGCTGTTTGGCAGATTGCAGCAGCCAAAACCAGGACATACAGGTGGGGAGGCAGCATTTACTGGAGGTTGAGAGCAGTCCATCCACTGCGGCCACAGGGGTAGGTGTACCAGATGAGCACTAGGCCTCAACTCCATGACTACTCTGGCTGCCAGCATATTGCAAATTTTTGAGAGAAGCTAGAAAACCAGATTCTTAAATGGAAAACATGTGTTTTAAATGTCAACAATTAATTCCTTGGGAAAAAACTGTGTGGACAAACATAATAGCCCTTCTTCTAGTCCAAATCCAAAGCAAACACCAGAGCCTCACAGTCTACAACCTCTGAGGCCCCTGTGGGTACAGGAATGGTGTGAGTGAAGCACCCTGTTCCACAAAATTCTGAGCTTACTTCAGCTTTGCTAATTATGGTAATTGTCTTAGTTTTTAAACAAAAGCTTAGGTAGCAGAATTAGACACCCAGGTTTCATTTTTAGTTATTAACTGTGAAGCTGAGTAAGCCACTTCCTGTTTGGGGCAGTGTCTCTCTCTTACTGTTCTTGTAAAGCTTTGACAGTGAATTTTTATGATTAATATTGCTTTGGCTTATTGGCTTATTAGTATTTGTTTTATCCCTTATGTATTTTAAGCTGTATAGTATCAACTTTAACAATATTTTTGTTATTTTAACTATTTTTTGGAATGACTGACCACTAATACTATTTGGAATATTTCCTGACTTCAAACTATGTATTTTAATGATCATGTTTGATCTGTTTATTTTGCCAACTCTTTCCCTCACCTGATTTGGGAATCTAGCCCTATTTCTGATCTGGTATTGTTATTATCCCTCAACTTCAGAAGCATTTCCTTACACTGGCTGGCTGCGTGTAAGCTTGACACAAGCCAGAGTCATCAGAGAGGAAGGAGCCTCTGTGGAGGAAATGCTTCCTGAGATCCAGCTGTAAGCCATTTGCTCAATTAGTGGTCAGTGGTTTGAGTGAGTGGTAACATTCCCCGCAGTTGGTCCTGGGTTCTTTAAGAAAGCAGGCAGAGCAAGCCATGGGGAGCAAGTCAGTGAGCAGCACTCCTCCGCAGCCTCTGCATCAGCTCCTGCCTCCAGGATCCTGCTGTTTGAATTCCTGTCCTGACTTCCTTCAGTGATGAACAAGAATGTGGAAATGTAATACACTCTTTTCTCCCATACTCGATTTTTGGTCATGAAGTTTCATCACAGCAATAGCAGCCCCAACTAAGACATTCCTAAAATCTCACATCTTTACCAGCCTAGATTTGTTAGGATTGGTTTTTTTCCTTTGTTCCCCTTCATTTTCCTCCTGGATATGTTGAAATCATCTCTAGTTTAGTTTCAGAATGTTAAAAGCTTTATCCTTTGAAATAGTGTGTCTCTTGTGTTTTAGGAAGTTTTAAAAATTGTGTATATATGCATGTGTATGCAGTGAGTTTGTGCACGTGAACATGGTGGGTGCAGAGCGAGGCCTTTACTGTACTCTGTTGCAGCAAATCAGGTTTTGTAGTGGAACCCAGATCACTTCCATCTAAAACTAGTGAGTGGCTAAGACTGGCTGGTGGTTCCTAGGTTACTCGCTTGAACCCTGACTGGAAAGGAGGCTAGGACGACTATCTCTGCTTCCCACCCAGGCTGCTAGTGTCTGGGTGGTACTGGACAGGCAGAGCCAGGCAATGTTACCTTCCATTTAATATATGAAATTTCTTACTGTGATTGTTTGGTGCCTGCATATGAATATTTCTGTCGGGTTTCAGCCATAGGTTCCTTTATTGTTAAAAATAATTTTACTCAGGCAAGAGTTTAAAATTAATTGCTAATTATAGTCATGGATTCTATAATTTTAGCTTTGGTATTTATTTATCACTTAGATCATTCTGTATTTATACCAATTTTATTTGGGAAATTAATCAACTAGTTTCTTATGTGTGACTAATTAGGGAGTACTACTCTTGTGCTTTTAGATTTTTAGGCTTTTGACAGTTTTTTTTTTTGTAACTATACATGAAGATTTGGGGCTAAACTTATTTGGGTATGGAGACTAGTTAAGGCCAAATTATTTTTGGAGGCTGAGGGACCCCAAAGAAGCCACCAGAAGACACTTTGTACGGGATGAGAAGAGAATAAAACCATACGCTTTTACCTTTCATTACCTGATGTCAGTGGTGTTGTGTTTTGGAAACCCTGGGCTCTGAGAGAGAGGTCTAAAAAGTATGTTTTGAAACAAATGTAGCATGGGAATGATGGGGTCACCTTGGCTTGCTTTTAGGGCAATCAGTGTGACTGGCTGGTTCCAGGAGAAGGCTATACCCTTGCGGCCACTGAGTCCCAGCAGCTTGCTCAGATTGACATGAAACTCCAGGAATTCTCTGTGGGCTCCCCAATCATCTTCAGCCTCTCTCCAAGATTGGAGAGTCAGAGCAATAAGGTATGCTCGCTCTTTCTTCCTTTCCTTCCTTCCTTCCTTCCTTCCTTCCTTCCTTCTTTCTTTCTTTCTTTCTTTTTTTGAGGGGGATGAGGGAATTGAGACAGGGCCTCTGTATATAGTTCTGGAACTCCCTCTGTGGAACAGGCTGGCCTCAAACTTTCAGAGGTCTTCCTGTCTCTGCCTCTCAAGGGCTGGGACTTGCGTGCACCACCATGCCTGACCAAATGATAAGGTATGTTTAACTCAGGAGCAGGCGGACTGTTCAGGTTAGTGCAAAAGCCACTGCACATCCTTTCTAATCTCAGCTGAAGAGGTTTTGTTCTAATTGATCTTAGTACAACCACAAAAAAGTTCAGTTTTCCAGCACTGTATTATTTTCTTTTGGTTATTTCCACTTTCTACTCACTTGTCTTCCAATTGGGAGTTGGGGCTATTGAGAAGCTACTTATTTTAATGTCACCATATCTTTATGATTTAAGGTAGTTCTTGGTCATGATTACAAAGAAGAAGGAGAAATTCATAGTAACTATTAGTCCTTTATAGCCTCTCTGTTGTTTTGGTAGTAGATGTGAGCAGGGCCAGTCACACGTCCTCTCTTTCATGCTCTTCTAACTCCTTTACTAGCAAGGATGAAGCTTTACTGTGATAACATCTCTCCCCTGACAGCCTTGAAATTAGTATGAATGGCTGGCTCCAAAGTTCTTCTACACAGTATAGGGAGTAGAGGACAGAAGAGCAGTGCTCAACCTGGTAACTTTCCTCCTGCTCCTCTGCATATCCCACGGACTAGCTGGGCTTCAGTGGGGCGTGAAGAGAGTGTCGTGTGTGTGTGTGTGTGTGTGTGTGTGTGTGTGTGTGTGTGTGTGTGTGTGTAAGAGAGAGAGAGAGACTGCTGTCTCTCAGCTTTGTAAAAAATCTTACCAAATCATTTTCCATGCTGTTAAAGTAAGTCCATTCTATAAGATACTAATTGCTAGCTGAAGGTTACCTTATAGCTAAAGAAACTAACCCATGATTCTTATCCTGTTCAGTCATGTAGCTCGGTACCTTTTCTCAGAGCAGCATAGGTGTCCTCTGCATCTTCTGGCTTGTCTGGCAACTCTGGAGTCTCTGTGGCATTTCTGCTCTGTTCTTCCTGTTCCCAGAGTTTTCTTAGTCTGGAAGCCCCACCCACACTTCCTGTCTGCCTTTGGCCAATCAGCGCTTTTTATTAAATTTGTAGGCGGGACAATTATTTACAATATAACATCATGAATCCACTACAAGAAACCACGTAAAGCTGTCCCGAAGAAACAGTTTAAGAACTCGTAGCACCTTGGGAGCTATCTCACTTCCCTAGGTTAGGTTTCTAAAGTCCAGGAGGGAGTCACTCCTGACCCCTAGAGGCAGAAGCAGTGGAGGTGGTGTTCCCATCCTTGATTTCTGGATTGGGGTCAGAGTTCATGGAAGGAGAGGATGGGGATTCTCAGTGTAACTGAACGTGCCCTGGGACTGTGACTCTAGTTATCAGAGTGGGTTTTGTTTGTATTACCAAGTTCTGCTTCTCAATAAGTGGTAGTTGAGATGAGTTGATAAAATGGCCTGCGGCTCTCCCCCATTCTTTGCATGTTTCCTTTGACTTTGTTGTTGATAGGATTCTAGGTTAGCTGTGCTCTAAAGCCTCAACATGTTCTTAGAGACAAAAACCATTCTTGTCTCAGCTATCAGTCATTCTCCAAGGAGGCTTAAGATTTAGAAATTCAAATATATCAGGAATTCTTTGCTAGATTTTGTTATCATCATCTAAATCACATTTTCCCTCAGAGAACCATCATGAAAGGAGAGACCAGTTTACAACTGTGCTGCTGCAGGCTGAGACCATGCAGTTTTATGTAAAACAACACTTTTTTTTTTCTTAACCAAGAAGAGAAGACTGCACCTGGAGTTCCCACTAAATGCAGAAACAGACCAAGAATGTAATCGTTGCTGAAAAGAAGTAATTGATGCTTCTTCCATGCTAGCCAGAATATCATTTGGACATGTGTTTGGTTTCTTCTTGGAGCTTCTAGCCCAAATGAGCTTCACACTGAACTTTCAAGTAGAAATGCAAACCTAGCAAATTATTTCATGCTAATTATTTTGGATTGTGAGGTTCTTCTGAATAAGTTCACTGAAAAGAATGCATAAGCTTTTTATCTCCATGTAGTGGGTGAATGAGGTCCAATCTGCTGTTGAGCACAGACACTTAGCATTTGAATTCATTTCATTTCTAATTCTTCTGAAGACCATTATGCTCATCAGCAGTTTTTCTTCATGAACCTTTAGAAGAATGCCTTTTAAGTGGAATATAAATTCTTGCTTGCATAGTTATTTTTATTTGTGTGTGTGTGTGCATGTGCCTGTGTGTGTGTGCATGCATATTAATTTGGGTGCTAGCAGAGGCCAAAAGAGGGTATTGGAGCCTTGAAGCTGGAGTTACAAGCAATTGTGAGCCACTCTGAATGATTCACAAGAACAACAAACACTTTTAACTGCAGAACCATCTATGTCTTTAAATTTCTACTTTCAAAATAATTCAACCGACATTAACCTAGGGCTTACTGTATATTAGGAATCACAGGGGCTTAAAAATAAGCCAGCCACATGGGTTACCTTGCTTTAAGTAACATTATTTAGACTGAGCAGGTTATAGTAAGAAATATATATATATATATATATATATATATATATACATACATACATACGTATATATGTACATGTATACATGTAATAAAATAAAATAAAAAATAAGATGGCATTCAAGTGTCTGCTTCCAAATTAGGAGGACCCAAGTTTGATTCCCAGAACCCACCTCAAAAAAGCCACAGAAGACTGGCGTCACATAGTACAAGGTTGAAACTGGTGGCTGTGGGGTCAGAAAGATTCACAAATGAGTTTCCTTAGGTCCACAAAGTGCTTACAAATATTTGCAGACAATATTTAAAAGGTGAATTCAAATGAAAATGCTAATTTCTAGTTTTCCTTTGAAAAATATAAACTATGGCCCACCTTGCCAGAGTCCTTGGCGCCAGCTCGTGGACTGGACTAAAGTGGGTAGCAGCTCCTGTTTCCTCTGGCTCTCTACTTTGCTGTCCTCTTACTGTTCTGTATCATGTTGTCAAGAAAATGGTTTTCTGGACAAGTTGAAACACACAGACTCCCTGATGTAACTGGTTACTGTGTGCTGTTAAGTTGGTAGGCATGGAAACCTACGATGCATACTTTGAGGGTCTCTAGAAATGATTGCAGAGATTACCAATGCTCTGGTTGTTGTGGAAGGGGAAGGAGAAGTTGGCTGACTGTGGCTGTCCTTTTATTAATCACCTGCCTGGTGCTCTTAACTATGGAAAAATGTTTCTTTTCAAGATTGTTTATTTATTTTATGTATATGCATGCTCTATCTGCATGTCAACCTTTATGTTAGAAGGAGGGCATCAGATCCCACTTTAGATGGTTGTGAGCTGGGAATTGAACGCAGGTCCTCTGAAGAACAGCCAATGCTCTTAACTACTCAGCCGTCTCTTCAGCTCCAACTGTGGAAATATTTTTAAAGTGGCATTTGTTTATTTCCTCTATGCAAACAAAGCATGCAACCACATTTAAAACAAAGCGTGTTTTATCACCACTGCTGCAATATTAACAACATTGTGGATGTGTGCAGTTTTCTCCTGTGCTTTTAATTCCCTGCTTATGGTAGCCAAAGAGAACCAGTCAACGCAGTTTTTATTTCTAAGATCTGTGGATTAACTGTGCATACCTGTGCTTCCCAGTCTCTTGACTTGCTGACAAGTCCGTCAGTTCTTTCTCCGTATTGGAAATCACCCTGTAAAGTTGAGTGATTGCAAATAATTTTGTTTTTCTCATTTGTACACAGACTAGATTCCAGCTTTCTTCAGAAATATCTGTGATATGGGAGTTGTGTAACATTCAGTTTCTTAAATCCTCAGCAACTGGATTTAATAATAAATGCTATTCTTCTTGGCTCTTGTAAAGACATAGAGTTTATTCATCTCTCATGCAATCAGTCTTACTAAATCTAGAATTTCTCTTCATGGTTAGAGGTTTTTTTTTCTCTTAGTCAAAGGAGAGTTTTTAGAAATATCTTTTACTGACAAGAGGTATTTCTTTGTTCTCAAACCAACTAACTTAATTGTCCTTAACTTGATGGGTTGTCCTGTGTTTAGAATATTAATTCTATCACAAATAGTTTGCTAATACAAAAACAAACCAAACCAACCAAAACGCCAAAGCTTCCAACTATTTGAGTGAAGAACATTGTATTTATATTCATCTCTTTTCCTGCCAAAATCATTCAAGTGCTGACAGCAAGGAAATGAGTTTGCCTCCTTTCCTTCTTTCTCAACACCAGCTAAAATTTAGGAGCAACTGACATGTAATCCTGAAAAATGTATATTGCCAAGTCCATCTCTCCCCCCCCCCCCCATTTAAATTATGGGTTCAGAGCAAGAATCTAGTTACCACCCAGTCTACACTAGTTACAAGCTCTGACTTTGCCCCCCTGTAGAAACCATGGCAGTGTGCCTCAGAAGCATCCCTGCTTGCACTGAAGAACTATGTCAGCATCCCTTGCCTCTAGAGCTAGGCTGTCAGAATTCTCATTTAGATCTGGGAAATAGCCCTTTCCCCCCCCCATTTTTACAGATTGTTTTGAATTTTACAGTGAATGCCTGGGGGTAGTGGGGAATTAGCCACTAAGAGCATGGCTGAGGTTTGAATCTAAGAACCAGATGATGGCAGGTGAGACTGCCCAGGCCATACATCTCTTGCTCCTTGCTGCATTGGTTCTCTGTCCAGGAAGAAGTAAACGGGAATGCTGGCTGCATTGGGACCCTTCAGTAACTTAAGGAATTCTTGAATCTGCAGACAGCTGTATTTTAAGTGCTCAGTTTGCTCTTGCCTTTGAGCCAGAATCTCCCAGATGGTGGCTGGTCCTCATATCTATTCATAGATCATGCAGATGACACAGACTCATGCTGAAGTTTGAAAATTGCTGGCAAGCGGTCTGAATTCAGGCAGCAAAAAGGATAAGGTGCTTTGATCAGGGAGACACTATAAACCAGAATGCTGAGTACTTTTGGTGACCAGCTCTGGGTAGAGAATGAAAACAGTGGGATCGTACTCTCTTGAAAATGACCAGAGATGTCTCTTATGCCAGTTTCCTGTGTGGCAGCCTGGAAAAAGGCATCTGTGGAGAGAAGAGAGGACATTCCGTTTTAGATACAGAATCAACTTATCACCCAGAGTGCCCAGTTCCAATCACTTAGAAATACTATTAATTTGGAGCAACTATGCTTCTGTCAATGTGATTGGCAGCCACAAAACAGTCAAGAACAGCTTCCTTGGTATCGTACTTCCTGGGTTCTTTGGACACAGCCAGCTTGTTGGGTTCTGAGATTTGCTGCATGTCTTTTACATACGTGCTGTGGTGTCTTTGGCCAAGTCTCATCAGATGGTAAGACTGGAGCTGAGAGATGCTGATTCATTTTGGTAATGTGGTCTTAATCAGGAGCCAAGATTCAAAGCTGGTGATGTTGCCAAGTGCAGTTTCTCCCATTATTATATCCCTGCCTCTAATAAAATGGAAGGGCAGGCTTGCAATGCACGTGTAAGAGCAGCAGCTCTGGGTTACCTGCAGTCTCAAGTAACCACTGTCCCAGTATAGATGGTGGAAGAACTCAGGAGGCCCCACTCCTGACCGAGGGGTTATTGGCAATTGGTAGCTCTTGGTGGAGGTAGGACCATTTTTCATCTGTTGGTATGGCCACTGGTAGAATGCACATGCTTCAGTGGACATTCCCCCAGCTATGTACACATGGCTAGCACTAAACAGATGTAGTGGATTATTATTTTTTTAGAGGAGAGGATATGAACTTGGGAGATTGGATTGTTGGGGGAGACCTAGGGGGAGCAGAAGGGGTGAATGGAGGGTGAATATGATCGTGTTTTGTTATGTAAATGTACTTCCAAAGAGCTAGAGAAATGAAAAGAGAAATGTATGTGGCAAATTTGAAGCCCAGGGGAACTATGAGCAGGACTCAGACTCCTACCCAGCTGTGGGGCTTTCTACTGTCCTTTCCGTGTCTCAGATGATACCAGACACCTAGTTTATCTCTCCATTGTGTATTTGGGCTTCATTCCTCAAGTAGAATTTTAAACACTGGCTGAAGGAAGAGACATTGAGCAGCACAGTTGACCCTCCAGTCTCAGTCACATTAGGGTCTATGACTGTGCCTTAACCAGCCTGTGAGTCAATTCTTTTGCTTTTCAATTAGGAACCTGACCCTGATGAAGAAACAAAAATGGAGCCAACTCCAGGAGAAAAGATACTCCGGGACATCAAGGAGCAAAGGGACCAGCAGTCTCGGCTGAGAGCCATTGATGGGAAGCTGAGAGAGATCAATGAACAGGTGTGGTCTTTCTCACTGAAAACCTAATTGTAGCCACTCATCGTATTAAAACCCATTCAGTTATATTGTTCTTATATGTTGAATTAGGGATGAAAACTTGCCAGTCTAGATGAAAGCAAAAATATGAGCCATAGGATTTTCGGATGATAGTATGATATAGTAATTTATATATTACCTGTACAGTACTATCTGAATGCAGAATCATGATGCACTGAATGGTCTGCGTCTGACAGGAACACACATGTTCCTTTGTTGTGAAAAACATTTAATTTTCAAAAAATTCTGTTTTTAAGTATTAGCTTTAATGCTTAAATGTCATACCTTTTGTTTATAATATAGATTTTAATTTTAATACTGTATAAATATTTTAGCCTACTACATATTTTTCTTTTCTTTTAATTAAAGCTATATTATTATTGATGACAGATTTTTTAAAATATATTTTTTGAGCTAGAGTCTCACTATGTAGCCCAGGCTGGCCTTGAACTTTGTTGTTAAGGGAGAAGGAGTCTTTTGGTCAACAGTTAAGGGTACAGTCCATCATGGCAGAGAAGGTGTGGTACTGAAAGTGGCTTTAGCCACTGACTGTGGCAGCAGGAGCCTGAGGCAGCTGCTCACATGTGTCTGAAGTTAGGAAACAGAGAGATCAGAGGAATCGCCTCTGAAGGATGCTTCTGGGAACTGCTTATTCTGCATTGTTTTCTTATTCTTGACTCTGTAATGGAGTATTCTTTCAAGATCACTGCTGCTTAAGCCTCATGACCTGAGTTTGAATCTTGGAAGTCACAGTGGAAGGAGAGAACCTATATGGTCAGACATTTTTTTTCCTCACCCACCAGTTCCTGAATACTCAGCAGCCACTTCCCAAGTAATTGACCTGAAGGCTTAGTATTATAGTAAATGATGGGCAGTAGCTAAGGCGTATTACTAACTCTTATGCTTAAATTCACTCATAATTATTATCTATGCTTAGCAATGTGGCTTGGTACCTTTTCTAAGTCCAGCATTCTTAACTGTTTCCTCTGTGTCTGGTTGGTGACTATATCTCTGCCTTTCCTTTTTCCAGAATTCTTTTGGTCTGGTTACCCCACCTACACTTCTTGCCTGGCTACTGACCAATCAGCCTTTTATTAAACCAATGTGAATGACATTTTTTTCAGTGTACAAGAGCATTATCCTACAGCATCCCTCCCTTAAAGAAGCAAACAAACCAAGAACCCTGAATCTTATCTCCTTTGTTTAGTTTTTTTCCTGACCATTATCCATAACAACTTATAACAAATACTCTAAACAAAGACAAACATCCATAATGCAATTTTTGGGAATGTGGACATAGTTCTCTAGACCCTCTGATTGGAGGGTGCCTGTAATCTTATGGGGATCCTGAGATCCTGAGAAAATTTAGGATTATGGTTAAGTACTGACTGGAGTAGTCTGTGAGGCTGGATCATCTCAACCAGCAAGCCTTGAAGCTATTCTGGATGCAGAACTCAGAGGAAAGTGCAACAGAGGTGCTTGTTATAATGAGGTTTCTTGCCCCGACTGGCCAGAGATCCAGAACCACAGACCTGCTGTTCCAGACTGCTTAGCTGCTCGCCACTGCTTAGGCCCCCAAAACGACTCAGACACTTATATTAATTTAATGCTGTTTGGCTCATGGCTCAGACACATTGCTAGCTAGCTCCTTTATCTTAACTCAACCCATTTTCATTAATTTTTCTGCCACGTGGCCCATGGCTCACCCGTGTTCCTTACATGTTTCTTCTTTGGGCATCTGGCTCGATTTGTCTGTGTCTCTGCCCTCCTACTACTTATTCTGATTTCCACACCTACTTTTTCTATAGTGCCTGCCATGGCCCAGACATTCCTTTATTTAAAGAATGATATTTACAGCATACAGAAAGACATTCCCACATCAGGTGCTCAGAAATGTTAGTCATCTGAACCATCTGTTCCCATTGGAAATCTTTCAGGGGGTCTTCTTTGATGAAACCTTATTTTCTTTGACTCAGAATGAATCTACAGCCTCCCATTTTCTGTGGAAATAAAAACAAAACCTCTCCTCCAAAGTAACATATCTTTTCACTTAAATTTTTAAGTAAAGGCATTTTCAAATATATAGGTTGGACTAATCCAGCAGCATTTATAATCAAATGTCTTTTAGCAGCTATTGCTCCTTCCTCCGCAGTCAACCAATTAAAAAACAACACAATAACATACATTTGTGTATTTTACATCTTTACATGACTTTATTACTATATTTCTTTTTTAAAAAGAACGTTCTCTATCCTTTTTCTTTTCTCTCCTAAGCCTATGTATATTTTTAAACACACTGAAAACTGTTTAAAGGGGTTTTTTTTGTTTGTTTTTTGGTTTTTTTTTTTTTTTTTTGGTCTGAATTTGTCTTTACTGTATATCTCTTTTTCTGACCATACAGGCCTTCAGTATGCTAAGTGGGTTGGCTAGGATTAAAACCTTGGCTATGGAGGCTGGCTCTACCCAGCTCCTCTGTCTGTGAGAGCTTAACTTCATGGCAGAGGCACTGGCAAGAGTTAGGTTTACTACCCAATTCTCGGCAATTTTAGAGTCCACACTGCCACCAAGTAGAGCACAGCTGCCTGAGACTCATTAACTCCATTTAAGTGTTTGGCAGCAGGGCCTCTTAAAAGAGCTGAGGTTTAGTCACTAAGACTGAGTCTGGAAACCTCTCATAAAGGAGCCATACCTCTGCTTGCCTCTAATAAACAGAGCGCTCCTGAGAACATGGTAATACCAAGAAGTCATGCTTGGCTCTGCTATTTTGTGTCTAGAATCCCTTTTAAAACTTTCTTGGGCTTTATGTGGATGTACGTGTGTAATGATGAGGTTTTTTTGGTCTTGGGTGGCCAGAGGTCTAGATCCAAAGACCTGCAGCTCCAGACCCCTTAGCCACCTGCAGCTGACCAGGTCCCCAGAAATGATTTAGACGATTATATTAAGTTTATGCTGTTTGGTCTATGGCTCAGGCACATTGCTAGCTAGCTCTTACATCTTAACTCAACTTATTTTTATTAATTTGTTTTATTATGTTGTTTTTTGGGGGCCTTTGGCTTGGTTTGTCTGAATTGGTCTTGTTTTTATTTATGTTTTGATATGCTATGTTTTGATATTTTTTAAAAATTTTTTTATGGTGTCTGTTATGGGCCAAAATAGTTTTTTTATTTAAAGATTGATATTCACAGCACACAGAAAGACAGTGCCATCTGTAGGCAGAAGTTTCTGTTCTGCCAACAACTTGTCCCCCCCCCCCCCCGCCCAAAAAAAAAGAAAAAGAAAAAAGGGGATACAGATACGATAGGATAAAAGAGTACATTATTGAATCTACTCTGAGGAAAAAAAGGGGAGTGTGGCTATGATAGGAAAAGAAGTTAGATTATTAAATCTACTTTTATAAAGCAACTACTTATTTTAAATATTTTACATTGGATTAAATTTTTGTATAGTGAATACAAATTGTGTATGTTGACACAAAGTTGAGATTAACTTTGTTATTGTACATACATTTCTACTCTTGTTCAAGGTATTGTACCTATACAGCTCATATAGCAATGTTATGCCAATTACTATACCTTGATAATTATTATTGCCAACTAATTAGGATATAAGGAAATGTAAGTTAGTAGTCAGTCATTACAATAGGATTTGTAGTTATATTGGTATGTTTTTAAGGTCAAACATATATTTATATTTTAGATAGTTTATCCTCAGATACTTCAGAGATCTACAGAATATGGCATTTAAAATATTTTAATCATTGCTTTTCAAATTTTTATGACAATAAGACATGTTTGCTTTTGGCAGCACCAATCTACTTTAGAGAAGATAATGGACACTGAAGAAACTCCATATGGAGTTTATTTTCTTTAAGGCAAAAGTTAGCCATTGGGCAAGAGAGTGTTCTTGCCTTGACTGCTGACAGTATGATGTCCAAGATGGACAAGCAGGACACAGAATAAAAGACTGCTGAACTTTGCCAAGACAAGGTAGGACAGCTCTCCAGAAAATCCTGCTTCATAGATAAATCTGGCAGATATGCTAGGCCTCTATGCTGAAGATGGGTAATTCAACATTGCAGTAGAACTGTGGGTGACTATCCAAGCAGCCATCTGTTTCTGTCATTTCTCACAGTTTTGGAAGTTACTTGCTTGTACCTCTTACTCAATATTATTTCCTTTTTGGGTCTCTGAAGGAGTTGAAGACTATGGCTATAGTTATAATTTTCTAGTTACAGATTCAGAAAAGAAACTCAATAAGAGGTTAAAGTGTTTAAGTTTCAGAGACATTAAAAGATAGTTTTTGGTTGGTAATACAAGTTAGATAGAAAGTGAATTAGGAACAATATTTTGGACACAGCAAAATAGGACAAGTAATAAAGTATATTGTCTGAATTTTTTAATTGTTACTGAAGTAGACATTATTGATTTAATTATTGCCTATGTAATTGTATATAGTTATTATACTTATTGTATATAGTTCTAAAATATTAGTTATAAGGTTTTTTATTTTTGACAAAAGAGGAAATTCAGTGACATACTGTTTATTTACTAAAGCTTTCCTGAAGATCAAAGGATAGAGCCAGCCACAGAGTTAGCCATAGAGGTCAGGAAGTGGTGACACATGCCTTTATCCTAGCACTCAGGAGGCACAAGCAGAGATCCATCTGGATCTCTGTGAGTTCAAGGCCACATAGGGCTACAAGAGATTGAGTCAGTCCAGGAGAAAAATAGAACCTGGTGGTGGTGGCACACACCTTTAATCTCAGCACTTGGGATCCCATGCCTCTGCTCCCAGTACTTGGGAAACACACATCCCTTTAATCCCAACACTAGGAAGGTTGAGACAGGAAGTGATGTGGCTGGGCAGAGAAGGGAATATAAGGTGGGAGAGACCGAGTTTGCTCATTCCATTTCAGCTGAAGATTCAGAGGCATTCAGTCTGAGAATTTGTGGAGACAGGATCTTCCCCTTTTGGCCTGAGGAGTTGGCTAGGTGAGAAGTTGCTGTGGCTTTGGGTTTTTATTATAAGACCAAGTAGGATTTATGCAACAAGAACCAACTCTCGAAAGTTTTTTTCTAACATCCACACATGTGTTGTGACACCCACCTACCCTTACTCAAACACATACATGCCCGTGCACACACAGGCACAACATGCATATATTATAATAATAATTTTATAGCAATTGATTTGGGAAAAAGAGGTATAATATATGGCCATAGAATTGGTGAATTGAGGATCAAATCCACAGCCAGTCTTTGGGGTGAGAAAGAAAGAGTGAACACAATATGGGGGGTCATTACACCTATTCCCGGGGATCCTAGCTCCTAAGACTGGTTTGTGAGCCAAGGCTGGAAAAGCTTCTTCATTCTGTGTTCTAGATGGTTGCTGACAGCTGCTGATGCACACTTGTCTTAGTCAGGTTAGCGGAGAGTGGCATTCAGCCAGTCTGTAGATGGCCATGGACCTGTTGGTACCAGTGGACTGAACTGGTGGGAAGGAGCTATGGGAAGCAGTCAGTACAGTGAAGCTGAACTCCACACACTTCATATTGAAGTCAATATTCACATAGGCTTCGTAAAGCAGCTGCATAAAACAGCCTTCCTGGGCAATCTCTCCATTATTTACCATAAAGATGACAGTCTCTGGAACACTCATTGTTATTTTTTCCTCCATCCAAAAGTCAATTTCTATTGTTTTGGGTGATTTCATCCCACCAAGTATTCTAATCAGCCCTGTGTCCCTCTTTATAACTTCCCAGAGGTATAGTGCTGTAATGCAAGTGTCTCTTATGGGCACCATAGTTATGATCCAAATTGCTTGGGTTTGAATCTCAACTTTGTGGTATTAGTATATGATGAGACATTTTTCCCCAACAGGAGATGTAATCAATGTCTACCCATCATTTTTTAGATTCTAATGACAGCCTGAAGTTTGATTCCACCCAAGTTTACCCTGGGGACCAATGAGTTCTTTAGGTTTGCTTACAGAATACAAAGAAAAGGTTATGGGCAGGAGTATGGGTGAGCTTAAAGCTACACTCACTATAGATGGTGGTTTCCCACAGCTGCATGGATGAATCCCTTCCCCAGCCTAGATACTGACCCCAAGATCACACAAAATTAGGGCAGAATCTCTTAGGACTGTCTGGGAAGAGTGAGTGCCCAGTGGTCCAGTTCTTCCCCGAGGGAATGAATGCTCAATTATGATCTTTTGCAATCAGACACATCAGTCTAAGGAAGAGCAGTTGTTCTTCTCTGAGATAAAAATATATATGAAAAAATATACAGGTGTTGTGTTTGTAAAAAGCATTAATGTCTATGAATATGAAATTTTCTACTGTGTATTGTCTCTTGCCTAATCAGTGATCTTTAAACATTTAGAGACAGAGTCATTAAAACAAATGAGCACTAGTCTTACTGGTAACTCAGATTCACACACCTGTTAGACCAGTGAAAATATCAGCCACGTGGCATGATCGTGTGTGAGTGGGGTGGTATAAGTTGGAGCATAGTAATATTTGAACATACTGATAGCTCTTTAATTTTTTTCAGAAAACAATTTACTAATAAATACAACAGTGACTGTAATATTATTTATATTTTTGCCCACATGATTTAACTTTTAGAAATATTTACAATGAAGTAGTATCTAAGGAAAACCAAGATAAATAGAATAGGAAGCAACATAGATACTCTCGAGTTAATGAATCCTAAAGCAGTTTACACACCATGAGCCCAGCTAAGATTATCTCAGGACAAAAAAAAATAATGAATAGATGGATCCTATCAGCATAGTACTTTTATGTGGAAATGTTTGATAGAAAACATGAAAATCAAAGTTGAAGGTGATCTTAACAGTTATATGTAATGTATATTGAGTGTCATACACATTAGTGTGTAATATTTAAATAGGAAAAGCTTCTTTATTCTGCTTCCCACTGACTTTCCTTTTTCTTCCAAAGGAAGAGGAGTCATAACTGAGACCACCCTATAGTTTCATTGTATCACTTAGTGATATTTTAATCCATATGATGCATTTTTAAAGTTAATTTAAAATTGACTTTTTAAAAATCAAGACATAACCATTAGTTTTATGGTTAGAATATGATAATTTGATACATGGCTTCATCAAATCATGGTAACAAACACCCTCAGCTTCTTTTGAATGCCAATAATGTCTACATACTGGGGACTTTGGTCTCTTTTAATTATTTTAAAAATTTGTAAATTATTGTAACCAATAATTATCCTACAGGCTATAGAAAATCACAGTGAATTTTTCCTGTCAGTATTATCTAATTCCTTCTGTTCCCTTTCCTCCACACACTTCCTTGTCTCTAGTGACCACGATTTCACCTCATTTTTTCAGATTAGATCAACATTCTAGTTTCCACAATGAGTGAGAACTGTATTTTTCTTTCTGTGCCTGGCTTATTTCCCTTAACACCATGGCCTCCAGTTCCATCTGTGGTGCTTTAAATGACAGAACTTCATTTATTTTTATAAGAATAAGTAACATTCCATTGTGCACACATGATATATTTTCCTGGCCCCATTAATTCATTGGTGGACAGCTTGGTGGATTCTGGTGCTGGCTATGGTGAATGGTACAGCAGGTTGGCGTGGAGGGTATAATGACTTCATTGCTTTGGGGCATATATTTCTTGGTGGTATGTCTGGATCATATGGTAGTTTATTTTTAAAGTTGCTTCTACACTATTTTCTATTGTCTTACTAATTTTTATTCAATCAATAATAAATAAAAGTTCCTTTTTCTTTATATCTGCACCAACACTTATATTCTGAGGTTTTGGTAACAGCCATTCTTACTGGGACACGTGATACTATAGTTTTGGCATAAACATTTACCTGGTGGTTAGTGAAAGGGAGAGCTTTTATTTTTTCAAGCCCTTCCTGCCCGTTTGTATGTCTCTTTTTGATAAAAGTGCATTCAAACATTAAAAATAGCCTTGTAGATTCTGGCTGGAATGCTTTGCACATGTTCTCTCCTGTTCTGAAGCTCCTGTCCTAACTGTCCTGTGTTACCTTTTTTTCCTATAGAGGAACATATTTGGTGAAACCTCATTTTTACTTTTGTTGACTGCTTTCAGAGGTCTACCTCCTAAATTCTTTGCCTATTCCAATGCCTCAAAGTCTTTCTCTTGTGTTGTCTTGTAACAATTTTAGAGTTTAACAGTCTGGTGTTTGGTAAATTTTGAGTTAGTATTTTTGGTATGGTAAGAGATCGGCAGTCTAATGTCACTGTTTTGCATATGTATGATCAGTATTACTCACTGCATTCATTTAAAAGACTCCTCTTCAGTGTATGCTCTTGATACAAAGTAAAGAAGAATCACCTGGCTAAAGGGATGAGGATTAATTTAGGGTTTTGTATTCTGTTCCATTGATTTGTGTGTTGATTTCTTTGCCAGAAACAAACATGCTATTTCGGTTACTGTAGCTTTGTGGTATGTTTTGATGCCAAGCACCTTGATGCCTTCAGCATTTGGCAGGGTGGGGTGGGGTTGCCTTTGCTGCTCTGAGCTTTTATAGTTTCACATGAATTTTAGGAGTTTTTTTTTTTATTTTTTTATTTCTGTGCAGGATGCACAGGATGCACAGAACTTGATGGGAAGTTCATTGAATTTCAGATCCCTTTGGGCAGCACAGCCATACTAACTATACTAGTACTTCTGATCCACGAGCATGGGGCATGTTTCTAGTTTTTATGCCTTGGATAATTTCTTTCATCAAAATTTTGTAACTAATTGTATAGATCTTGAGTTCCTTGATTAAATTTATTTTTAAATATTGTTTTTGGTTATAAACGGGGTTGCATTCTTATTTCTTTTTCAATGAGTTGGATATTAGCACATGGAGGTGCTGTGTTTGTATGATAGTTTGTGTCTTTCAAACATACTGAATTTCTCCATCAGTTCTAATGGCTTTTCAAAAATATTTATCTGTTTGTTTATTTAATGTGTATGAGTATTACATGTGCATCTACACTGTGTACCTGGTGCCTGAAGAGTCCGGACAGTGTCAGATGCCTTAGGACTGAACTTAAAAATGGTGTACATTGACATATGGGTGTTAGAAGTCAAACCTGGTCCTCTTGAGGCACAGCCAGTGTGTTTAACCACTGAGCCATCTCTCCAGTCCAGGGTGGTTTTTAGAGCATGACTTAACTGGCAGGAAAAAAAAAAAGGAGTTCCTCGGAGGGTAGAACTGATAAAACAAGATGAACTGAGGTGGAGGTAAGCAACCAGTGAGACAGCATTGTCCCTGTGTTAGCTATTGGTTTCCAAAGGCTGAGGTGTGAGCTTTAACAAGATGTGTTTAAGGGTTCAGAAAGTGAAGCCCAGGGAGGGTGCAGGTCAACCAGAACTCCTATACCTGGCCCTGGGGAGGGAATTGAAGAGAGAGGGGTGTGTGTGTGTGTGTGTGTGTGTGTGTGTGTGTGTGGAGAGAGAGAGAGAGAGAGAGAGAGAGAGAGAGAGAGAGAGAGAGAGAGAGAGAGAGACTGTCTGTGTGTTGGAGGTGCACATACATCTCTGCTTAGGTTGTAGGTGTGTTGGGGTAAAAACAAATCTGAGAATTTTTAAGTAGAACACTTGGTTTTGAGTTTGTATAAACACTACTCATAGTTCTAGGTCTTGGGTGGGGAGAGTTTTACTCCTGATTGAAGAAAAGGGAAATGCCCTTGAGGATGAAGTATAAATCCAGATAGTAACACATTCTCACCAGGGAAGCTGAAGGAACATGAATCTACAATAAAGAATTACCTGCTTCCCTTCCCTGCCGGGAGCTCAGGGAATAATAACCGTGAATAAGAGTTAACAGAAAACACACCGAGGAGTCACTTCCGCACAGCATGTAAAGTTTGGAGTGTTCTATTTCAGAATGAACACCACTCCATTTAATGTGTTTAAGGAAGTAAAGGGTCTCTGGACTGTGTCAAAAGATGATTTGAAATGGTGTCTAGTCATGCTTCCACAATCACATGTGTAAAGAGACAGTCATGCTGGGGGTTTGCCCTTGACCTTTACAGAGTACTGATGCCGCAGCTGTCACCTGCCTGCTTCTGTGGCTTTTTCTCAAGTTTTATGTTGTCCTTGTGAGAACACCATCAGTACTTTCAAACCAATCAGAGAATCATTGTTCTGGAGCTTTTTAGATCTGGTAGATAACAGGTGTCTACATATACGTATGTATATTATTATGACTTATTCAGGATAATGCTTTCAATGCCTAATAACTCAGTTTTCCATTTACTCATCCTTCCCACCCCTCCCATGAGCTCTAGGCAATTCTGCCCTTTGCAATGGCTCGTTTTGCCCTTTCCAGCATGGCACACGGCAGAAATAATATAGTCTGTAAAATCCACGGGTTTGTTCTCTTGTCTTACTCCTGGCTATGGAAAATTCTCCCTTGTTCCTTCATGCACCATGAGATCTAGTCCAATACATCACTTCTTTGTTTACCTGCTGAAGTACATCTTGATAGCGTCCACATTTTGGCAGCTTTAAACCTGCTGTAAGCATTTGTGTGCAGGTTTCTGTGTTGATGTATTTCAATTTACATGGCCATGTATCTAGGCAAACACTTGATAAAGTTTATGGTAAGCATGCATCAAAATTGTGTGAATTTGCCACCTTCTCTAGTGGCTGTACCATGGCCACCATCCAGATTTCCTATCTTTGTCAATCTCTGGTGTGGTCATTGTTTAGAATTGTGCCTAGCTATAAAGCATTGCTGTTTTAATTTGCACTTCCTGATGACAAGTGAGGTGGAACCTGTATTTATATACATCTTTATCACTTGTGTATGTTCTTTGATGAGTTATCTGTTCAGATCCTTCCCATTCTCAAATTGGGATGTTCATTTGTTTATTGGTGACTTTTGTTTATTTCAGACATAAGTTCTTTATAAATTATGAGTTTTAGAAATATCTCTTCCTTTTGTCTTTTACATGTTAAGTTCACAATGCACTTATTGCTTCCAAGGATTAGTTATATTTTTTGTTACAGATAAACAAGTTCTGTGATATAATTTAAAACAATATAAAATACTAGAGTTTAAAGAACTTTTTTGAGTAATATGTAATTGCTCTTTTCATAGGTCAAAGATATGGGTATTGGCAACTTTATATGATTTAACCCAACAGAGACCGGAACACTGGTCTGTAGTTTTCTGCATGAGTACCTGCCAGTTATAAGATAACTCTGGGCAAAAGCTACACTCATATTGGAATCATAAGCAGATGGGGATCTCACAGTGTAGCCTCAGTTTCCCAAGGGAACTCTGGTGTCAGTTGCTTTGCTCACTACCCGAGAAATGACTGCTCTCCTAAGGATCCTCCCTGCTTACAGATGAATTTAAAATAGGAACTTGCCTGGTAATGGCACAAATATCCTGGGTCCTCTTTTGGGTTTAGAATATCTCTTACCTTTTCTAGATGCATAAGAATGTCTATCTTTCTAAATTCTACGCTGAGTTTGTGCAGGAACCCGTAGGCTACATAGGGGACTAAAAAGCTTTGTATAGTCTGGGGACCAGCCTTTCTTTCCCAAGACAAAGAGTAGCCCTTTAGATATTTATCAGGGCTTCAAAATGGAAACATTGAGCTGTTGTTATTTTAGAGTCATAATTCATGACTAGATTTATATTACTTCTTCCACAATAGGAAAAGTTCAGAGTTAATTAGGTTCAATCATATTTCTATATATTTACTATGTGTGAACCTTAAAATGGAAAGTGAGGTATGGACCCAAACTTTTGATCTTGGGGAAAAGGATGGGACTAGTCATCACGTGTAATAAAAAGAAAGCATAGCAAAGAAAGTGCTTAATTTGTCCCAAACAGGGACTATGAAAATGGAGAATATTTGCTGGAAGGGGCAGGAAAGGCTTTGTGGAAATTGAAGCACACATGGAACCTTGAAGCAGGGTTTTATTTGGCTCCAATGGGAGAGTAAGAAAGATTATACTGTTGGGAAAGGTGAGCTGTGTTAGAGAATGGCAGATCAGAAGTACACTTGTGGACCAATCATACGAAGTTTGGACTTTCTGCCAGTGACACAGATATTCATGATATTTTAGAATCCCGAATTTTGTTGAAGCAAAACTGTGAATAGACTTGTTTAGGCATCGATCACTTAGACTGTTTCCCAAGCTGAGAGCACATCATGGGCATCTGGGCAGCATACTCATTCTCTACCTTCCTTGCCTGGGCTTCCATACTTATGAGATCTGAAAAAAACACATTTCAGTGTCTTTCAAAGTAAAAGACCTTTGAGGTAGTACTCATAAAGAAGGTAAACACATTGGTTCTTGTTGCAAGATCACCTTGGATCAATTTAAGCAGATTTGACATTACAGAGAACAGGGACATGAGTTTAGAATTTTTCAAATGCCTTGGGACAAGACTGTGTGTTTGGGTATGTACTTGTCCTGTTGGATGGAAATAAAGGGAAATAAAACGGTGTAAGTTTAAGGGAGCCATATTGAATAGCAGCCTGTGAATGGCCAGAGACATTTTCAAAATAGTTGTTTGATAAGATCTGAGCCCAAGTTTCAGCAAATTATTATTGGCTGGTTGACTCTTTATCATCAGTAAAGATACACAGGGAAAGTTACTGGGAGGAATGTTTAAACCAATAGTTGTCCAGAGAAATGGAAGAGTTCATATATAGATATTATGTTGTCAACGCTTCCGTTTTCCTTATTCTGTGTCTGACACTAATACTGTGGATTCTCATGAATTCTTCTGTAATTTCTCTCTTTACATGTATCATCATCTCTCTTTTAAAGGCTTACAAGCATATTGGTTAAGATACAGTTACTATCCCCTCTTATTGCCAAAATTCTGAGGCAGCCACATTCCTAGAGAAAGCACCTTGTCCTGGTAATGATGGTGTCATGAGGAGCAGTTCTGTATAAGACAGAAGTAAAGGTTTTCTCATAAGAAAAGAACTTGGCTGACCTGTGTCTCTGCCCTTCCCTTTTCTCCATGGTTGGCATTTGAGGACATTGCCTGAACCCTTTGGAGGCATCCTGAAACCACAAAAGCAATGGAGAATGTGGAGAAGGTTGGGACAGTGAGGGTGTCATGAAGTCACTTTCTTTACCTTGAACTGATTTCTTTAAATAGAAAACAGACAAACAAAACACAACATTGGTTTGCTGGATTTCTTCTCTGGAAACCATGGTAATTGATCTAGAGTTTACCTCTGTACAGATGCAAGATGATGAGCATTTCCTGCTGGGTAGAGAGAGAGAGTACCACAAGGGTTGGTCAAGGCATTTCAATGATTTTACCCTGTGATAACTGAGTTTGAAATGAAATGAAAAGTTACACATTCCATCATCAGTAGCAGCCTGGAACTTCTCTCCATCACTCAGGCGTGTATGGCATAAAAGACTGCATAAAAAGCATGTGGGATAAAAGACAGTGGAGTGTAAGATACTGATGACAGATCACAGTAGAGCTGGAACTTCAGGCCAACACAGAGTTCCTTGGTGGAATAGGTAACTGATGACAGTTTTGTATTGCAGTAATTTTCACTTGCAATATACCATGCAAAGTACTAATATTTTTTAAAAGGTACTTTAACACTCACGGATATAAATTGAACCTTAGTGCAATTCTTGAAGTTAGGATTGTCCCACGATGGGTTGCTGATCTGGTCTCCAAGAAAGCAGGATCCCAGCAGCCTTTTCAACCTGGCTGGCCACACCCCGTTCAAACTACCAGAACTCCAGAGACATGCCTCCCAGCTTTGTCAGCTAACACTTGAATTCCACCACAGTTTTGTAGACCCCTGTTTTCTGGGGACTATGGTGAACCTGTAGAGTTAAGGAACACTATTAAGAATCCAGACATGTCAAAGTAATGTCCTAGACCACTACCACCCCCTACTAATGCAACAAAACAGCATCATTTGAAATCTCCCAATAGTTAAGGAAACAAACAAAAACCACTGACGTCAGATTTAGCCAAACACACTCCAAATATGTTAATGTGCCTTGTATATGTTGCATTGTCTCTGAAATGTAGCCTGTGAGCCACACAGTGCATCACGGTCTGGACTAGTCTGGTTCAAGTGCACAGCCACACAGGGCTAGTGATTGTTGTAGTTCCAAAGTGCAAAATGACATAAGTATTGTTCATACATATGGAATTATTCTTTTCAAAAGCATTTTCATCAAAATTCTAATTTTGTAATGTTATAGAAGAAACTTATAGAAGGCTATAACATGAGGAAAAGGTTCTGTGGCAGTATTTAACTACATACTTTTAGTGTGAGTCTGAGCTGGACTGTTAGATTAGATCTTTAATACTGGTGGGTAAGGATGAAAATTGAAATCTTGGAAGTTACTGAAATCTCATGTGTAGTCTTGGAAAAGAAAGGATGCTCTTAATTTTACCCTTTCTGTATATGAAGAGATGGGAAGAGTAAACCTTTTTAGAGTTATTCCCAACACAGCATCTGTCTAACAGGATGGGGTCTGTCAACTTCTTTTTTTCATCTTCCTTTATTTTTACCATTGTGCTGTTAATGGGATTTCCCCTTCCTTCAGCTGGGAGAGAAAAGATGAATCTGGGGTGCAGGGCAGGCCATGCTCCTTCGTATTAGAGCTGCTGGGCTCCGTATGAGCTGGACCTGTGTTGTCCTGAAGCTGGAGTGTCTCAACAGCACTTCTCTAGGTGCTCTCTGCTAATGTGTTCTGCATGGAGTGTTCCAGGAGGATGCCAGCACTTGATCACCCGGCATCAGTCATGGTACCGTGTGGTGCTTTTGGCTCCATCACCAATAACATGCATCCCACAGATGCACTAAACATTTGAAAGGGTTTCTGGGGATGCAGAGGCTTTGCCCCTCTTTCTCTTCCTGTCTGCCCTGTTCTTGGGTTTCCTCTTTCTTCCTTCTCCCTCCATGTTTCCCTCTTTTATCCTTCCTCTCCTCCCTTTCACACTCTTCTGTTTCTTCTTTCTCTTTGCAACTAGATTCACTTCGTAATAGAAATAATTCACTTTGTGCTTAATTGAAAACAACAGATAATCATTTCAGAAATCAAGAAGGCAAATTCATTGAGAGATTTCTCTCCAGTTGTAAAGTACTCATGTGAATATAGTCACCATTCAGATTTATCTATATAGTAAAAATGGTGTTTTAGGGAACCTGGCAACTTAGAAAAATATGAGTGCCCTAAACTTATTCCCTACCACACAAACACAGACAGTGTGATGCCTGTGTCACCTGAGCGAGCCTCATATCAAACAAGGGCCTGGAGATTAAGAGACACAGAGACGTGGGTCACTCTTGAATGAAGAATGCCACTTATTGAAGCTCAGGGGAAGTCTTATATACTGAGGTTGCCTTATTCACTTTGAGTAATCTTGGCAGCCTCACAAGCAACACTGGTCTGGGTCAACTCCTTTGTTCTCTGCTAATTTCTTAATTCCCTAGTTGCAGCACCTGCTTGGGCAATGTTCTGATAATGGAAACAGATCAATTGGTTCTGATAAACAGCACAGGCCACTAAATGCTAAGCCCTGGGGGCTGCAGGTCGACTTCTACAGATACCCCTTCCTTTTATAACAAAAAGGACACCCAGATTAAGCCTGTCTTAGGTTGTACAGGAAGTCAGATTGTATCTTACCTGTCATCAGAGAATTCTGCAACATAGGGCAGAACCTCCTGTCTTAGGTTTATTACAACCCCCCCCACCCCCCAAACCTTACCTGCCAGTGGCTCGCTAGCCTTTTTAAAATCCACATCTCTTTAGGTGCTGAATCATGGGCAATAGCACAAAGCACATTTTTTTTGTGACCAATAATGGCTTAGGTTTGTAGCTTGCTCTATCTTAGGAACAGGATGAGAAGCAATGTTCCTCGCAGCATTGATCCGCCCACTTCCTAGTCATCTCCTATGCCTGTAACTAATTGATTGGCTCTCTGGTCTCATACACTGCAATGATCTCTTCAGACAGGTGCTGTGTATAATCCCCAAACCAATCTACCTGCTCTTGCAACAAGGAAATCTGCAAGTTACGCTGTAAAATACCTTGTCTAATATGCTCATTCATACTATTTGGTGTCTTTAAAGCATCGGCTCTTCTTCCTGACAAGAAATCTAATGTGGCTGCAGTGGCTACAGAATGACCAAAGGCAATCCCCGCTGCTGCCCCCCACAGAGGCAGCCACACTGGCAGTAACAACAGCTGCTGTGATCTCTCTTAGGATGACCCAGGGTGAGCTGATCAAACCACCAACCCGAGTGTCTCATTCTTCCAGCAGCCAGTCAGGAAACAGGATTCTCTAGAACAAATCAAATTGCTAGACACATTATTAGCATTTGTCACCACAAAGGAAAAAGGGAAACGACAGAGAGTTTCAATTCCAAGAAGCAGTCCTATTAAAATAGGTTGCCTGCATAATTCCTTGGCAGGGGCTGTGGCTCCCACCACTATAGAAGGTTCAGCTGATATGGAGGATTTGTAATACATTTGCCCATAATGGTGGGCTGACCAGGTGGTGGGTCTCAGGCCAGCAACGATTAGCTGGACCGTTATGGTCAGTGTGATTCTGAGACTTTTTTTTATCGACACAAGTAAAAATTTTAAGCCTACAGCAGAAGTATTAGAGGAATTCCACCCAAAGTCAGCGATTGAGACATTACTTATTGCAATATACCCACTATGGGCAAGGGAATTATTAGGGAACTGGCTCTTATCCAGCACCTTCTCAAAGCAGAGGCTCTCAGTAAGATTCCAAGTGTCAGTGATACAGCTTTCCCCCCAATTCATGGGTGCCAATGGGGCGCCCATCTTCTAGTCAGTAGACATGAAGTAGGGCCATACTGGACTATCAATACCCACCAGCATCAATATTGGGGGATTCCTTACCAGTACCCAATGGACTTATGACCTCCCTTGATTATCCACAGTTAAAAAATTTAAAATGTAGAGAATAGATAATAACTAATCCTTGGGGGGTATTATGTTCTCCCTTCTTTATTTTATGAAGATATGCGTTCAGGGTGTGATGTGTTCTTTCAATAATAGCTTGACCTTGAAGATTATAGGTTATACCCGTCTTAGGAACAATAGAAGAATAGTCGTCACAAAATTTTTGGAACCCCATGCTAGTGTACTTAGGTATATTATCAGTTTTAATGATTTTGGCATGCCCAAATAGGCAAAGGCTTGTAGACAATGACTTTTTACACCCTCAACCTTTCCCTCAGTATGGGCAGAGGCAAAAAGAATTCTAGAAAAAGGATCAGCAGTAACATGAAATTGTAATTTCCCCAAAGAGGCAGCATGAGTAACATCCATTTGCCAAATACGATGGGTGATAAACCCTTGGGATTAACTCCATAGTGGGGTGCAGGAAAAAACTCCACACAAGGTACGCAACTCTTGACAGTGACAACAGCTTGATCCTTAGAAAGTTTGTATCTAAAATTTAAAGTTTTAGAATTAAGATGAATTTTTTGGTGAGTCCGTTGCACAGCTTCCAATTGTGATTTATCCATCAGTAGGACCAATTTAGCAGCCTCATCAGCTCATTGGTTACCATAGTTTAGTGGTCCTACAAGGTCCAAATGTGCTCTCAGATGGCACACGAAAAGGGAATGTTTGCAGTGCCAGAACAGAGTTTGTACTGTAAGAGGCAGCTCTGCACTGTGGAAACAGAGGCAATGCTTCCAGCTGTTTTTAAGGTTCCCAAAACTTTACTAACATAAACACTATCTGTATATAAATTAAAGGAACATCTAAAAAATACTGGAAAGCCATAAATAGTGCAGCTAGTTCAGCAACTTGTGCAGACCGAGTGTTAATTTTTTTCCTTTAAAATAATACCATTAGCAAAGCCTGCGGCCATCCTGTTAGAAGACCCATCTGTAAACACATTCATTGCCCCAGCTATAGGGTGCTGAGAAACATCTTTAGGAAAACACACAGGGTGATTAAGAAATAATTGTAACAATTTACAACTGGGATAATGGTTGTCAAAAGTCACTGAATTAGTGCATAAAAACAGGGTCCATTCCAGATCAAAAGCCTGTGACCATTGAACTTGTTCTCCGGTATAGGGAATAATGACCCAGTTAGGAATCTTTTCAAATTTGCGAAGCCCCTCAAGATAAGCTTTTTGAAGAATTTCAAATACTGCAGAAGGGTATGATTGAACTACCTTGGCCAGAGAGGCATGATCATGAACCCAAAGGATGGGTCCAGCCTGCCAAAAGATTCCTCCTGTTCCTGAATCTCATCAAAAACTCTTGGCCAACTGTTCTTTCATTTTTACATCAGTACTAAGGAAGGCATCTTGCAAATCAATTTTTACATGTTCCTTAACTAAATCACGAGAAGCCTGCAGTTTTTCCTTTGAGAGGGGCTATTGTTCAATCCAGACAGATTTTTCTGTCTTCCAATTAATAAATATGGTGTGGGGCTGCTCTGCAATGGCCCCTAGAGTAAATTTCTCAAACCTTATGCTGTCCCCTGTTTCTTTAATAATTCTATCAATTGTTCAGTGAAATTCTACTGGGACTTTATTTGCCAAACCTTCATGCTGTCCCCTGTTTCTTTAATAATTCTGTCAATTATTCAGTTAAAATCTGCCGGGACTTTGCAGCTCCCATGTTTCAATTGACCCTCCTCCTATTTCTGAGAGCAACCTCTCAGAGATTCCCTAGTTCTTGATTTAAATCAAGCAAGACTCTGGGAGATTTCCAATTCAACTCACCCTCCTCATACTAATTTCTTACCTGCTAGTTAGCCTTCCAAGAGTGATCTCTCAGGTAACCCCTAGTTCCAGATGGCACTGGGGGCCTCCACCTGTGACACAGACTCACTGGGGGCCTCCACCTGTAATGCCTGTGTCACCTGAGTGAGCCTCATATTGAGCAAGGGCCTGGAAATTAAGAGACACAGAGATGTGGGTCACTCTCGAATGAAGGATGCCACTTATTGAAGCTCAGGGGAAGCCTCATATACCGAGGTTGCCTTATTCACCTTGAGTAACCTTAGCAGCTCACAAGCAATACTGCTCTGGGTCAACTCCTTTGTTCTCTGCTAACTTCTTAATTCCCTAGTTGCAGCACCTGCTTGGGTAATATTCCAATAATGGAAACGGATCAATTGGTTCTGGTAAACAGGCAAGCCACTAAATAGTGCTGAGGCTGGGGGCTGCAGGCCGACCTCTACAGACAGAAACACAGAGATGGACACACAGACACACACACAGAGAAACACACAATACATACATATAGAGACAGACACACACATACCTACATAGAATGACACACACACCCTTTTCTCTTTCCTCTGTTCCTTTTTTATTTCTCTTCTTCCTTGTTTTTTATTAAAGCTAGATCGTATTTTTGCATCTATTTTATAGTCCCATGCTTTCATTTAATAAGACACAATGCAGGACAGAGAGATCACTAGTGGTTAAGAGTGTATACTGTGCTTGCAGAGGACCCAGGTTGGATTCCAAGCACTCACATAGTGTAGCTTATAACCATGTCTGACTCTAGCTCCAGGTGATCCAACATCTCTGGCCTGGCACCAGCACTCTGGGCAATCCCCATGCATACACACATTAAAAATATTAAAATGAAATATTTAAAAAGCAGACAATGAATAATTTAATACTATGCTATCGTATGACCATTAAATGATTCCATTTTTGGTTTATTTATGATCTATGTTTTTGTTGTTAGATATCATGATAACATGAGCACATATTTGTGTAATTATTTTCTTGGGGTATATTATTGTAATTATTGGTGCTAGAGATCAGCCTCATGTCTATCACAGAGCTACATTCCAGCCTTTAGTTTTTTGACCGAGGGTCTCACTATGTAGCTCAGGTGGCTTGACATGCTGCTCCCCCTGCCTCAGCCTCCTGAGGGCTGGAATTATAGCCTTTAGCTGGGAGGATATATATTCTTAAGTGGAACTACTTAGAGTATATGTGCATAGGGTTTGGTGATGTGGTACCAGATTGGCCCCAGGGAGCTTTCCTATCTGAATTCTCACGTACAGTGTCTAGACAGCGCTACCTATGCCTGCAGTGGTGATAGGTTTTTTTTTGTTTTTTTTTGTTTTGTTTTTTGCCAATCTGATAGTTTCAAGATGATGTCATGTCCTAATTAACATTTTTGGATTCTAGAGAATTTGAATGTGTTTTCAAATACTTATTGGTAGTTTGTATCTCGGAACATTTATTTATCAAGATATTTTTCTTTCAAAAATCCATTTATATGTCGAACATATACTTTCTGTGGTGCTCATTCCACATTTAGCCTTTTCCAAAATGTTAATTCTGTTATTGTTCTCTGATATTAAGTTGTGAGGTATTGTTTCCTGCCTTATTTTCCAATGGAGTCACTGATGAGAATCATATTCGGCTGTTGCAACTTGCTTTTTATTTCTTGAAATGATCCATCCAAATTACTTATTTCCTTGTATGCGTGAGCCGTGTACCTTCTTCTCAACTGTTTTGAGGAATGCCCCTCAAATCCCCACCTAATTACATTCTCACTGAAGTACTTGGCATCAGCTTTGAAGATTGCAGCTAATCTCTTCTTTGCTGCATTGCTTAGGATCTAAGGTTCAGATAAGTAATGGCAAGCAGAAACAGAAAAGTCTATTTTTTTATTGATGGAGTCAGCTTTTAGTATCTAAATATAATTGAGAAGCACCAGTTGTACCATTTGTATTTTTGTTCATTTAATTTTTACATTTTGTGAAATTGTCTACAATCAACAGGACCTAAACTCATCCCTCGGGAAATGTCCTCAGCAAGTTGCTCCCGCAAAGGCTAGTCAGCAGTGCTCCTGATAGACACGGTGTGAAAAGGGCCACCCACTGTCACGAAAATAGCGTGGCAATATTAACTTTAACTATGAAAGATAATAAAATTAAGGGCCAGTGAGATGGCTCATGAGGTAAGGCATTTGCTTGTAAGCCTGGTGACCTAAATTCAGTCTCAGGAGCCTACAGTGGAAGGGGAGAATGACTCTCAAAAGTTGATTTCTGACCTTCACAAAGTGAAGGCATGATGCATCCCTGGACACACACACATACACTCCACAATAATAATGGGAATAAATAACTTAAAAAAGATAATAAATCTAAATCGGTGTCTCTAAGAATTTAAAATTAAGTAGGGAACACAAGACAAAGAATGTATCCAGGAGCATACATAATCACAAAAGGTTTTGAGAGATAAATTATGGAAGATGGTAGGCAAGAAGGAAAACCTTGCAGGTGGTGGCCGAGACATCACTGGAGGAGTGGGGAACATAGCAGAAGAGGAGCAGTTGGATACCATATACCACAGGGTAGGTTTGGGGTCTGACAGCCATAGCTGGCAGAGGGCACCGAGGCAGTGATCAGCAGTGTTCCTGAGCCTCAGCCCAGAGAGTCAGTGAGTTCCTTTGTAAATGGCACCCCAGGAAAACAGGTTAAAACACAGACACAGGAATGCTAGAGAAATCCTGCCTGCAGAGAAGCAAGGTGGAGATCCAAGAGACCCAGACTGTTTCTTCCAGGACTGTTTCCTAGGAAAATGTAAATACTGACAGTGCCTCTTGCTATTAAGTTTGGGGCAAACAATAACCTAAGAAAGAGAGATGCCTGAATGAGTCTCTACCTACCTCACATTAGGTATGTCTTCAACTTTTCATTGGGTGACTTACATCTTTAAAAATGAATCCATGCCTAATTTATTGAAGCTTGGCATGCTATTGTGCTCAAATGCAGGGACCTCATGGCCATTGAAGATTGAATTTGGTTTGGTAGACTTTAAGCATTCATTTAAAGTTTTCCACAAATCCCACAATTCCTAAGGTTTGACATTTTGGTTTCTGTATTATTAACCACCCCAGGTTGAGGAATGCCCAATGATAATTCACAGTAAGTGGAATGCATGGATTACATGGAGATGGCTACTTGCTAAAATCCTTGAATCAGAGTGAAAAAATACACCAGTTGAAAAGTATAACTATTCTCTTTACTTTTTTATAGTGCATCATAGTTTTCACACTGTGCATTCCTCTGCAATTTACATTTAATTGATGGGGCAAATAACAGATGAATATCTCAGTGACACAATGTGATGTTCTAATATATGTGTACACAGTAAAAATATTAAATGCAACTAATGAGCACAGCCATCAGCCCACTTTCTTGTCTCCCTGTGCATGGTGAGAATGTGTCAAATCTATTCTTTCTGTTTCCTGCAGTTGGGATATGATCTTCATGCCAACCTCATAGGGAGGTGGCACAGCCATCATTAATTCTGGTATCGTAGATGACAATACCAAGACCCTGAGACCTAGGGGACTTGCCCATCCCCCATGTTTCCTGCCTCCCAGGAGAGTGCTGTTAACAGTGCTATTTTATGCCTCCTTTAACACCATCATTTGAGTCTATCCAAGGCAAAGCGCCTTTTTCTTTTGCACATGTCATTTTGTTTCAGGCTGCTTACCCCTGGTATTCAAATATTTGAAAGGTGAATGGATCTTTTCCTGAGAAGGGTAACAAGTGGTTAGGATATTTAACTCTTATTCTGGCAGATGTTTTGGGAAAAATTAGGTGTAGGGCTAGGCCAACTACCATGCTCTCAGCTTGATCCTTTCCCAGAGGTATTTAAGCATTGTAGTATTTAAGCTTATGGGTGAAGTGGGCCAAATCATCTTTGAGTGAGCCTGTGGTCATGGAGTGTGCCTCATTCATCAAATGCGTCTGCAAGGGCACAAACACAGCCTCCTTCACATCATCTATAGACTGGTTTTGTGGCTAGTATACTAGACTGTTCAGGAGCTACCAGACCATAAAATCCAGCCAGCAAGAAGGCTGGAAGTCACACAGCCCAAAGGTTTATTAATTGGCGTGAAGAGCCATTGTTTTGTCCATGTGCTAAATCACTGCTGTCAGCGTAGGACTCTTAAAAAATTCCCGGCTAGTAATAACACGCAGAGTACTTCATGGCTTCAAAAAGAGATAAAAGAAAGCTCTTAGTCAGCACTCTGAGGGCACCACACACGTCCTCAGTTTGATTTTATGAGGACTTTTCCTTTTGGCAGATCTATTGCTTCTGGCAGCAGACTCTAATTATCATATAAATTAAGCTGGGAACTGAGGGAGGCACACAGCCTGGCCCTAGCTGCTTGGAGCCTGGTTTCAAGAGCTACAATGCCAAGCAGGCATAATGCGTAATGGCGGGCGAGGGCCTGGGAGGACAGGGCTCTGCTTTGTGCCTTCCCATTGAGATCCACTGCAGGAGCCCTGAGTGGCTTAGCTGTTGTGCACACAAGGGGACCGACCATTCTTCCTCCTTCTCTTCCCCAGCTTCTCAGCCAGGGATGTCTCTGCAGCAGCATTCCTAAGCCACCTGCTCTCACTCTGAGGCTGGAATTATGTTTCGGCACACATTCTTGCACACTACATTATGTGCCTTCATTCCAATCACTTGTAACTAGTCCTGAAATCAAGGGTTAGGACTCTCCTTTTGTAGGCTAACAGGCTTTGCTGTGTCGTGTGAGGGGATTAAGCCCTTCATTTAAAAGTCAATGATAAAGACACGATGAATTATTTTTTTTCTGTATTTTATTCCAGCCAGAGTGTAATTCAGAACTCAGTAATGCTTGCTTTACATCGATAAAAATGATGCCAACACTTAGGTAGCTTGGGGCTGTGAGTTGAGGAGCCCAGCTTGTGAGAAAATAGTTGTGACACTTGGAGGGATATTTATAGTTGCTAAACATTTCCCACATAAGTTATTTTGTTTGGAGTTTAAGTAGCCCTGGGTGGGGGGGGGGGAACTCAGGGTTATTTTGAGGTGAATGCTTAAGACCACAGGTTTGGTGGCACAGTTGGCACCCAGGCATACATTTTATCTCCTTTTTTTGGGGGGGGGGTGTCCTTTTATTTCATTCTATTTATTGACTGCAGTTCCCCTGTCTCATTAGCTCACATACTCCTCAAGTTCCTGGTCAAATTATCATCCCCCATTAATATGCTTTCTATTTTTTTTCTACTAGACTTTATGAAAATTGATTATACTTTGTAGCACCTAAAAAGAATCACTTGGGAACATTCTGTATAAATTTACGTTTTGTCGACAGTATAAACATTTCTCCATTTTGGCAAAGGAAGCTGTTCTACCTTAAAAGAAGTCTCCCTCTCTTTTCTTCCTGTGCTTTCTCCCCCTTCCCACCTGTTTGTATTTCCCCCTCCCTCCCTCCCTCCCTCCCTCCCTCCCTCCCTCCCTCCCTCCCTCCCTCCCTCCCTCCCTCCCTCCCTCATTTCTGCTATTGCCCTTGCTCTTTCCTTGCAAGGCTTTAAACCTCTTGAAAGAATGGTAAAGAACGCTGGCTGAGGAAATCCCTTTGAGAACCATGTACTCAAAAGGAGAGAATCACAGATTGCTTCTCTTCAGAGTAGAGCTGGGGAGATTCAAATGGGTGGAGAAATATTATGCCAGTTCTGCTCTCCTGTGTCCCTTAAAGGAACCCGAGTGTCCACCCCATCCCTTTGCCTCTCACCTTGACAGGGCTTTTTTCTTATTGGCCAGCACTTTGGAAAGGACCTTATGTGGCCAACGTCAGAGATGGATCTGGAGCTTAATTTTCTGAAGAAGTTTTAGCCTTGATGGTGCCAGGCAGGACCATGGGACATCCGCTGTCCAGAGGTGACTTGTGGTCAGTACATTCCTGGCACACCGCTTCTTGTCCCACAAAATTATTCTAGCCACTTGTCACTTTAATGGCTGGGTTTCTGCCGTAGTGGCCTCCATTTCCAGCTCGTTCTCTGTAGCTGGGGTACTGGCCTTCAGAGTAGGAGCACATGACATCATTTACTTAATCACCAAAGCCAGACACCTCACACCTTCCCCTTTTCACGTCAGGAGGAATGTTCTCACTCTTCAGATGAACACAGGAGCCTGTCCTTCTCCAAACGCTTGAGTTAACCTTTGCCTTTGTCAGTTTACAGAGGGAAGGAACGGCCTGTGAGTTTTGGAGTAGGCGAGAATATGAAGCAAAAGGCTGCCACGGCAGAGTGCAAGGCAGAAGCAAACACATTTAAAATGCTCTTTGGTGCCCACCTAAGCCTGTGATGTGCCGGAAATAAGTATGAAAGAATGGGCAGAGCTGCCTATTCCTCATCCCTGCCAGCCACAAACAGAACCAACACAGTGTTCTAAATAAATAAAATGCCCACTGCTCAGACTATATCTAAGAGCATCACTTCAGTCACAAGGAATTTGCTAACTATAGCTGCCACAAGGTCAAAGGCTAGGTCATAGGTCATAGGCTGATTTTTAAAAAGAAAAAAATCCCTTAAAATCTCAACACTGTTTAGATTAGACAATAAATGATACATATTCTGTCTAGTGTGCAGGATCCTTTAGGTTTGAGCAGGCCTTTTGACAGATTATTTTTTGTCTTTAGGGCTTTATTATTATTATTTGTTGATTTATTTATTTATTTATTTATTTTTCCATTTAGTGCTTTTGCTCACAGGACTTTTGATGTGACTTGACTTCACTTACACACACAGCCAAAACTCCTGTACCAGCCAAATTCTATAGCTTGGAAAATCTTAAAAGTCACTTTGCTGAGTTCCGTTATGTAAGTGTAGATGTTTAGCTCACAGCTTTCCGATGGCAATTTAAAGAGGCTGCGGATGGTGCTTTCATTTTCAAACAGCACCTCATGTGAGACAGGCAGAAAGGACCCCTGTTGTGTCCTTTCGAAGATATCTATGACACAGAGAAGGGGGAAGTCATCTCAGCTCTGTACGCAGTCTGGAATGATGCCTTTCCCCAGACAGAACCCATATCTTAGTCTATGTCAAGTTGGCTATTTTTATACCACTGGGATGAAGCACCATGACCAAGGCAACTTGTAAAAGAAAGAATTTATCTGGGCTTATGGTTCCTGAAGAATAACAGTCCATCACAGCAGGGCATCAGGCAGCAGGGGCAGATATAGCATCAGGAACAGCTGAGAACCCATATCTCAAACCCAAAGCAAGAAACAGAGGGACCTGGGAATGGTGCACAGCTTGGAAACCTCAAAACCCACCTTCAGAGACATGCTTCCTTTAGCAAGGCCACGCCCCCTGAACTACCCAAACAGTACCACTGCCTAGGGACCAAATATCCAAATGCATGAGCCAATGGAAACATTTTCATTCAAACTCCCACACCGGCAGAGCTGGGTTCTGTTCCCATACTTCAGGGGCCTCGGCAGGGAAAATGCTAGGAGTCTGAGGTCAACTTAGGTTACACAGTGAGTTCCAGACCAGCATGGGCTACAGGAGAGACCCTGCCACAAACAAACAAACAAACAAACAAACAAACAAACAAACAAACAAACAAACAAAGACAGTTGCATAAGATATTGTCTGACTGTATGATAACATTGTATTTAGTAGTTAAAAGTATGAATAAAATGTGTTTTCTAAGTTTTGTCTTTGTTCATGTGTTAAACGTGAACTGTGGTACCTATGTTTTGAGGCCCCTCTGATTCATTGGGACAGCTTGAGGCAGTATAGAGTACCATTTGGTGATGGAGCAGTGTAGTGGTGCCACCTAGTGGTGCTGACAGTATTGCCTGAATCGCAGGGGCTTCCTGGGGAACCACCTTGAGAAGTAAGTGGTAACAATGGTGAGCATTACTTTTGCCCTTAACGGGGGATATTTTTACCATTGCTCTATGGTCACCAAAATTCTCTTGTTTCAAACTTATTTGAAATTAGTTTCAAAAATCTTTTTTCCCTAACATTTTAAGCTAATTATGTCAATCAAAATTTTGGGTTAAACTTGAAAATCATAGCTTAGTCATATTTTACCATTTTATTGACATGTTTCAACATGTAATATTCAGAATCATGCAGAATATCTGTGAGGTATCCCAGATCCTAACCAAACCTGGATGATGGCCAGTTACAGTGAACTCTCATCAAAGCTTGTTCTTTTGAGAACAGCCTCTCTTTTGTAGAATAGCATTTTTTAAAAAGATCAATGAAAATCTATGGTTTTTAAAAAATGTGTTTTTAGTTGAGTTGTGTTCTCCAAACACTCCCCACATCAGAGAGGCCACAGGTAGCCCTACTATATTAATCTCTCTCCTTTCAAATCCTCAAAGCACTGGTAATTCAAAACTATAATAAATATTGAAGATTTTTTTTTTCAAAGCAAACTGTTAATGATAGAGACCTTAAATATGAGGAATATTCCCAGGGGGCTTGGAGACTGTCTGTTTAGTAACAAGAAGCCTTTCATGGTTCCTTGTGATCAAAGACACAACCTCCTACTCCTGAATACTTTTAGGAAAGGACTTTTCCTAACTGTCTTAGGGTTTCTATTGCTGTGAAGAGACACTATGATCATGGCAGCTCCTATAAAGAAAAACATTTAATTGGGGCTTACTTACAGCTTAGAGGTTTAGTCCATCATCTATGGTGGGAAAGAAACATGGCAGTGTGCAGGCAGACATAATGTTGGAGAAGCAGCTTATAGTTCTGCTTCCAGACCCTCAGGCAGCAGGAAGAGAGAGTGAGGCATTGGGCCTAGCTTGCGCAGCTAAAACCTCACAGCCCAGTTTTAGAAAAACACTTTCTCCAACAAGGCCACACTTCCAGTGCATCTGTGGGGGCCATTTTCATCCAAACCACCACATTGACATGTAAAATAATTTCTTCACGAAGATTCTACCTTTCTAGTATTGTGGTATTTGTGGGTATGCACTTGAGGAAATATTTTTGTGGAAAACCATAATGTATTACATACCAGCATTTTATTATACACTAATCCTTTTTGTTATGGAAATTCTCCAAGGGGGAGTGAAATGAAACACTCCAGATACCTTAGGAGGTCTCCAGAACATGTTGACTTGAACTAAAACTCTCTCTGTAGATGACTTTGAATGTGTAGACAGCCATGATGCCACATAGTTATGAGATCTTATAGCTGCCCAAACCAAACCAAACCAAACCAAACCAAACCAAACCAAACCAAACCAAACCAAACCAAACCAAATCAAACCAAATCACCAAACCAACCAAACCAAACCCAAACCAGCCAGACAAAACCATCGAACTAAACCAAATAAAACAAACCACCAAGCCAACCAAACTACCAAACCAAACCAAGCCAAACCTAACTAATCCATAACAGAACAAAGCATGATAGTGTCTGGGTTCAAGTTGCTGGTATTTCAGCCCTTGCTCTGCCTTGACTAGTTGGGACCTTTAAATAGTTCTTTGCTCCTTGATTCTGTTAGCACAGGTAATAAAACCTTAAGGGCTTGCAGGTAAATGCTTGGGACAATGTTTGCTGGGTGTCTCACATATATGAGTGGTTCTCATCCTTGTTATGGTAGGGATGGGCACAGTTAAGGACACAGTGAGGACAGGGAAACACTTTTATCAAGTAACAAATGAATCTGACTGGCTAGGGAGCTGATAGAAGAGCAATGCATGTAGGCTGAGGTAAATTGGAAAAGAAGGAATAGGAAATAAATCTGGATTTTTAGCATTCCTAGGTGCAAGATGATTTTAGGCTTTTTTTCCTCTTTTGATTTTCCACAAAAGAAAACAGACCACTCCTCTACTATATATGTGTGTGCATCATTCCTTCATCTTCCATGTAGAGGCTGTTTTGGGTTTGTGTCTGTGCTCAAGTTTGAGGTTCATGTTCTGTTCTCTAACTTTTTGTTTTTTAAGATTCTATTTATTTTGAGATGGGGTCTTGCTCTGTAACACTGGCTTGCTTGGAACTTTCTATGTAGATGGGGCTGATCTCAAACGTACAGAGATTTGCCTGCCTCTGCCCTCTCAGTGCAAGAACTAAAGATGAGTGCTATCATGCCTGGCTGCATTTTATTTTTAAGTCGTGTGCGTGTGCGTGTGCATGTGTGTGTGTGTATGAGTGTGTGAAGTGTTTATCTAATTATTCTTTATCAATAACAAATTGGGAGTCAGGTGTGGGGTAAGAACCTGGATGATCAGAGAAGCCACCAGTGACTTCTTTTATCGGTTTCTTAATCTAAAAGGTCTGAGATTCTCTTTCAGCCTTACTACTTCCTGTCTCCTCTCTGTCCGTCAGTCCTCCAAGACCTCTATGGTTAATTTTGTCCAGCTAGTGCCTGGCCCTGCCCTCTGACTCAAAGCAAACTTTTTTGTCGGAATGTGATCAAATATCACACACACAGTGTGTGTGCATTGCGTGTGTGTGCGTGCACATGTGTGTGTGTGTGTGTGTCTGTGAATAGAAGAAGATAGCATTGTATCATTTGGAGCCCATGACTGTGGGCTGCTGATGTGGGTGCTGGGGACGAAACTCATGTCTTTTGCGAGAGCACTAAGCTTTCCAGTGCAGTTTTCTGCAGCATGGACTCTTTGAGCAATGCCTTAGTGGAAGTCAAGGCCATGCTGGAGTTTTTCATTCCCAATCGGTGTTAAGAGCAAATGTGTGGGTTTTATATCTCTAGTTGCTTTTTTTCCTTCAAAGTAAAATAAGTAGGTGTTAGTGTTCAGCAGGTCACATTTCTTCTAACGAAAAGAGTTGAAACAAAATGTGTTTTACAGGCGTATATAAATGCCAGGTCAGAATGATTTTAGTGTGCATGTGCAAAAATGTTTGCTAGTCTTTAAGACACTAGGATCTGTAAAGAAAGTAAATCATGGAAAGTAAATGACAATAAATCATCCACATACAGGAAACAGTCGAAAACTCATCCAGTGATGATGTTGAGAACACTTTATTTCAGTTTCTATATCACTTGAGGGTTTTCTGGCTTTCAGCAACTCAAACTTTGTCCTAAAAGTTATTAGTTTTGGTACTTGAAACTGGGCCTCGAAGTTTCAAATAACCCCATTTTTGTTTGGAGACATGGGAAGTGTTTTCCTTCCAGGGCTGTCTTGGGGACTGTCTCAGAGGGAGGCGCTGACGCCTAAGCCAGCAGCTGCTTTCTTCTTCTGAATCACTCATTTCTTGTCACTAGGTTGATATGCTGAACATCCTCCCCCCCCCAACCCCCAGCTGACAGGAGGCCCAGGAGAAAGAAATTGATTCTATATCTGCCACAGCTCTAGGAACTTAGCCAGCATGTACAGGACTGTGCATCTGGGATCGTCTTCACTCAGCGTCTTTGGCTGCTTTAGTTTTTCCAGTTGACTGCCTTCCGTGTCACACGTTGTTATTGTTACAAGCTACTTTAATCCATGTTGGAATAACGTAGCTGGAAACGAAGCTTTTAAAAATAAGATTTATTACATTTCTTCAGCAAATTTACATTTTCTTTTCATAACTCACAATTGCGTATGTACTCTTCAATGACAAAATGATAAGCCTGGAAATTTCTGGTTGCTATTATGATATACTTTAAATCTGTAGGTGCTGGACAGACAGCTGCTCCTTTCCCAAAGAAACCAGGTTGATTCCCAGCACCCACATCGAGTGATTTACAACCATCTATAACTCTAATTCCAGGGGATCTGATGCCTTTTTCTGGTTTCTGAGGGCACTCATGTACACATGTGCATATGCTCACACACAGATACACCTCTATACACATACACATGTGCACATACTCACACACAGAAATACCTCCATACACATACACATGTGCACATGCTCGCACAGATATACCTCCATACACATACACATGAGCACATGCTCACACACAGATACACCTCTATACACATACACATATGCACACACTCACACACAGATATACCTCCATACACATACACATGTGTACACGCTCACACACAAATACACTTCCATACACATACACATGTGTACATGCTCACACACAGATACACCTCTATACACATACACATGTGCACATGCTCACACACAGATATATCTCCATACACATACACATGTGCACATGCTCACACACAGATACACCTCTATACACACATGTGTACACACTCACACACAGATACACCTCTATACACATGCACATGTACACATGCTTACACACAGATACACCTCTGTACACATACATGTGTGCACACTCACACACAGATACACCTCTGTACACATGCACATGTGCGCATGTTCACACACAGATACACCTCTGTACACATACACATGTGTGCATGTTCACACACAGATACACCTCTGTACACATACGCATGTGTGCATGTTCACACACAGATACACCTCTGTACACATAATTTTTCAAAAAGAAATATTCATGGCTTTTTCAAATGACAAAGGTGGTACTGATAAATATAAAAATGCAAAGATTATAGAAGTATAAAATACAGGAATAAAGGGCCTCCACAGTTCGTTCTTTTGAAAAAAAAAATTGCTGAAACTAAATCCCCAGACCCAGAAAACTATTTGGTGTTATATGGCATGACTTCAAGTTCACACCGAATTTGTAGTGAACTTTTCTCTCTCTCTCACTGTGTGTGTGTGTGGTGTTAAATATTTATACAACAGACCAGTGCGGCTTCAAGTCTACAACAGTGGGGGCATAGCCCATGTAGCATCAGTGTTGGATGTGTGTGGGTATGTATGTGTGTGTGTGTGTGTGTGTGTCCCCATGAGGACAGAGGTTGACATTGGATATCTTCCTCTAACATTTTCCACTGTATTAATGAAATATTTTTTCCCAACAAGATCACTCACTGAATCTGAAGCTGGCCAGTTGGCTAGACTGGCTGGTCAGTGACCCGCAGAGATCACCCTATTCCCCTTCCAGTGCTGAACTTACAGAATCAGGCTACCGTGCCCGGCTTTCTGGTGCTGGAGAGCTCTAAACTGAGGTCCTCATGCTCACAGGCCAGCATTCTCCCTATTCAGCCCAATCTTTCATTTTCCCCTGGAGATCTCAACAGTGTAGCTCTGTGTTTTCTGTGCTGTAGATTGGAAGGCTGGTCAGTTCTCAGGTTTCTTGGGATGCTTTGCAGGGAGGGTTCTGTTTGCTTTATACAACAGAGCAGTGCAGCTTCAAGTCTGCAACAGTGGGACTCATCCTATGTGGCATCAGTGTTGGATGGGCTTTTGTTTAAATAGTTATGACACAAACTAGACAGTCTATCTCCTTCCTATGTATAGGATATATAGGAGATTCAGGGCTGAATGCAGTTATAGTTAACAAGGACTGGGTCTATTTGTACCCTGGTGTTGGTCTGTGTACTATGATATGATACAAGATGGCTGCTGGAACTAAGTATTGCAATCATTTTCAAGCTGGGGATGAAGCCATGACTGAGAAGTTGCATATAATGTGCATATTCATATCCTACATAGAAGAAAAGGATGCTGAGGAATGTGTCTTTTAGCTAAGTACAGGCAACTTTAAAAATATATGTCAAAAGAGAGCATCACTGGGAGCCAACTTGCACCGTATCCTGGTAGTGGTCATCACCAAGGTACAGGAGGTATACTGATGAGACTGTCTTTAACAGCTGTTTCAGATCTAGGCACTTAGCAGATGCCTTGGAAAACTTGTTCATGTTTTCACCTTCTGCTGATTCATTAGAACACTGACCAATGGATATTTAAGAATGTTTGCACAAAGATCTATCTTCTTTTATCCTAAAATTAGACTTTAGAATGATTTAAGATCTTCCTAGGGTCTACACTTTGGGGCCTCATTATTTCAGTCCCCTAGGTCTCTTGCCACTCATTGGGAGAGGTGTTCTTTATTCTTGAAATGAGCCGAGCACTGTGAGAATGTTCACAAGTAATACCGCCTCAGGTGACTGCCATATAGATTGCAGTTATATGACTGTAAATGTTCATAGAACTGCTGAGGATTCAGACCTGAAAAGGCTGAAAGTATATTACCTTATTGACAGTGGTAGCTTTGGAACCTTGTGCTAGTTTGGAACCAGTGAGAAATTATGTAGCAAGGAAAATGCGTTTGACAATGTTGCTTGTGATGGTATGGTTGGCTTCTCCTTTCTCAGACTGATGTTAATTGGCAGTAGATAGTCATTGAAATAGTGAGTGTGGGTGTTCCCATGGGCACTGCAGCATCCTGGCACATGTGGCAGCCTCATGCTTGGTCAATTGTCAGGCCTTCTCACATTGGGTAAAACCAAGTTAGATTCGAATACAAGTTAGAATTCACTGCTGTCTCTTCTCTATGATCAGAGTCTGGGTGTTACTGGCCTCTTTCCCAGGTCATTTCTAACGTCAGAAGTCTATCTATCTATCTATCTCTCTATCTATCTATCTATCTATCTATCTATCTATCTGTCTGTCTGTCTGTCTGTCTGTCTGTCTGTCTGTCTGTCTGTCTATCTATCTATCTATCTATCTATCTATCTATCTATCTATCTATCTATCTATCCATCCATCCATCCATCCATCCATCCATCCATCCATCCATCCAGCTATTGTGTGTGTGTGTGCGCGCGTGAAACACAGTTGGAGGGCATCCCTATACTTTGTGAGTCTTAGGGATCCAACTCAAGTCCTCAGGCTTGGTAGTAAGTGCCTTCACCCTCTGAGCCACCTCATTAGTCCCTACTGGATTTTTTAAGGTTGGGTTGAAGGTATTCAGGGTTCCTGTTGTCCTAACATGTAGTCTTTGGGGACATGTTGACTACTACAGTAGTGACTTTGAACTATTCTCTTTGTGAAAACATTAATGAAAATTTACCTGCTTTTAATTTACAAAAGGGAAAGTAAATTCTTAAATCTTGGGTTGCTTAGTGGACTTGGCAAAGAATGGATATGTTAATGTGGTCAGGTGATCGTCCAGACAAGCCCACCCTTGCTTGTGAATTCTCCTTTGAGACCTTGGTGATTGGAATGTTTACTATATTTTTTAAAATACTATAAAATGATACATAAGGAATTAAACCCCCTAAAACTCCACATTTCAACTATTTAATTCCAGCAGCTTCCTGGCTGGGTGGGGTCAGATTCCACAGGAAGGCAGACTGGACCAGGTGATTTCGGATGCTCTCCTGCATCCATGGACTGTTTCCACGGAGGACCCCAGAATTCTGATGTAGCTATTGACTTTAATATAAAAGTGGCAGGATAAATAAACACCAGGAAAGAAAAATGCTGCACCCTTGATAATTGGGTGGGAGAAGAATTTCATTTTCAAAAAGTAGAATTTAGGAATGATTGTATTTTCTGATATGTATTTCTTTAAAATAATTTAAGAATAGTTTTGCAATGTGTGCCTCAGTATTATAAATATGAATAAATGTCTCTCTGTTTCAAACAGACCTCCCTCCCTAATATTTACCTTTCCAGTGGGTACTTGACTTGCAGGTCTATTTTTAAAGCCTGTGCTCATTTTGGCGGGGTTGTTCTTGTGAATTTAAACCACATTTGCATATTTTCCTCTCCCATGAGTGTCTCATTTCAGACTTAAAAGACTATCAAAAGTTTTATTTTTTGTAGTGGTTGGATAGTTTACAGTTAGAACATACAAGCAAGCAGTTATATCTGTCAGCCAAATTCATCATTTTAGTCATTGAGTATAATTTTTATAAGTTTATAAATATGATGACTACTAGGTTATATTTATTAATAAATATATTAACTCTTGCTTTAACATTTTCATGTATTTACTGTATCTATGGATACAAATATTACTCATGCATATCTACATTCTTGTGCAATCTATGTGTACATATATGTTAATGATATACAATAAGTCAATAATTATGTTTTGTAGACAAAACATACTTTTAATATCTAATACCTTGCCAGACTGTGTAGTGTTTCATATTTCCTATTTTTCTATTACTGAACATTTAGATTTTTTTACTGTCAAAAATTATTCTGGGGGCTGGAGAGATGGCTCAGTGGTTAAGTGTTACTTTTACAGAGGACTTGAGTGTGGTTCCCAGCACACTTATCAGGCAGCTTACAACCTCCTTCCAGCTCCAGGGGAGCCAGTATGTGCATATGTGAGTGCACGTGTGTGTGCATGCCTGCGTGTGTTTGTGTGAATATCAGGATTCTTGCTATAGGATTTTTCTTTTTATGTTTATAACTCTGCCAGCATATGCACAAGGCTTTGGAATGTGTGTGTGTACTCTTCTGTGATTTGCTCTTTCTGAAGTGCTAAGGATCCAGCCATTAAACTCTTCCTCTAATCCCTCCCCTGAGCCCAGGGTGGGAGCTTTCCAGTTACTCTGTATCTCTAGAGATATAGATTGTGGTACTGAGATTAAACCCAGGGCCTTGCTTGTACTCGGCAAGCACTGAGCTCTGGTCTCAGCCACTATATGTGTTCTTTTGAAATGAGTACATCACAGAACAGATCTTAGGAAATAAAAACATTTTCATTTTGGCTGTTGCATATCATGAACCACATACCTTATAACTTTGACATTATTGATCTGGAGTGTTTATGGGTTTTAGTGTATGTCATGTACTTATACTTGGCTCTGTTGCCATTTCATAGTTGTATGAAACTTTCTTGTGCTCACCTGTGGCTTGATTTCTGTCGTTGACAAATGGAGCATGGCCATGATATTTGGGACAGTCGGATACAAACTTTTATTCTATAAAGCAGTCATTAATTTTTACTTTCCTTTTTCTGTGGTGTGTGTGTGTGCGTGCACAGACATGAGAGGGTGAATGTGTACACTTCTCTCTGTACAAGCAGAATTAGAGGAGGCTGCTGGGTATCTTTCTCTATGGCTCCTTTCCTTTGACAGGGTGTTTTACTGACCCAGAAGCTTGCCATTTTAACTAGGCTAGCTAGCCACTGAACTCCTAGGACATGCCCAGGGATATGGGAACATATAGCCATACCTGGCTTTTTACATGGATATTTGGGATTATGTGTGCATAGCCAGCATACTTACCCATGAAGCTTTCTGTCTCCCCAGTTCACCTATTGCTCCTTTTCAAAGGAAGGAAGAAGTTATTTTATGTACATTCTTTATAAATATATATCAGTCATACAGGACTGGAACTTAACCACCTAAAGCAGTGAACATGCTTTTATATTATATATTAATTATGGATTCTCTAGCACCAGAGAATCGAGTAGAAATGTCAGCCATTACAAGATTAAGACAGCTGTGCCTCTAGCGAGTTAAATACCTGACAGTCTAAAACAGTGCTTCACCACAGAATACTCTGATGTATTTGGAGGTGAGGCCCACACTTTTTGAGTTTTGGCTGAGGACTGAACTATATTCCGTGTCCAGAGTGCACACTCCTAGGGAATGGTTATTCTATTTACTGCTCAGTAGGTTTCCCACATGCGAAGGCTGCCAAGCTCCTCAGGCTTCTAATTTAGTATCTAAAGGGGTTCCTTTGCTGTGCTTAAAAATGATCTTTGAGCAAATGTGTAACTGTCCTCATTCACTCAGAGGTGGTCACAAATGGGCACTGTACTGGCTGTGGCAAGATAGATTATGGGTATCTTCCAGAATGTGCCTTTTCAGGGTAATAGTCCTCATGTTTTTCTTGTCCCCTAGTTTCCCAAGGCTGTGTTTATGGCTGAGTATGTGACCTTGATGTCAAATGAGCAGGCAAACTGTCCTGAGGAATACACAAGAAGAGGTGTCTAAGGTCTACTACTAGGCCCTGTTAGTTTTACCCATTTGTATTTCCTTTGATGGTAACGAATAGTGTGTTTTTAGTATCAAATAAAATAAGTGAAGTAGATTGCATATCATATGACAGAAACTACAGAAGTTTATGCAGTTCAGTTTTCAGTGGGGTAGGGGCTTTTGTTAGATAACAGTCAAATTTTGATATATGTTTTAATGTAATTTTTTTTTTTTTTTTTTTTTTTTTTTGTGTGTGTGTGTGAGGGAGACAGGGTTCCTCTGTGTAAATTTGGAGCATGTCCTGGAACTTGCTCTACAGACTAGGCTGGCCTGGAACTCACAGAGATCCACCTGTCTCTGCCTCCCAAGTGCTGGGATTAAAGGCATGTACCACCACTACCTGCATGATCTTGCATTTTTTATTTGAGTTTATATTTGATTAAAGAATACCTTTTGTTGTTAATCTCCTGAGACTCGGTTTATAGTCTGTACTATGTTGAAATCATCTGTCTACGTATCATCTATTTATCTGTCATCTATTATATTTATTATCTATCTATCCACCTACCTATCATCTACCTATCTACCTATCTACCTATCATCTACATACCTACCTATCTACCTACCTGCCTGCCTGCCTGCCTGCCTGCCTGCCTGCCTGTCTGTCTGTCTATCTATGTCTGTCTCCTATTTTTTGGCAGTCCTGGGGACTGAACCTAGAACTTTATGCATGCCGGGCTAATACTCTTACCATTGAGCTACAGTGCCAGTCCTCTCTACCTGTGTGTTTGCATGCAGCAGTAGTGCATTATTGTTAAGGGATATAAAATAATCCATGGTTGGCATGTAAACTAAATTGGTTTTAATTTTTAAATATTTTTTATGATATATGCAAATATGTCATCTGCACTACCTGTACAAAACTGTCCCTGGTTTCTGCCTATGAGTGGATTTGGGGGTAACAATCCTTCTTATAAGTTCTTGTGACACAGTGTTCCTGAGTGGATTTGGGGGTAACAACCCATCTTATAAGATCATGTGACACAGTGTTCCTGAGCGGATTTGGGGATAACAACCCATCTTAAAAGATCATGTGACATAGTGTTCCTGAGTGGATTTGGGGATAACAACCCATCTTATAAGATCATGTGACATAGTGTTCCTGAGTGGATTTGGGGATAACAACCCATCTTAGAAGATCATGTGACACAGTGTTCCAAAGGACTTAGACTAGTTTGTATTCTTATTGACAATGCTCAGGAAATCTTGCTCACCTGTGTTCTGGCATTACCAGATCTATTTTTTTTAAAACAAGTATATGTGGATTTATAATGAACTTAATTTGCATTTACTTCATCCCTGAGGAAGTCAAATGATTGTTTACATCCTTGTTACTATAAATTCTCTTTAAAAGTGACTACTCAACAGACAGAAGAAAAAGGGAAAAACAGAAATGATTTTTAATTAAAAGAAAAGAAATGAAAATACCCATTTATGCTTTATGTTCAGTCTTCTTTAGTTATATTTCCTTCTTATCATAGGAACTCTAGATGATTATTTTAAAAATGGTGTATAAGTTCACATGTGAGGAGATATCTGTGGAGGGCAGGAGAGAACACTGGAGACCCTGGAGCAGGAGTTCCAGTCAGTTGTGAGCTGCCCCACGTGGATTGTTGGGTACTGGAGTCAGGTTCTGCGCATGAGCAGCATGTCTGTATGTTTTTACACTTTTGGTACCCATCATCTGGTGTTGCTACGGACAAGAGGAATCTTCCCCACTTTGTAACTTGTGTCTTTACTTTTGTTAAGATGACTTTGGATTATCAGATGTTCTTTTAAAAGTCAGGCTCACCAGTATTTTAGTTTCATTATAAAAAAATTGCAAATAAATAAAAACATTGTGTGTAGGTAATGGACCTGAGTTATGATAGAGAATACAAAACTTATTTTTTCTAGTTCCAATTCTGTCATGAAATATTTTTTGTTTTTGTGTTGGATAAATGCCTTAAATATACTTGATATTGAAAATGTAAAATTGAATGTGCAACTCCACAGCTTCTGTACCAAATGCCTATTTTTACTTTAGAGAAGTTTATGGAGTTCTATAGACTTTGAGTTTGGTTGATATTTTTATATTTTATAATAAGCAATTTTATTATTCTTTTGATGTTTTCTCTGTTAAGGTAAGAAATAATTTCTTGAGATATATTTATCTCTAGAGATTTTAAAGTTTGCTTCTGACACTTTAAGTCCTTGATCTATCCAAAACTAGTTTTATTGTGGTGTGAAACCAAGTCTTAGTGGTCTTATAGAAGCCCACCTCACCTGTCCCACATTCTAGTGACATGTGTGGCCAATTCCTTCACTCACTCTGGTGTGCTGATTAGTAGGTCTGTCTTTCTCGCAGCTTTGTTCACTGCTCTATCACTTGGAAGAATCTTGGTTGCACGTTCCTGTGAATGTAAATGCGAGATCAGCTTATCATATTCTTGCAGCAGCCTTCTTGAGAATTGTGTTGACTTTTACACCATTTTAGAGAATGTGTCTTCTTTAAATGGGTTGGGTTTTCCTTATCACAAATCAGATGTCCTCACAGGCTAGTGACCATCTCTTAGGGCTTAAAGAAATTCTCCGGCTGGAGTCTTGCATATCTTAGGCACATTTATCTCCATTACTTGATATCTTTGGCGCTTAGTAGATCCATCTCTTAGGGTGATTAAGTGGCCCTTGCATATTCCTCTAGCTGTTGAATTGAGTTTTTTTTAAGTGTTAATTAACTTTTTAATAAAAATTATGCATACATATCTGTCAGTTTTCTTCCCATTTCTTATGTCCTTTTTGGGTAGTATTTAGGAACACCACAGCAGGGAAGTGGTGATAATGAACTTTTCATGTTTTTTTTTTTTTTCTGTGTTTTTTAATGGTTTTTTTCTTCTACTAACTGTGATGATATAATTTCAAAATTCTAAATTAGGTGAGGAATAGCTTTTCTTTGCTCTAATTTATTAAGAGTATAAATCAAGTGCCTTCCTGAATCTGCTGTGGCATTCTTTTTCCTTTAAATTTCTGATGGGGATGTGTCTGGAATGTGGTGCAGTGGATAGAGTACTTGCCTAGCATGTAAGAGGCCCTGAGTTTGATCCCCAGTGTTACATAAATTGGAAATGGTAGGTAAGGCCTGTGATTCTAAAATCAGGAAGCAGAAGGATCAAAAGTTCAAGGTCATCCCTGGCTTCATAGGGAGCTCTTGGCCAAGCTGTGCCTGACACTGTATCTTAGGTTTATTTTTTTTTCCTAATGGGCTAAAACAAAAATTATTAATAATTAAAATTAAAATGGTGTAATTTAAAGATATAAATATATATTAAAATATGACTTGAACTTAAATCAATGATAAATATGTGATCCAAAATATCAGGCTGTGTAGATGGGTTGGGCAGAAACATTTGTTTCTTATAAATTGTCTGTGTTCTAGGCAAGTGCTAGGCCATTAAGGCATATTTTATTATAGGCATGCATAAAACATAAATTACTAAATACAGAATTCGGCATATATGGAGGGATAAGCAGATATGCCATAAGCTAAAAGTAATAATTAATCAATTCTATGGTTACATAAAGAAATTTCACATTTATTCCCATAATACTGAGTTGTGTTTGTTTTTAAGTTAATAAAATAATAATAATGATGATGATGATGATGATGATGATGATGATGATAAAGCCCCTATTTGTCTTTCACAGTTACTGGCTAAGTTCCTCTTAATATAGTGGCTTTGGGGCAGATTTTGGTCCTGAGGTTTGCTTATCTGTACACGAAGTGTACACACTGCTGCAGTGGAAGATTCCACAATCATTCCTTGCTGTCAGTACAGCTCTGAAATGACCAGCTGATTGGTGACCCACATATGAGGCTGTCACCGTGTACAGAATGTGCTGTCAGAGGGTTTGGCACATTCTTTTGCTTACTTAGATCACACAGTTCTGTACTCAACGTGCTCTGTCCCACCTCACCATCTCCTCCCATTGTGATACAGTAGTCAGAGTTTTCTAACACGGGCAGGACTCTGAGATGAGTTATGGAGGTTTGAGACTTGGCTATGGGTACCAGGGCATCTCGGTCACTAACTTTTCTTTTCTGCCTGATTGTTACTTGGAGAAAACGGAAGATAGGAAGACATCCCTTATAGCCTGGTTCTTTCTAAGCACAGCTGAGGGACTGGAGTGTCTATCACAATGGTGAGAAGGACAGTGGTCCAGTTGCTGTGACAGTCACTGCTCTTGAATCCAGCATGGCCCTGGATTCACACCACTTCCCTGAAGCACACCTTCATCTTGATAGAAGGAAGCCAGCCGAGGCTTGGAGAGGTTTAGCCACTGGTCTAGTGCCATCCAGCTAGTGATTGGTAGAGCCAGGAGACACCAGCTGGTGTGCAGACTCAAACTCATACCTGTTCTCACCACCTGTGTAGACCCTTTTCTAGTGGGAGAATGTGGTGCCTGCAGTGGGGGGGGGGTCCCCAATAGGAAGGTGATTTAGTCCAAACTAGTTGTTGGGGGTGCTAGTTTACCCACTGAGACAAATGAAGCTCTGGAAACTTGGGGAGTAATTTGGTCACTTTCCACTAAAAATTTAACTTAAAATGATTTTCTCCTGCTAACAGTGGGCTGAGTGATTTTTTTTTTTTTTTTTTTTTTTTTTTTTTTTTTTTTTTGCATTATTTGCTTTGGATAAAGAATGTTTAGATGTGTGGTATTCATGATTGCATTTTGGATTTTTAAGTCCAAAAACAAGGTTTTTGAAAACCTTTGGAAAATATCCGTAGCATGTTGAAATAAAGTTGGAGCTTAATAAAAATGTGCATTAATGCAGGAATCCACAGCTCTGGTAGTAAGCACAAGAGACCTCTGTTGAACCTTGGGAAAAACAAACTCTCTCTCTTGGCTTTGGGGGGGGGTGGCACTAAAATTTGGCGGTTGTGCCCAGGAATGGGACAGCAGAATAGAATGAAAAGAGTCTCCAGGGTCCTTTAGGAGCTTTAAAATGCAACCAGATTCAACAAGGACATAGTCTTTACGGACCCAATCCCTGATTCCTTCACCCCACACAGACAGTTAGGTCCTTAAAAAAAAGTAATTTTTTTTGAAAGACAAATTCAATTTAAAAGGATCATTTGCTCTTCTCTTTTTATCTAGTACCTAATCATCACGCTAAATTGAAGGATAAAAGCATAACATTTTCTGTGTAAAATTTCTTCTCAGGTACACCAAAATGTGGCCCAGAAATTATCTTAATTTTTATTTTTAATTTTAAATAATTGATTTCTTTTGTTGTTTTGCTTTCTTTATCCAATGGGAAGAAAAGACTCAAAGAGTCATTACTGATCATTTTCCAGCCCGATGAACAAGTATTTTCATTACACATAAAGTATGTCTTAGAAATGATTAAGCATTAACAAAAAAACCAACCACCAACCTGGTTTTTTCAACACCTTTTCTCTGTGGGAGGTAACTTTTTATTTACTTGTTTTACTATTTTTTTAAGTACTATTTTTTCAGCCTCGCTCTGGCTTGAGTAGAGCACATTTGGTTTAGTTTTGAACTCAGTAAAGAATATGATTGAGTTCCAAAATACAAAATAACATATTTTTTTTCAGACCCTGTTTATGAAAATGCACATTTAGAAGTTATTTTTCACAGTTTCTGGGCCATCCTCAAACATTCGGTCTTTACTGTGAGCTGAAGTTTTAGGTTACATGGCAGCATTCGAGTAACAAGAAGCTTCCCCTGGCAGCCTTATTAGGCTTTCCAATGAAGTGACTTGGGCAGCAGCAGTTGACCATAGGCAGACAGAGTTTGGACTCCATATTCCAGGCTAACTTACCCAGTATTATTACTTTTTGTTTTGACTCAGTCTTACTGTGTAGCTCAGGTTAGCCTCAGGTTTGCATTCTCCATCTGCTAACACTGGGAGCACAGGTGTATACTACCATACCTGTCTTTTCCGGATTTCTTTGACATCATTAACAAGTTAATCATCATCTATGCTGGCTGTTACGTGATTCTTTTTATTTATTCCTAGTAGGTGGAAGAGTGTTTTGTTTCCATTATGAGTTTATTTTCTGAGCTCCTCTGTCTCTTCACCCGGTACTCACTATTGAGACAGATGCACTCACTCAAACACAGATGGACATAAGGACCCAATCGATAATATTTGAGTGAGCGATTGCTGGCTGAATGCGGCAGCTTTGGGTACTTTTTTGAATTCAGGAGCTCATGAATTCAAGTTCTCAAGGAATGGGTAATGCAGCCGAAGCAGCCCAGCAGTGGCCTCCAGACAGTTCCTGATGGTGTCCTTGTTCCCTTCTGAAACCCCCACTGACTATTTTAGTTTCTCTCAACATTCTTGTTTTTCAAGCAATCCAACCCCCGTATGCATAAAGCTCTTGCTCACAGGGTCCGCTGAGTTTCCTAGCCCAGAGTTCCCAGCCATTCATGTCCCTCCGGTAAAATCCACACAGGCAGGTTTACTGCAGCAACGGTGTTGCTTTTCAGTACTAGTTTTCTGTGTTAGTGTCTTGTCTCATTGCTGGGACAAAATGCCTTAACTTGATCACCTTAAGAAAGGCAGGGGTGGGAGATGGAGGAGTGTGGTGGTGGTGGTGGTGGGGTCTTCCAGCTTACCATTCTAAGAGACCACTCCAGCATTCCATCTCAGTTGGGAAGTTGTGGTGGCAGGAGATTGGAGGGCAGCTGGTCACATGGCATCCATGTTCACGAAGCAGACAGAGATGAGTGCACCTACTTGGTTGGCTCTGGAGTTGGCATTTTCTTTGGGCCTCCAACTAGCTTCCAAATAAAGACACGGAGACTTATTATTAATTAGGAATGTTTGGCCTCAGCTTAGTCTTGTCTGGTCCCACTAGGTCTTTTAACTTAATTTAACCCCTTCCTATTTGGCTACATTTTGCCTGAGGGCTTTTTGCCTTTCTTTTGCTCTCTGGTCTTCCTTTCCTGCTTCTTCCATGTCTTTCTGTCTGGCCCTTAGCATCTCCCTGGCAACTTCCTGTTTTTCCGGTCACTCCCAAGCCTAGATTCCTCCTACTTATTCTCTCTGCCTGAAAGTCCTGCCTATACCTCCTGCCCAGCTACTGATCGGTCAGCTTTTTATTAGACCAATCAGGTGCCTTAGGCAGGTAAGACAAACAATGCAACACATTTTTACAAAGTTAAACAAATTCAACACATATTTACATAGTTAAGCTAATATTCTACAACATGGCTTTCTCTTTTTTTATGTAGTTCTAATATCCCAAGATCCCAGCCGGTGGAACCATGCCTCTCACATTTAGCCCAGATTCCCATCTCAACTAATTCTCCACTGATCATTTTGTTAGTAAATTTGTGTATCCTGTCATGTCATATAAAAAATAAACCATAGGAATTTTGCTTTACTTAACACACTCTTTATTAAAAGTCATTTTATTATAAGAAATGATAACATTCATTATCTTAAATCGTGTTTTGAGGGAGTAGGTGTTTTGTTGGCTTAGCACTGAGATGAGGAGGCCCGGACCCCTTTGTCATGCTTCTCGTTAGGTCTTGTTTGTTGTTTTGGTTTTGTTTGGACCCATAAACTCTTCCCTTTAGAGGGTCTTGTGAGAGAAGGAGTAGCCATGGAGGCTCTAGGATGAAACCAAAGACTGGAACTTGGGGCAGAATAGAAAAGCAGGGAACTATAGCAACTGTGGAGGGAGCAGACTCTGGCTGAGGCTTCTCAGTGGCTGAAACCAACACTCCAGTGACGACACTCTTCCTACGCAGAGATATTTTCTAATACAAATGTTAAAGTAGCAATGAACTCTCTTTAAAGCCCCAGCTTGTATGGTTAGTCACTGCTGTCACATCATCACCTGCGGCTTGTGCCTGTCCCCACGGTCCCCTCGTCCTTGTCTTGTTTTTCTCCTTCCCTATTCTCTGTCACCTGCCTGTCATGCCCCCACTCCGAGGCAGGTGTCCGGTGTCCCCCCCCCCCCATCTTACCCTGTTTCCTCAGCTGTGTTCTCTTAGCCGCAGACCTTGACAGGGCATGACAGAGGTCGCCATGTCACTGCTTTATATCCTTTGAAGACCCTCTCCTTCAATTGTCTGGTAACCTCACAAACAACACGATTGATTTTGTTTACATGAATAACATCTTAGCGTCTCATGCAGCTCTTGTGAGTTTACATTTATGCACTGTAATCATGTTCAGTTCAGTATTTCTCAGGAAACACTCCATGATCCCATTTACACCCCTGATAACCCTTTAAAGATAGAAACTTCAAAACCACCCAGCAAAATCAAATATATGGCTATGGAAAAGACCTGTGAGTAGGGCTCTGCTTGGAGAAGTGAATATGCTCTTGAGTGTGTGGATTGACCCTTGTGCTTAAAACCCATGGTTTTTAAAAAAATCTCTTTTAATACATTCTTATTTTGCTTTCTACTGGCATCGATGAAATTCCTTTCAGCAGTGAAGGATCCAGCTTTACCTGAATGGAATTCTCTGAAAGGAACTCCCTAGGCTCTAGCAGACAGTGGGGATGGGAGTGGATGGGGATGGGAGAGGATGGGGATGGGGGTGGGTTTGAGTGGGCTACCTCTCTGACAGACTCCCTGAATCAGATGCAAATCTCCACACAATGAGCTCATTTTGTGGCTATTTGTGTGGGTCTGAGTCTTTACTTTGGAATAGACATCTTCCATTTTCATAGGGAACCAGCGGAATGCCTGGAATTCCACCTAGAGAAAGGAATCTGCCTCTTGCTGTGAGGCAGAAGCACTTTCTTAGGTCACACTCCAGGCATTCTCAGAACTGGATGTGCCTGGTTCTGAAGTTCAGAATTGCTCTAAGAAAACAAGACAGTTAGATGCCCAGCGTGTTAATTGGGAGGGGAGGTAAACTCAGAGTCAGAAAAAGTTTAGAAATTGGTGTGCCATTCACTTTGAACGTGTGATTTAATTAGACATTGTATTTTTGTGTTTTATTTTGCAAGTATTTATTTTATAAATATTTCCCATGGATATTTGTATTTACTCTGGACAAATGAAAACAATTAGGAGTTTAGCATACTTATTGGTTCTGCCCCATGAGTTTTTGTAGTAAATACCACAGGCAATGGACTGAGAAGCAGTTAACAATTACCCATGCAAATAAACTGAAGCCACCATAATGGCCATTTTCTTTGGAAACTTGTCTTTAAAAAACAATTATACTAAAGCTAGTTCTTGTAAATTGCAACTTCTTTGTCTCGCTAGCCTTTTCTTGTCTGGGCCCTGCTACATACTCAACCTAGAAACCGGAGGCTTATGTTGTCATTGTCATTAGATTTGCCATTTTTACTTTGGAGGGTGTGGATGGACTGAGTGTGTTCCCTTGCTCTGCTGTTTTCTCCTGTTCATCACCAACCAGCTCCAGGTTGTTGATAATTTATCTAGTTCTTATGTCTACTAGAGTTAATAAGTATGTGGGGTTCTTCTAAGGTCTTTGTTTTCTGCGTTGTAAATATAATTTTTTGTGTTAAATACAAGAATCTAGGGGGTGGGGAAGAAGAGGAAATTAGGTGTTTTTCTTTTAAACTCATTATCTTGTGAGACATCACAGAGAATAGAGCAGCTATTTGAATGACAAAAAGGAGGAAAGAAGAGGAAAGGATTCCCTGCTTCTAGGTGTGGTGGAGGAGAAAGTTTATTGTCTCTAAAAGGGAGAGCATAGCCCGAGGCAGAGACATCTGGGAGAGTCCAGAGTGGATGTAACCAGGTTGGGCTGGCCATGTGGGGACAAGAGAGGAGGAAGAGAAGGAAGGGGGGAGAGTGGGACGAGGTGCAGCCTGGGGTGGGGGCCAAAGGTACAAAAGTACAGGTATCAAGATGTCTGGATTCTATAGGGAAGAGCCTCTGGGGGAAGAGCAGCCCATTCTTGGGCTGGGGAGTTCAGGGTGAAGGGCTGAGTATTTCAGCCATACCCTGTAACTGGTAGGGACTGAGGGTTGCTGGTGGAACTTGGGTGCCAGGTCTGCTTTGATATGGTGAATAGGCTCACCAGCCGTTTGTCTAGGGTTTGAAATTTAACACTGTTGTACTTTCTATGGGACTTTTGTTTGGTTCTGGTCAGTGCAATCTGTCCAGAAGAGATACCTGGCCATTCTTCTTATTATTAATAGATCTTCTGTTCCACATTTTACTTCGTATGATAATTATTTAAAGGTTTTGTTGTATACCAGGTGTGGGTGTAGGTTCATTCAATTCAGTGGAAAGAAGTACAGAGGCACCTTGGAGATGGATCTTTAGCATTTTCCAGCTGCAGGATGGATTCTCCTCGATGGACTGATCCATCCTCACCAAGAAAAGAACCCTTTTACTGTATTACAAATCACACCTTTAGCAAGCCAATTTCCTATACCAAAGTCCTCAATCTAAGCCCCCCCTCCCCCGGGATAATGAACACTACCACAGTTTTCTGCAAAAACTAAGTTTGAATAGGCTTTGATCCCCTAGGAAAACTCTGAGATAAGACTTCAAACAGAAAGTAGGAGATGGGGGGTAGGTAACAATCATAGAAGGCAGATCAAAGCTAGGTGCTAACACAGCATCAAACTGGCTATAAGATTGTGGGAATTCTTCCTTCGGGGTTTAATCTTGTCTGGCATGGTAGCACATGCCTCCCTCTAGGGCTACAGGCTGCACTGAGAGGACATTTATAGCCCAGAAGGTTTGGAGAAAGCCTGTGCAACCCTAATGTGGTTGTTTGACTGTGAATGGCCCATAGGCTCATATATTTGAATACTTAGTCACTATGCACTATTTGAAAGGATTTGAAGGATTAGGAGGTATGGCCTTGTTGGAGGAAGGATGTCACTGGGTTTCCAGGGCCAATGCCAGGCCCAGAATTCTGTTTCTTTGTATACTGATCAGGTTATAGCTCTCAGTTACTGTTCCAACACCTACCTGCACACTGCCATGCTCTCTGCCCTGATGATAATGAACTAAACATCTGAAACTGTAAGGGAGCCCCAATTAAATGCTTTCTTTTGTAAGAGTTGCCTTGGTCATGGTGTCTCTTCACAGCAATAGAATAGTGACTAAGACACCTAACAAGACATCTTACCACCCCAAATCCCTACAAGGAGAAAGGCCTGCAGCACACTGCCTTTATTACTTGACCATGAATTATCAACTGTCTCTGTCACAATGAGAATCTTGAAATCTGAGCATGTAGATTAGGGGATGAAGCTACATTTTGGTATTGGTGACCTTGGGTCAATAGCTCTAACAGGGTTTGCTTCCAGCTTCTTCATTGTAGACATAGATTATCTTTTTCACCAAATTAAGCGGTATTGCACTCACCTATTTCATGTCTAGAGGCTTTTACAGGTTAAGAAAATTATTTTTTGTTATTAATGGCATTTTTTTTTATCTTCCATAGTTCTCATGAAAAAGTAGAGGCTGAAGTTGGAAGTGAATGTACAAAGTAGTTTGGAACCTGCCTCAGCTCAGTTGAAAAATCTCTTACTGACTTCACTCAGGCATTGACTTAATATTTAGTAATCAGGAAACAAGCCAGTCTTTTCAGCCATTGTTTTATAACATGGAATGGGAGAATGAGAGAGATCATACATAAAAATATTCTTCCTATCAGCCAGCGAGATAGCCCAGAAGTAGAAGTACCTCATTCCAAGTGTACAGACCTGAGTTTCATACCTGGTACCCACATGATGGTAGGTGAGAAAGAACTTCTGCCTGTTGTCCATGTGCATGCTGTGAGCATGCATGCATACTTGAGTAATGATGCTCTGAGTGGGGGATCAGAAGTGATGGTGAAGGCAGAGGCTGAGAGAAGATTTTCAGTAAGTACTCTAGGAATTTAGTTGCACATCTAGTATATCTGAGCACAGCTTTTCCCCCATGGAGCTTATGTTCCAGAGGAGAAGCAGCAGTTACTTTCAGATGGACATTGTTAGAGTCCAACCCTGTAGGTTCATACCTTCCTTGGCAAAGTCTGAGGCCACTGGCTGAGGCTGGGTCATGTCTGCTGGAGTGCAGAAACAAAAGAATAGCCCTGAAATAAGGAATGTCCACTTAGAAACACTGAGGAATTTGAGGCAGCCTGCTGTACCATTCATGAATCTCAAACTTACTTCATTAGGTGATTTTTTTTTCCACTAGTGTTCAGCTGGCTTGCTGGAAATGTCTTGGTTTTAGTGAAATTTTATAGGGCTGAAAGTTTTGATTGGTTGCAACAAGTAACACTGGTGAGTGAATGGATTGTTGACCTATTTTTAGGGACATGGTTGGACTTGAATGTCGGCTTAAAAATTCTTGAAACTATGCCCATTTATTAGCCAAAGATCAATCTAATCTCTTCCAGTTTATTTTAAGCACAGACTTTTTGCACATTGAGATTAAAAACATACCTCATCCTCATTTTAAATTGACATATAGATCCATTAGCCAGCTTTTAAAAATGGACTAAATTGTACCAGCTGAAATGGTTATTGCTGAACTTCCAGAATTTTGAAGACTGTTGTAATTTTGGTAACATGGAAAAGCCTGGTTTGGGCCAGTGCTGTTTAATGTGAAGACCTCCCACGTCTGCCTGTTATGTGGGGAAACTGTTCAGTTCTCCTGTTTTCTGTATTTCTTTTAACATCCTTCTAATGCTTCACACAGCTTTTGGTCACCATCAGAAATGGCTCTACAGCTGGTGACAGACATCACCTTTAAAGGAGCTTTTATTACTTCCCATTGTGCAGTATCTGTCTCCATGAGCTTCCTTTCTTACAGGAAGGCAGAGGTCAGATCATCAGACCACCAAGTAAGACCTTAAGATAAGCCTTTAAAAGCCCATGTGTTCTATTCTGACAGCCAGCTCCCAAAGAACCACACAGAGACTTATTATTAATTATAAATGCTTGGCCAATAGCTTAAACTTATTTTTTAGCTAGCTCTTATAACTTAAATTAATCCATTTCTATTAATCTGTGTGCTGCCCCAAGGCTCATCTACCTCATACTTCCCAGCTGTTCACTCTTTATCTCATGACATCTCCTCTCTCTCCACCCTTCTCCCCAGCATTCTCCCTGCCCCCCAAATCCTGCCGAACCACTGGCCAATCAGCTTTTTATTAACAGTGAAAGCAACATGTCTTCATAGTGTGTAGATGGATTATTTTGCAGCACCAGGTATCTATCCTTTGGAGACTTTTGGCCAATATCTTAAAAAAACTTTAAAAGTCTATTAATACAATTATTCATTGTATTATTTCCAGTGAGGTAATGGCTTTCCCTCAACCTCACTCAAGTGCTGAACAGGAAGATAATCCTACCTATACTCCAGGACATAAGGAAATTGACGAACTGCTCAGCGCTGTTGGGCATGGAATGCTAGAGTGATCTTACTATCTACTAATGTGCTCTCCTGGATCTTCTTCATGAGCTACATTGCATGAGAAAGAATTGTGGAGTGTATGGCTCAGAATCTAAATCCAGAATGTCTGTTACTTGCCTTTCTTACTAAAACCTTGTCTCATTTTTTTGAGTGGATACCAGAACCCTCAAAACAATTCATTTTCCAAAGAATCCTCTTAGACATTGCTCAGTTTTCAGCCTTCCCAAATTTTATATTAGAGTTGAACTTTTAAAGTTTTTTTTTAACTTATTATAAACTAACTTTTTTAATTTGAAGGGGCTTGGTTAGCTTTTTCCTAGGCATGCACTGTCTAGAGTCTACCTAAGCACTACAGCATCATTAATATTTAAAAATAATTTAACTTGCCTAAAACCATTTAGCTTGAATACATTTGAGTAATGATCTTCACCCATTGCTCCCCACAGCCGCCCCCCTCCAGCCAGAAAGAGAAGTAAGCACTGAATATTAAAAGCATCTTTCTATGCTATACACTGGAAACTCAACTGCCTCTAGTTAGCCAGCAGCTCATTCATATGCATTATAGTATCCTTTGGGGGGGCGATCTAATAAATTTTAAAAGACATCCTAGCCTGTCTAAGAATATACCTTTACAGCACTTACTCTGTATCAGGTATTAATGGAATGCAGGAGAGCAGAGCCGGGCCCTGAATGGATGATTGAATAATAGCTCTATATTCTCCAGTAATGGTAAAACCAGGACATCTGAGTAGACTAAAGAATGCTTCACAGCTGTGCGGAGCTCTATTAGCTACGACCCAGAAATTTATGTGTATGGTTGGGAAGCCACATCTTCCAGAATGTGACTGAGGAAAGACTATGGTAATAAAGTTAGTTTTGACATCTGTAACCAAACCCACAGTTCTCCAACTAGAGATTGTCTGCTTTCGGCAGTTTGAGGAACATGAATTTTCACTAACGTTGCCTAGAAGAAAGAAAGGAAGGAAGGAAGGAAAGAAGGAAGGAAGGAAGGAAGGGAGGGAGGGAGGGAGGAAGGAGGAAGGGAGGAAGGGAGGAAGGGAGGAAGGAAGGAAGGAAGGAAGGAGGAAGGAAGACTATCTTGGAAGTTAAGGTGAACAAACCAAATCCTTTTGAAATTTTTCTTAAATCTTCACCCCACTCAGATTTTTTTCTCAGTGTGATCACACTATTAAGTACTGGCATGAAAATGATCCAAATACTATGTGCATAAAGAATCAGGCTGATTTATGTGGGAAAGTTTTACATTAGCTAATCTTCGAAGCTGCTCTAGTTCTCCAGGCCTGCAGTGTTCATCGCTTGGGGATGGGGAGGGTGTAACCCTGCTCTGTGTTGAAGGAGCTTCTTAAGATATTGGGAACAGGGGGACATTTAGCCCAATAGTTTGAAGTTACTATTTGGTATACCAGTATCAAGTAACTTTTCAATAGAGATGCCAAGAAGGATAATTAATTAATGTGTGTGTGTCCTGACACATGTCAAGGCCAGATTATAATATAAACTGTGTTTTTGTTCATTTGGTGCTGCTACAAAAGAATTTCTGAGAGTGGGTAATTCCTAAAGGGCATTTGTTACTTGGAGACGGGGGCGTCCAAGGAGAAGAGCAAGGGCCGGACAGCTGGCAGAGCTCTTTATATTCTTATGAGAGAAGGCAGGGGAAGGGAACAGAGAGAACTAGGTAAAGAGAGGAGGACAGGTGTTATGGGAGATGGAGCTTTTTAAAGTCAGGAACCCACTCTAAAGTAGTGGTATCATTGCCACAAAGGCAGAAGCCTCACACGAAGTGCTTACCATTTAAAATTCCCACCTCTTTGTGTGTTTGCGGTAAGTTTCCAGCACATACACTCAAACCATGGCTTGGGTCTTTTGTTTGGAGACATCTTCAGACAATAAGCCATTTTGTAGGAGGGAGGTTGGGAGGCCTGGAGAGGTGTCAGAAATGAAGAGTGTGGAGCTCAGAACGAAGCTGTCCTGGTTTGTAGAATTGTTTGTTTCGCTGGAGTCGGAGCTGGAGGGAACATTGTACACATGTAGGTAGCATTACAATACTAATTTAATGGTGACCTGTGCGGTCCTCCCAAGTACAGGCTCTCGAAGCCCCTTCCCTCATTATATTCTCATGTGAATTCTGACTACAAACTCCCTGCTCCAGTCAGGTCTGCTTGGCGCTGATAATGACATCTTAGGGTTTGAATCTATTTATGTGTCGAGATGTCCTCGCGTTGCATTTAAAGCCATTTGAAAGTGCCTAGCCCCTCCGTCAGCCCCATCTGCTCTCTATCCCGTTCAGGCAGATCTGCCTCAGGCCCACTTCCTCAGCCTGGTCCCCAGTGCTTTCAGTGGATTTCCCTCTTCCTGCTCCAGAGTCTGTATACCCAGCTCTAGCCCAGCCATGACCCCTCTTCATCCTAACTTCCCACTAAGGAAGCAGAAGTGTAGGACAGAAGACATTCAGAGTGACTGCAGCAGTCATTGTGGGAAAATACCTACAATGTAAAAAGTGCCGTATTCTTTCATATGTGCAGCTCACTGGTATTAAGCTGATTCAGATTCTGGTTCAGCCAATGCTTCAATTCATCTCCAATATGTTTCCTCTTCCAAATGGAACCATATGCATTGAACACCAGCTCCCCATTCTCCACTCCTGCCAGCCCCTGGCAGCTGCCACTCTCCTCTCTGTCCCTGTGAGTCTGACCATCCCAAGCAGCTCATGTCAGATCACACAGCTTATTGGATTCCGTTTGCTTATTTCATTTAATATATGTCCTCAAGTTTCATTTATGCTGCTGAAGGGTCAGAGTTCATCATTTCATGGCTGAGTTATGCCTCAGTTAGTGTGTCTACTACATTTTGTTGGCCATCCATCATCTGTCAGTGGGTGCTTGGGTTGCTTCCACATCTTAGTTGCTCTAAATAATGCTGCTATTAACACGGGTGTCTAGATTTCTGTTTGAATCTCTGCTTTGAGTTCTTCTGGGCATATTCCCAGAAGTGGAATTGCTGAAGTCCTATGGTAACTCTGGGTTGAAATATTTAAAGAGTAGCTGTTCCGTTTTTCACGGCAGCTGCACCATTTCACATTCCTACCAGCCGCTACAAGGATCCCAATTTCTCCAAAGCCACAGTAGCCTTCATTGTTTCCTACTTGCCCCTAATTTTCACATACCCAGTGATTAATGAGTGAGATTAAACATTGTCTCATGTGCTTGTTCCTGTTCGTATAATCTCTTTAGAGAAATGCCTATTCATATTCCTAGGCCATTTATAAATTTTTAATTTTTTTTTCTGCTATTGACTTGTCCCCTGCTGTCTTTATGCCTGTGGTTTCTGCCTGTTTTGTAACACTTGCCAAAGTCTGGCTTGTATTGGCATTAGTTACATGTACCCTTGTCTTGCTGGCAAAGTTAGAGCCTAAAAAACAGCATGGTTACTTAGCTCTTTTTGTGGTATGTCTTATGAGGGATTTGAAGTATTTTGCATGTGCAATTCAATTTGAATAAGAATGAGAAAACTAGAAAACTGGATATTTCAGCACATTAAAAAGCACAGTACCCATACCATATACCTTTACCATCTACCTATACCATACACTATATGCTGAAAGGTGCAAGCCCTCACTGCTACAGCCTGTCATTTACAGTACTCTCCTAGAGACCAGATGCTTCTGGAAAGCAGAAGCTCTATTACTGATTGTGGGGTAGCTGAGATGCTTGTTTCAGCATCTCTGATTACAGAGGATGGAGTATTCCGACCTCCTTTCCATTTTCTGTCTACATTATCGAGATTATCCAAATTCCTAAAAATCACCGAGAGTGGGAACTCTGAGTGGCTTAGTCCAAACCTCACGTTTAGCACAGTATACAGTTGATGCTTGTGCTGCTAGTATTATGGCAGCTTGTCACAAGCTAGAGACATTTGGGAAGAGGTGACCTCAACTGAGAAAGTGTTTCCTGTGGGAAATCCTGTAGGGCATTTTCTTGATTGATGTGGGAGGGTCCAGCTCACTGTGGACAGTGTCATCCCTTGGACAGTGGTCCTGGGAACCACACCGAGCAAGCCTGGAAGGAACAAGTCAGTCAGCAGCTCTCCTTCACGCCCCGTTACAGTCTTTGCCTTCAGGTTCCAGCCTTGAGTTCCTGCCCTGACTTCCCTGGTGATACACTACAAGCAGTATTTTGAAATAAATCCTTTCCCTTCCAAGTAGATTTTGATCGTGGTATTTTATCGCAACAAAAAAAACCCTAACTAATGCAATGTCTAATGAGAATTTTTGATAATAAGTTAATTACGTTCGATCCAGTCTAAAAGAGGTTTGTATTTGCTGAAGGAACTTCAACTAGTTAATAGTTATTAAATGCTATTCCAAAGGAAGTGGTTTGGGATTGAGTTTTTGAGCAGTTTCATAGATAATCTTTCTTTTCCTTTGGTTTCTGAAGTTATTTAAATTAAGTCCTGTATAAAAGAAGCCTGTTTTGGTAAGTATATCCAAGAATTTTTTTATAAAAAGAAAAGATTAGATAAGTGAGATCTTTTGATCATCTACTCAGCATGTAGAAAATCCACATCACGTACTTATTTCTGTATTCCTTTATCCCTGAATAAGTAGGATTTGCTTTTGTAAATACAGATAAAAGTTGAAAATGCATAACTGACAAAGTCCCATCTACAAATGTAACAGATGTTTAGAATTAACTTTTAATGAAAACATCACGCCATGTGATTGCAACCTGTATTGAAGTTGAGGAATTATTCTTTATTCTTGAATAGAATTGAGTTTTAAGATTTGTGTGTAATGTATACGATTGAGAGTATGTGAGAGTGTGTGTGTGTGTGTGTATGAGAGAGAGAGAGAGAGAGAGAGAGAGAGAGAGAGAGAGAGAGAGAGAGAGAGAGAGAGAGAGAGAGAGAGAGAGAATGTAATTAAATGCACGTGTGTATATGGTGTACGTGTGCATGAAGGGACATATGGATGCATGTGGAGATTACAGGTCAATAATTAAGTGTTGTCTTACATCACTTATATTTTGAGATGGATTTTTTTTTTCACCAAACCTGGACCCTACTGTTTCAGCTATATTGCCTGGCCAGTGAGCTCCTGTGAGCTGCCTGTCAATCCACTTAGTGCTGTGATTTTGGACTTACTAGCATTGCAAGCTCTTTAGATGGGTCCTGGGGACCCAAACTCAGGTCCTCATGGTTGCACAGCAAGTACTTTAGCTGCTGAGCCATTCATCTTCTAGCTCTAGTAAAACTTCTATTAATTTAAACCCAAATGACAAGAAACCCAAGTGAACAGGTAACTTTATTTAAAGAAGGAAAATAATAAGAAAATGAGTTAGAAACAGCATGATTCTTTAAATCATTTATTCTTTGAGAATTTCATACAATGCATTTTACTTTTCTACCCCCCAACCACTCTTCCCAGATCTAATCCCCTCCCTTGATACTCAACTTTGTGTCTTTTTTTTTTTTTTTTTTAAAGCTACAAAGACCAATTTGTTCTGACAATATATTCTTGGACATGTACTCCTTCTTTGGAGTGAGATTAATTTACTGGGGACTATGTTCTTAAAGAAAACTGACTCTCCCTCTCCATGAAGCTACCAATTGCCAATATCTCTTTGGTTAGGGGTGGGACTTTGTGCCTATCTCCTGTGTCTATGCAGGAATTTGGTCTAGCTTAAGCTTGCATGGGTCTTGTGCATGCTTTCAAGGTAAGTTCATGTGTAGAGCTGCTCTCCTGTATCTGGAGGACACTGTTCTTTGTATTCATCCATCTCTTCAGTGCTTCTAGTCTTTCCCCTCATCTTCTGCAATGGTCTCCAGGCTTTGGGAGGAGGGGATACGGTAGATTTCTTAAAGAAAACTTCTGGAGGTGTGTCTTAGTTAGTGTTCTATTGCTGTGCAGAGACATCATGACCAAGTTAACTCTTACAAGTAAAAGCATTTAAATGGGGACTTGCTTATAGTTTCAGAGGCTTAGTCCTTTATCATCATGGAGAGGAACAGGTTGGCATGCAGGCAGACAGTGCTGGAGAGGTAGCTGAGATCTCTATGATTTTCCTGGCCTAACCTAAGATTTGACCTCTTGTACTGTCACGCTAACTTTCTGTTTGCTAAGAAGATATTTTTTCACTAACCCCCTCCTGAGCAACACAGGATGTACTTCCTCCATTTCTTGGCTGGGACCCCATTCCACATTCCCGATGTAGCAACCTGGGTGGGGCCATTCAGGAAAGCCCTACCATGAGAACTGTTAACCGAAGCAGGCAGGAACTTTCTGAAGCTTGCACAATGTGCCCATCATGACCATTGCTCCAGGAAATGAATGTCTTCAGGTGGTCCTATTGTTTCACAGGAAATACACTTGCCTGCTTGCCTGCCTGCCTGCATTCCTAAACTCAGTCCTAAACTGACCTTTGGCCCTGCCCTGTTATCGCACTGCCCGCACCCCCTCCCCTACCTAGAGTGCGGTATAAGGATTCTACTCTGAAAGCATTCGGGGCTCTTGGCTTCCACAGTGCCTGGAGCCCACACATATGTGTACTGGTATATCATTCATTAAACTCTTTTTCTTTAAAGTTAACAGTGGTCATTAGCCGTGGTCTTGGGGTGTCTTGGGGTGTGCTAGGGGTGCCCGCCTGTTACATAACTATCCCAAAAGGGAGGGAAAGGTGGCATAATGAGGGGATACTGGACCAGAACAAGATCAAAATCAGCAGGACAAATCCAGCTTTGGCAACTTTAGGTCTGATGTCAAAGCACACCTCAGATCTTCAACTCTTTTCAGCTTTGTTGACTACAACATGCTTCTTTCTCTCTTGGGCTGGTGCCACATCTGGTTTGTAGTGCTCCCAGGTAGGTATCTCATGGTTTTGACATTTCTAACACCTTAGGCTTTCTAACACAATCCAGGCTTCACCTTCACAACTTCACATAATGGCTTCTCTCAGCCTCCATACTGGAGCATCTGAGCACACACCTGGCCCAACAGCTTTCCTTAGCCAAGGAAGGAGATTCCACAAGGAAGGGGAGTCCTTCTTGTTCTGTTGCCAGATGGAGCTGGAACTTGGTACCTTCCTTTAATTACATTGCATCAGCTTTCTGTTGCTAATGGTTTCCTCCATTGCATAAACTTTTCTTTAATTCTTTTTCACAAGTAGGAGGCTTAGCTGGGTGGGGTCTTGCCCTAAGGTCACCACTCTCTTTATTCCATTTAGCATCAGGCTTTTCTTTAAACTTTTTCTCTCCTTGAGCACAGGACTTGTCTTCAACAAAACATTTCCTGGAACTCCTTTTCTCCTCAAACTGTACATTTTGTAGTTGTCCGGCTTGCTCCTTTTCATTGTAGATCAATATGAGTGACTTACCTGATAATTACAGGACACAGTCAGTACCAGTCTATCTTAAATCTCATCTGCCAAAGTCATTAATCCAAAACTCTTCAATTTAGCCTCAGGCAGACTTTAGGACAGAGGCAAAAAGCTGCCACTTTCTTTGCCAAACTATCACCAGATTGGTTTCTAAGCCATTTACTAATATTCTTTGCCTCTGAAATTTTTTGAGCAGGGCCCCACAGTTCAGATTTCCCTCAGCACTGTCTTTCATTCTCCTGCTTCCATTAGTAGATCTGGATATCTCTACTCACGAGGCACAGGGAGGTGGTCTGCTTGAAGTCGATTATACTGGTGTTGTGAGAGCCCCAAAGACCTTCAGGGAGCTGGATTCTGATGCAAACACACGAAGGTCAGTTTATTCTTTTAGACATGTTCAAACTTGGGCCAAAAGTCTATGTTCCAACACACTGGAGGAATTGTGCCCCAAGCTCAGTGGTGAGAGGGTTTTTAAAGAAAAAAAAAAAAAACATAAGTGGGAGGTTATATGTCTTGGCATTTCAGGATTGGGCAAAGGGATAGGATAGAGTGATTCTTGGAAACTATTGGTTAAACTTAAGTTTTGAATCTACTGGCTGTCAGACATGGTCCTGAGATTTTTCCTAGATTATTCTTAGACCTGGGTCCCGCCTCCAAGGCACTAATTGGCCTTTCCCTGAAATAAAGTTTTGTAACTGTAAATCTATGCCTTCAAAAAAGTCCTTTTGAGAAGTGGTACCATTCTCTCTGTGATTTCATCCAGCTTCAGTCATCAGAGATGCACTGACAGTTCTATTTCCTAAGGCAAAGAAAAAAAAAATCATTAGAACACTTTCATCGAAGACTGAGACAAGTACACAATGCTTTTTTGTCTTAGCTTTCAGTTATGGGGTGGTAGGATGTAAATCTTTGGATATTTAAAGGAGACTAAGGGACAAAAACATTAAAAGAAAGGAGACTAGAGTGTATGTAAAGAAAGAAGAATAAGAAACGAACCCTAATAATATCCAACAACATATAATTAAATAATAAACATGTACCAGCAGCTTTAAATAATCAAAGACAGCATTTTCCAAACAAGATTTCCTTATGGGATGGAATTTTCATGCTCAAATGTCTTAATTAGCTTTAACAGTCACTTTGATACAGCCTCAGTCTTGTGAGAGGAGAGCCTTGGACTGGGCCCCCGGCATGTCTATGGGACTGTCTTGATGGCTCACTGATGCAGGAGGGCCCACGCGGGTTGTACCATCACCAGGCAGGTGGGAGCTGGTTGGTGAGCAGCATCCTCCGTGGCTCCTGATGTGTTTCTTTTGCTGGGAAGAGAGTTCCCTGGTTGGAGGTAAAGCTGAACTGAAATAGTAGGGAGGCTTGCTTAGCTTCCCTCAGTGATGGGCTATAACAGCCATTATAAGTTAAAATAAGTCATTACCTTCTCTAAATTGCTTTTGGTTAGAATATTCTACCACAGGAACAGAAAGGAAATTGGAGCACACAAAAAGTTTATGGAATGCTGATTCTTAACAGTTGATGTTACGTGATTGAAGGCTCTTTGAGTTCATAAACACACTTGACTTCATTTAAACCAGTTCCAGATTTATTTGAAACATTTATTCTTCTAGCTCAGGGCGATGCGAAGCCAGAATAAAGAATGCTGGTTGGGAGTCCTGAGGATAAGGAAGTTGAGTGGCAGCCTAGCATAGCTGAGGCAGCTCTGCTGAGGATGGAATATCTGGGCCAGGCACCTAGGAATGATTATGGGCAAAAGTGTGGAACTAGCATTATTGCTAGGCCTGGCATTCAGCTGGCACTCAGCAAGCATTTGAGCAAGACACTCTATTACAATGGAAGGCACGATTGAAATGAGTATGTTGGGAGATGTGTAGATACAGCTGAAGAGGATGCTGTCAGGTTGTGGAGGGTCAAGCAGGCTATTCAAGACTTGACCCAACAAGGAACTTCTGTTGGTCTCTGCACAGAGGGAGACACAGTAGGAACAGTGTTTGGGAAAAATAACCCAAGAGTGGTGTGAGGCCAGGTGGGATGGAAAGACTAAAAATATGAAGAGCAAAGAGCCCTGGGAAGCAACATTAACCTCTGTGGCTAGAAAGTGGGTCACATACTGATCTTTAGAATGCTTTTGTAAAAGCATACACACAAGATCTTTTTAAATATGAGAAATAAGGAATAAGATAGACTGTATCACCTCAGCTATCTGTGACATCTTGACAAACAGAGGGACAATGAAGTAATCAGGATAGATAGAAAAATATTCTTACCTTTATATTAAAATATGTTTGTCACTATTTTTATAAAATATGGATAATGAGAAATTCATCTGTCAGGAACATTACCAGCTAAGAGAGGGTTAGCATGGGTTTTCAAAGTGTTTCTGATGTCTTTACATTGCAAAAATTTATGTGAATAGCACACACGTTCTTCTTATGTATTTCTTTTTGTTAGAATCTTACAAGGATCTTTGCTTAGCTTTCTGGAAGAGACCTAAAGCAGTGTTTGGTCAAATGCATAGATCTGTTCTTCGTTTTGCTGTCGATGGTTTGATGGTTTTTCTCTTTGCTCTGTTTTCTGTTTCCTGTACGGCAAAGTGTTTTCCAGATCAGCTATACATATATATAATCAAAAGGGGGAACATTCCACAACAATACATCCCAGATACTCTAGGTAACATTTACTTTAAAATGGTGATGTAAAGATGACACCTTATAATTAGGGCCATTCTTGCTTGACTGCCTCAGTGCTCAGCTTCCCTTAAGGGCTTGTCTCGAAATGCTTCACTCCGTGATCCAGTGAAAGGGAATGAAAGAAGCACATAATGAATTATACAAAGCCATGAGTTCTACAACCAGTGGGCAAATGTTTTAATAAGTTAAGGTCTAAGATTAAAATTGTCCGGGAATATTTAGCTGCCATACATTCTCTAATTTCTGTTTTTTTCTTTTTTTTAACAGTTTAATAACAAATTGTTGTAGCATTTAATATTATAATCCCCCCCCCTCAGCAAGTGCTGGGGATTGAACCCAGGGCCTTGAGCATGCTAAAAACACATTCTAGCAGTAAGTCATGTCCTGTCCCCCAGTGACTGACTTGATTAACTCAGAAAGGAAAGCATAGTCACCAGAAGCTTGCTTATAGATTCCAAACGTTGTGTCTCACTCAACATTTTAAAAGCCAGGATGGCAATTCCACATTTTTATGTCCTAATTTAGTAGAACATTCATGTGCCCTTCTAGAAAATTTGCCTGAAGAAGGTCTTTCTATATGTCTTGCCCCATCCTTGGTGTTTTCAGCTCTTAATTGATTCTTTTGTGAGAGGCAATCAGTACTGGGAGTCAGACCTAGGACTTTGCACACGCTGGGCAAGTACTCAGCCACTGAAATGCATTCCCAGCTCAAGAGAGAGTGGGTTTGGTGTGCTGGGGGTCAGAAGGGCCAGACATGGACACGTGATGCTCCCTATCAGAAAACAAAACCATATGTTTATTATGGAACCTCCCCTGCCCCGTCATGTGTTATGGCATCTTGGTTCTCCTGTTTCTTAGCAGCAGCTTTGTTCTGGCAGGTTCTTCGGATTAGAACTACCTGATACTTGGCTCCCTGGCATCTGAGTGAAAAATGGAGTGTGACAGCATTTTACAAGAACAATATGAAAACCTGAAGTAAATAGCTGGAGGTTTTTTTGTTTTTTAACTCCAGTGGGCAGCAGGTCTTGCAAACAAGTTTCTCAAACAATATAAAATTAGCAATAAGGCAGTTTATCCTTCAGTTATAAATTTAAAGAGACTGTTATGTTTACTTTTCAGTGCTTGCCTAGAAATCTCTGTCTTTCACAGAACTTTGGATATTAACATGTTTGGATGCTGTTCTTCATCCCTGATAGAAACACTTATTCTTCTCAGCTTCTAAATGAAGGTATGATGGCAGCAATTCTCAAGGATTCCCAAGAGCCATAAAACAAGTCATAGGCAATTCAAACATAGGTTTGTCTTCTTGTTGTGTGCCTTAGATGCACACCTGGAAAAAACCATCTCGGCGATTTGACTGATAAATGGGTTGGAAGGAAGATACACAGTCTGGTCTGGTGGCAGTAACAGAGGGTTTGGAGTGACCTGTTCCTGGGAAACAAAATGGTCTGATATTTCCAGTCATCAATCACCTCTGCAACAGCTGTCTTGAGTCCAGAAGTCTAACCGATATGGAGACACCTCACTCAGCTGGGTGGCTGGAGGTTAATGGGTTTTTCTGTGCTGAGACCAAATGGTCAAGGCACTCAGGTTTTGGGTTGTGATGAGCGTGACATTCTCGAAGGAGGTATGTGTGGAGGGGCCAGGGTATGTTTTAAGAACTCGGCACTAAAACCTGAAGTCTGAAGGTGTGACAAGATGTCTCCCAGGCTCTCTTCGTCCATAGTTTTAGCTAAGGAAAATTCCTGTTAGCAAGGTGTGCCACTCAGACGCCTCCTGGCCTTGGGCCCTTTATAGACTTAGAAACCACACAGTTACATTTTGGCCCTTCAGATGTTATTTTAATTTATGGTTGGCACATGTTATTAGCTTTGCAGACTTTTCCAGTCACACCAAAGTAAACTGGATGGTTTAAAAATGTGATGCTGAGTTTTCAAGCCAGGGTTCAATTTAAGCAACTTGCTTATGAAGGAATACTTATGCTGGAGCTCTAACTTCGCAAGTACCTTTGTTAAGTATGTGGCAAGTTACAGGCATAACCCCTCAAAGGGCTAGTCCTGATGTTCCCCCTTAATTTGGCTGATGCCTATTGCTTCTCACCAGATATTTAAGGAGCCCCAGAACAAATTCAGGAAAATTAAAGACTCAAACATGTTTCCATGCTCTCTCTTTGGTGGCTGAGAGGCAGGCTTGTTATTGTTATTTTTTTACTTTTTGAGACAGGGTTTCTCTGTGTAGCTCTGGCTGTTCGAGAACTCACTCTGTAGACCAGGCTGGCCTTGAATTTGGAGATCCGCCTCCCTCTGCCTCCCTAGTGCTGGAATTAAAGGTCTCTACCACCACTCTTGGCCCAACAGGCTTGTTCCTGATCATAAAATTGGCAAAAAATTTTCTCATGGTCACCCCTTTTGAATACCTTGAGATTTGTTAACGTCAAGTTCCCCTGTTGAGGTAGCTCACATAGGAGCATCATTTGGCGTGTGCTTTGTTAGGATTTATGTATGCATGTGTTTTTCCAGAATTGTTCAGTTTTTATTTCTCTAATGACTTTGGTTTTGAAACCAATAAGAAAACAAAGTTCTTGGACCACATTGTTCCATCGTTCAACATTTAAACATTTTAATCCATATAAACTTTGGATTCATTCCTAAAATGAGACACTAGGTCACTTTATCTGTTGGCCTCTCTTCCTTTTAATACCCTCTCTTTCTCTGTTGAATGCATATCTGTTCTGTTAGTGTCTAAGCTGGTTCAGCCACAGTTTGACCTCAGGTGTAAATGATTTATTATACTGCTGTAGGATTTTCTCAGGAGGTGGTGTCTAAATATGAACTTATTGATTCAAATTTGCAGTTACCATGCAAAAATGAATGTCTTTCTTGCTTTAGAATGTGTGTGTGTGTGTGTGTGTGTGTGTGTGTGTCTGTCTGTCTGTCTGTCTGTCTGATGTGTGATGCATCTATAGAGGTCAGAGGACAACTTATGGAGTTGGCTTTCTCCTTTTACCATATGGACTCCAGGGATTGAACTATGTTTTAGCAAATGTCTTTACCTGCTGAACCATCTTGCTGGCCCTGAAAGGAATTGCTCTGAAGACCAAGTTAGTTGTATAATGACTTTCCTTTAGAGAAACTTCATTTTCTTTTTAAAACTCCTGGACAAAAATGCAGTAGGAAATCCTGTTGGAGATAGTCTCAAAGAAAACTGACAGGTTTGGGGCAACAGACAGCCAATTTAATACTTTACCAAAGGAATAAAGTTGGGTGTGAGTTTTAATCTTGGGTTCACTTAATGGATTTTGATAATGTTTCCTGAGTCTCCCCAATGTTTAGTAAAAGTCCAAATCCTTTTGAAGGCTAGTTGAGAAACAGGTTTGGCTGGGCCTGGAGATGGTTCATTGATTACAGAGCATTTGCTGCTCTTGCAGAGGACCTGGGTTTAGTTTCTATTGCTCACAGGGTGACTCACAACTATCTCTAATTCCGAGTTCAGGGGATCCAACAGGCTCTTTCAGCTTCTGCAGGCACAACTTGCATGCGATGTGCTTACATGCAGGCAAAATGCTCATTCATGTATGTAAAAATAGATTAAAAGGAAAAAACAGGTTTGTGTTTTTTTTTTTTTTTACTTTGAGAGAGATGGTGTCCCACAAGAAAGGCAAAAAGGCTTTCTAACTTTGACCTTGCAGGCTGCGTTCCAGCAGGGCTGAATATAAAACAGAAGAAAGCATGTGTGCATTCCTACCCCAAGCAGTGTTCTTTATCCCTCCAGATCCCTGTCACAAAAGAATTTGGCTAAATACAAAGACCCTGAGGTACAAAGGTACAAAAAGACTTTTAAGATCCACCTGCAGTCTGTGGGTGAGCTGGAGCCAGCCACTTGGAGACACAAGTTAACCCTGCCTATATATTGCTCAGGTTGAGAAGTTTTTTCTTGAGTCACAAGCAAGTTAAAAAAAATAAATTGATTGTATAGTGGGGGAGATGAAGTGTGCATCAGGCTGTGTCCAGGAAATTCAGAGAGCGTTCTTAGTGCCATCTGCACAATGATGAGCTGACCATTAAGGGGTCATCTCTGTACCAGGGATGCTTGCAGTGTGATATGATGAGCTGATAACACCGAGTAATCCACAGTGTCCAGGACCCATTTCAGTCTTAGCAACATTGGCAAGTATAGCATTAAAATTGGAGGCTTTACAACAAAAATATTAAATATGAAATAAAAAAAATGGAGAGTAATTGCGGGGTTCTTGGCCTACATTCTATTCCTGTGATTGCAGTTTGGATTCCTACAGCACCCTGTAATTGAGCACTCCTCAATAATTTCGCTACTATTCTCAATATTAGGTTTACAGCTGCAGTAAATTTTTACTAGCAGCTGGGTGATTTGTTCTGAGTTCTGGAATTTTCCTATTTTGTTGTTTATTGGCCCTAAAGTGTGAGTGGTAGAGCTTGCAGTTTTTAAAAAGATTTTAATTTATGTGTATGAGTGTGTGTGTGTGTGTGTGTGTATGTGTGTGTGTGTGTGTGTGTGTGTGTGTGTGTGTGTGTGTGTGTGTGTGTACACATATGTTTGGTGCCTGCAGAGGGGAGAAAATAGCATCCGATCTCCTGGAACAGCAGTCATGGCCAGTTTGAGCAGCCTGATCTGGGTTCTGGGAATCGAACTCTGGTCCTTTGGAAGAACATTCACCTCTTCAGCCAGCTACTGGCATTTTAATGGGGTATAATTTTGTTATACCATAAGAAAGAGGGCATATTTTATTCATAACTCATGTTAATGGTGACAAACTTGATGCCATGACTCAGTTTATTCACTCAACATCTGGAACAACTTCTCATTGGGTAAACACCAGGAAAAGTAATTTAATTGAAAAGCCAAGAAGAAAATCTAGTTAATGTTTGGGGCAGTGTTTTATCATCCCCCCACGTAGCTCAGGCTGACCTTATCATGTTTTCCTACCTTACTCTTTCATATCATTTTATGTATCATAGTTTATCTGCCATACTGATTGATTGCTTTATTAAAAGTTTTGTTAACTATGGCCAGTTTCGTGATCCCTCTTTTATTTCTGTCAGTTTAACAACTGGGTACCATGTCTGATGAGAGGTACATAGCAGACATCAGGGAGATTGCATCTTCTCACCACTGGGAACCCAACAGTCACCAGCTTCCCACATTTTTTATTACCTCTTTTTTTATTTATTTAAACTTTTTAAAAAAACATTCCAACCATGGTTCCCCCTCCACTCTTCCAAGTAGCTTTCCCCCCCACTTCCCCCATCGACTCCTTAGAGTGGCACAGTCTAGCATATCAAGTTGATGCAGGATCCAGCCCTTCCATCCTGTATCAAGGCTGAGCAAGGTATTCCTCTATAGAGAATGGGCTTCAAAAAGCTGGTTCATGCTTCTGGTCCCACTGCCATAGGCCCCCAAAACTGCACCTGCCACACAACTATGATTCACCTTCAGAGGGCCTATTTTGGTCCCATGAAGGTTCCCCACTGTCAGTCCAGAGTCAGTGAGCTCCCAGTAGCTCAGGTCAGGTATCTCTTTGGGTTTCCTCATCATGATCTTGACCCCTTTGCTCAAAGATTCTTACCCCTCTCTTTGGCTGGGCTGGGAGCTTGACCCAGTGCTTAGCTGTGGATCTCCACATCTGCTTCCATCTGTTTCTGGATGAAGGTTCTATGATGACAATTAGAGTGGTCATCGTTTGATGACAGAGGAAGGCCAGTTCAGGCTCCCTCTTCGTTATTGCTTGGAGTCTTAGCTGGAGTCATGTTTGTGGATTCTTGGGTATTTCCCTAGAGACCCACTGTGCCTCTTAAGAAGACCTGAAGCCGCCTTCTGTTTCGGCGATGGGTGAGGAACCACAACTCAGTCTGTTGTGCTGTGGGGAGGAGCCAGTCCTGCTTCCTGCCTTCTGAAGAATGATGGGAATTTTGTGTGTGCAATGTGTTAGCCTTCCACATTCCCTTTTGAGGCTGTTTGAGGTACACTTGTCTCTAAACATTTCCAGGTGTATGATGGAGCTCCACCATGAGCATGTGTGAGTGAGCTGGTGTTCTCCATGGTGCCCTGGTGGAAGAGAAATTGTGGAGCTTCCTTGTTACCATTCTTGAAGCTTCTCTGGACTGGCCCCTTGTGAGTACTGAGCGGCTGAAGATATCTATTCTTTCTGCTAGCATTTAGTTTTTGTTAGTTTTGTTGCAAAATCTCAGTACAAGATACCAGTTGGATAGTTAGGGATCTGAGGTAGCATTAACATAGCTTAATATATTTAACTGTTAACTTGACCTAACACCGATGGAAAGAATGAAATGTGGGAGGGGAAGGACTAACTCATAAGCCCTGTATATTCCTAAAGTCTATTCCCACCTACCCTACAGGGAGCTTGTGGCACAGTGGGGCTTCGCTGGAGAGCTTTGTGGAGGTCTGGATAGCACTCCTATCATAACGGAGGCAGAGGGGAGTCCAGATAAAGAGTGGTTTGACGAATATTGTATTCTTAATCAATGGTTCAAATTATTGCTAAATCATGTGTAATGGCACATGCCTTTAATTTCAGCACCAGCAGGCAGAGGCAGGCAGATCTTTGGGAGTTTAAGGGCAGCTTAGTCTACTGAGTGAATTACAGGCCAGCCAGGCTGTGTAGTGTGAACCTGTTTAAAAAAACAAACAAACAAATAATAACCCAAACAAAACAGCATAAAATCTATATTCAATGCAGGTTAATGAATGTCAATTCAATGCAGGTTAATGATGTCAGGTTTCAGAGTTCTGTGTGACAGATGGTCAGGTTTCTTTCTAGAGCCATAGACATAGGCACACAGCTCTCAAACTCTCCCAGAAGTTCCTCTGGTATATTAGGAGTGAAACCAATGGTCCCCAGGTTATCTTCCAGCTTTGGTCTCCATCTCTCTGATAATCACAGGCTCCCAAACAAAACAGGCAGATGGGACCTTAGGTAATATTTATTAGGCCTACTGGGAAGAGGAAACCATTAACTATGTCCTGGCAGACTATCTCTATGGAGGCTCCTATGGCTACTTTATTCACAAAGAACCCCTTGGAATTTGAAGATGGGGTCTGCAAGGTGCCAGGAACAATTGATAAACTGCTGATTGGAATACCCAGATAAGTGATAGTCTTTCTTCTTGTGGCTCACAACATCAACTCACTCTTAATAGCTACTTAAATGTTTCTTATTTGAAGCCTAAGAATAATTTAATTTAAATGACACACATACATGAGGTAATTACTTAAATTTGCTTCCCCCATATGATACCCATTCTTTTATCTAGTCAACACATCCTCTCTGAGGCTTCTCTATCAGATAACTTATTAAGTTCTGGAATGAACTATAGCAAGGCAAACTTGGCCATTGCCCAAAGGGAAAGAGCATGCTTGAAACATAACACTATGTGTGCTGTTTTGATTTCTAAAAATTTTAGATTTGTGTGTGTGAATGCATGTGTGCAAGTGCGCGCGCGCGCACACACACACACACACACACACACACACACACACACACCTGTTAGATGTCAACCTTGAATGCTGTTCTCAAGAGCCATCCACCTTGTCTTTTATGAGGCAGAGGAATGGGTTTGGGGCTCACTAATTTGATTTCAGAGATTCCCCTCTCTATCCACCTTCTTGGCACTATACAAACACCAACACACACATCTTTTGATGTGGATGCTAGGGTTGAACCTGGGTCCTCAGAATTTTATGTACTTGCGTGCATGTACATGAGTGCCTACAGTACCCTGTTGAATATCCAACATTTTATAGAACATTCCTTCTTTCTTTGTGTTTGTGACTTCGAGTAAGAAGGTATTCTTCATATGCCCCTGTGTACTGTAGGAAAAGCCAAAAGGAAAACCCCTTCTAATGACAGAATTCGTGTGAATCTCTGGCATATTCTCTCCCATTACAAAATCCCAATAGAAAACACAGCAATCCCCGTCCCAAGAGCAGCCTTTGAGAAGCCATAATTGTAGAGTTCTGCACACTAGCTTCTAATTCCCTTTTGTTTTTCCCCTAAATTACATGTAGTCAAAATTGTTTGTCCTGATGACAGGCCAGGCTTGCGGTTTTCTAGCTTTTTTTCTCTCACTGGCCAAGCTTAGTCAGTCAGACTTGGTGGAACTATATTTAAGAAAAGGGAGTCAGAAGAATAAAAAAAGTGCCTGTTCTGGTTCATCACCTCCAGTGCATGCCTCCTGAATTCCTCTACATTCCCCTTCCTCCCAGCCTTCTGGGTTCAGCCAGCGCTGACCTGTTGGGTGCAGGTTCAGCAAAAAGCAGAATAATGTGCCATGATCTTTGGTACTGGTCGGCAAGCAAGAGGATCTGGTAAATGTTCAGCCTGTAGCGAGAGTCATCTCCCTCCCTTTAGCCCTTTCTGCCTGTTTCCACTGTGACACAATACTCACAATACTCCTCAAATGTCATGGGCTACATTTAAAATCTGAGTGTTTACCTCTGGATTTGTTTTCAACATGAAGCATGGAATCTTAAATAACCTGGCATTAATTTCTTCTAATTTAGAAAGAAGGAAAAAAGAGTGATGGAGTTTAAGCCTTCTGTCAAAATGGAGCGTATTTCCTAGTCAAAGCCACATGCCTGTATGCAGAATAAATAGTGCAATCCTTCTGTTTCTCCCTAGTTCCCCTCCCTACCTTCTCGGCTCTCCTTGCTGACCATTCAGCCACTGTGGTGTGAGTGCCTTCTCACTGGGATGCTCATGTGTAATCAAAATATAGAGTGAAATGGATGTTAGCACCAGTGTGTGGACTATTCATAGCACGCACAGTTTTCTGGTAGCTTATAGTAAGAGGGAGGGGAAAAAAAATCTCTGTTCAATCTGGGCAATTATTGTTTCTTTCTCTAGCCACCGTGTGTTCTGTTTGCTTTCTTTCTTTTGATTTATTATGAGGACTATATTTACTATACACGATGACCCAGCTATACCAGTTCTTGTCATATGCCCAAAGATTTGACATCCGGCTCCACAGACACACGTTCAGCCATGTTCATTGCTGAATTATTCACAATAGCTAGAGAATGGAAACACACATTTCTTAACGAATGAAGGATAATAAAAATGAGGTACATCTACACAGTGGGATATTATAAGTTTGTGAAGAAAAAAATGAGATCATAAACTCTGTCAGAAAATGGGCAGAAGTAGAAAGAACTGTATGGAGTAAGGTAGCTTGTTTCTTAGGCGTTCAGACAAGCTAGAGTTGTGGGAGAAGAGATCCACAGCTGAGAAAATCTCTCCATGAGGTTAGCCTGCAGGCAAGCAACGGGGCATTTTCTTAGTAATTGATGGGAGGGCCCAGACCACCGTGGGAGGTACCAGCCTGGGCAGGTGGTCTTGGGTTCTCTAAGAGAGCAAGCCAGTGAGCAGTGTTCCTCCATGGCCTCTGCACAGCTCCTGCCCTGACTTCCCTCAGTGTACCCTGAGAGCTGTAAACACAAACAAGCCTTTTCCTTTCAGAGTTGCTTTTGGTCAGGGTGTCTTAGCACAGCTATAGAGGCTCCATCTAAGACAGTAACCAGGACCCAGAAAGACAAAAGTGACATGGCTCTGTCTTACTTGTGGTTCCCAGCTTCAGATCTTCGGAGTGAGTCAGTCACCTGAAGTACCAGCAGATAGCAGGAAAGTCAAAAGGGATTTGGGGGGTGGGGACAGAGCTCAGGGTAGGGGTGGCTTGCCTGGAGAGAAGGAAGAAAAGGGCATAAAATATTTTTTTTTAATATTGTAAAAAAACCAAAACCGCTCTGCGATGATGAGCCTGAGGTCACCAAGGACCCCCCAATTTCCTTGCCTCCCCAGACACTCCCTTTTGTCCCCTCCCTTTGGGTTTCTGACACCATCTTCTCCATCCTTCTTTTAGCTTTGATGTGCTCTGCATTATACTGTAAGGCTGTTTACAGGGAAATCTGGAATTAAGCTATTCTGAGAATTTTTCCCTTCTTTGATGTGCATATCTGTCCAAATTGGTAGCAAATGTTCTCTTGTGGGTCCTTTGGAATTTTAAACTATTCTTCAGAAAATATTAGCAGATACTTTTAAATACTTTTTATGAATCACCCTGATTGAGAACTGAGGGAAAAATGAAGGATCAAGAGTGTTATTTGTAGAGTCTGTAATTTGCATGGTCAAGGGAGCCGCTCACCGGCTTTCTGTTGGCAACTCAACATTCTCCAGGACCATCAGCGCCTAATACCTGCAAATAAGAGAAAGCAGCATTTTCACCTTAATATGAACTCTTTCTGACTTTAGTTCTTATAAAACTGTCATTTTTATCATATTGATCCTTCCTAATTGTGAAAATAGGATATTTGTTAACGTAAGAGTGCGTTGCTTTGGTTGATGCTGCATTTAACCATGTAAAGCTGTGTTGCTGTTTCACCTTGCCTGCCCAAGGCACATGACTGGTCTGATAGGCAGAGGAGGGAGAGGCAGTGCTGGTGGGCAGAGAGAAAAGGGGGCCAACCAGCTGGGTTTTGGGGGATGGCAACTAGCCAGACACAGAGGAAGCAGGAAAGCAAAATGGATAGTATGTAGATGGGGTGAATGAACCTAAGGCAGCACATAGATTAATAGAAATGGGTTAATTTAAGTTAAAGAGAAAAGAAAAAAAAAGAAGAAGAAAGAAAAGAAAGAACTGGCCAGAAATAAGCCTAAGCTAAGGCTGAGCATTCATAATTAATAGTAGGTCTTGGTGTTATGATATGGGGGCTGTCTATTCAAGAAACCCTGGTACACCTAGTGATACAAAGAGATGCTTCTAAAGGTTATATTTCTTTGAACTCCCTTGTTTATGTAGCATAGAACTGGACATTTCCCACTGTGTGATTCTTAGCAGGATAGCTTGCCTCTCACTGAGGATTCTGGGATCCTCTGTTGATGTTTTTAGCTGACTCTGATAAGGGCATTTGCTGAATGTAGGCTGAAGGATGAGCAGTCTACACTGAATGTGTGCATTGTGATGGTGGAAACATGTAGTTACCAAGACAGTGAGGGTAGTGGTCCAGGCAGTGGCACTGTGGCTAGGTGGTACCAAGTTGGTGCATTCAGCTTAGAAATGGCAGCCACAGATCCTCTGTGTGATGCTGCTCAGGCAGACTCCTATTTCTTCCTGCTTGTTTGTCAATAATGTTGTAAAAACATCTGGCATCATTTTAATTCTATTTCTGTTTGCAGAAGCCAATAATATCACGTTGGCTGTTTTATTATTTGCTTCTAAAAACTCTGATGGATGTGGGGCTTGGCATAATGATTGGCTACAGGAAGTAGAGCTTCCAGGACACGGGTGGCAGCTGGGATTTCTGTCTGGGTTAGTTGGAGCTGATGGTAGTGAAGAATCAGGCTGTAGCAGGGATGGGATGTAGGCACACTGTCTCACACAAAGGAAATTACACAAGGGGAGACTCCATGAGCTACCAGAATGAAGTGCACAGGGAGGGAAGGGCTTGTAGGCACACACCATCAAACATCTCTGAAGGGATGAGAACCAGGAGCGGTGAGGTGATGTAGCTACTGCTTCTTTCCAAGAGAGAGCATGGTCTAAAATCCCTAAATTCCCTATCTCACGATGCATCAAAACGTAAAGTATTTCTGTGAATGTATGTAAAGAATTCTCATATTTTAATTTGTTTTGTAAAGGTGAAAAGTAAAATGTAGAATGCCAAATTATAATGTTGGCTAAATCCATAGCCAGGTCCCTTAGGTTAACGTTTTGGCACATCCAGAGAGTAGGATCTAAGACTAAGCAGGAGATACAGTAGAATTTGGTGAACTCAGGGTGCTCTAAGCCCCCAGAGCCATTCCTGATGGCTAAAGAAGCCCTGCACCCCACTTTTTGGGGCTCTTCCTGTCCTGATGGAAATGTCTGTCTCTTGACTTCACTTGCGTTAAGGCAGACCCATTCTCCTTACTCGTTCTGTCTTCTCTTAGCCTTGTCAGTGGTGTTTTAAGGCATGCTGAGATCCTCTAAGAGGAGACAGTTTATGGTGGTAAAAGTTGCCAAACCTTGCCAGTTATCACTGACAAAACACTCAGGGAACATGCTTGACAATCACATTTGAAGGTTCTAGGTTCAGAATAGAAAAATTCGGTTTTAGATGGGTTGAATTTATTGCCAGGGAAGCACTGAGCCATAGACTCTGGATTCAATATGCCAACATGAATAGATGGCATTGACTCTAGTAGTTTCTTTGATCTGTTGACTAAAACTTGAACATTAGCCCCAAATGAGATGCTAAAAATTTCCTTATGTGTTATGGGAACACAAATACCAACACCCAAGGCTAATATTGTTACAGGGGTCAGAGGTATGCCATAAGGGAGGAGACCTTTTTGCCAACCAGATTCCTTAAGAGGGTCTTGATGAAGACTTTTGCTCAAGAACCTGGAATATTAAATGATGAGGGGCCACTAGCATCTTTGGGAACAAGAGAACTACTCTGCACGAGCCAGCCATGCTGATGGATGAGGCTACAGTTGTTTCTAGGGATGTTAAGCATGTGCAGTAATGGGTCCGAAGTCCTAGCTCTTTGCCAGAAGAAGACAAGGTCAGTATAATAGCTGCTGTAATATGCATCAGGATGCATTTAAACAAGACTAAATAATAAGAGTCCTTGGAAATGGCCATTGATAACAGGATCTCAGTGACTGAAATAGTCACGGAATTCACTATGTCATCTGGTTTTTATAACAAAAACCTCTGGGATTGATTTAAGCCATTTCAACAAGAAATTATGCCCCTTGCTCATTTCCCAGATGGAGATAAGTTTCTAAGTTCAGCATCCCTAAACAGGGCATTATAAAAGACCCTTGAATGTAGGCTTTAGACAAATGAGAAAGAGAACATTGAGACCCCAGAGAATCCTGGGTGCATGCTTTGTTCAAGATACAGTCTCTTGGCTGCAGTGACTCAGTTCATGCTTTGATTCTTGCAATACATTTGCTTAACTTGAAAAGGCTTCTTCTTTCTAGAGAAATCAGTACGTAATCCAAACAGTTCAGTTTTACCGGACAGAAGCAACACAGTTAACTTTACAGCCTTACCTAAGGTTATGTCTTTTTTTTTTTTTTTTTTTTTTTTTTTTTTTTTTTTTTATGACTGTCACCATTCTGTCTTGAAGGCTGTTGGTAGTTGCACAGGACACCCTACCTTGTTCATCCGATATGACAACACCCTAATAGGACTTTGAGAATAAGGTATAGCAGGTGCCACTGATGCTTTGATATAAAATACATATGTGCTCTCTTGGCAAAGAGACAACTCCTAGCCTCTAAGCATGCAAAAATGAGCTGTAAGCACTGTTTCTCATCTATCTATCTATCTATCTATCTATCTATCTATCTATCTATCTATCTATCTAAATATATATATATATCCAGTAATGTATTCATCATACCATATATGTAATATAATATATATATATATATAATGTTGCAAATAATTTATTTTGCTATAAGAAATATCCCTAAAAAGGTTATATACTAACTAGTGTCTTGGTGATGATGAAGAAGGGGAAAAGTGTTTTAAGAAAGTTATGAGTCAAGAGGTAGAAGGCTGGTGAGATGGGTCAGCAAGGGAGAGGTACTTGTTTTTATGAGGGGAGAATAGACTGCCCAGCATTGTCCTCTGAATTCCACAATGCACCGCTCTGAACTCACCCCACTGTTGATAAATAAAACTTTTAGAAAGTGAAATTTCTAGGTAACAAAAGTTGTTCTGTGAACTGGAGCTGAGTTATACTGCTCATAAAATTCTATAGGTAGTTGTCATCATCACTGAAGGTTTTCCATAACATGACAGGAAGATAATTATATAGAGACAATGAAGAGACTCGGTCTGGCTAACTGGAGGACTGAGTCCCCAAAGGCATCAAACTGAGAACTCTATAATGTCCCAAGAAGGTTGGTTTGTGAGACTAGTATGACAAAGTTGCAAAGAAACTAATCTATGCCGTATTTGAAACACAGATTTAAGAAGCACAAACATAATCTAAAAGTAAGGGGGTGGACGGGAGAAACGGCTCAGTCATTAAAGGCTTGGCTCACAATCAAAAATATAAAAGTAAGGGATCACATGTTTTCTTCTGAGAATAAAAAAGATGTGGATTAATTATGATAAGAATGTCTTTATGCCTCATGTGTCTCTTCCAGAAGCATCCAATTTTTTAGTTAAATAGTTACTATATTCTTAACATAACATACTTTTCTAGGCTCTGAGAATAGAGTGGTGAGTTGATCCGAGTTTCTACACACAGGAGGCTCAAGTACCAGTAGAGGGGCATCTGCAGTGAATCCGTGAGTCATATACAGTGGTCTTTTCTTATCCACAGGAAATGCTTGCCATGACTCCAGTGGCTCTCTCAAGTGATGGCTAGTACCAGCACAGTGTGTTCTGTGTTTTTTTCTATAATCCAGACTTATGATAAAGTTTAACTGATAAGTGTAGTGAAAGTTGACACCAATAATGAGATATGATAAATATAGTAGTTTCTCTCCTGTTCTGTTATTCTGCCATTGCTCAGAATACTCTTCTTCATGTGATGAAGCAAGAGGGCCCAGTGAATCATTTCCCTCAGCATGAGGCTGCAGCTGACTTCCTTGGAGGGATTATTATTAGAGCTGGTCATAACCAAGGTGGCTGCTTGGTTGGTCATCATAGACCATTGGGATGGAACAAAAGGTTTCTTATGCTACCCTGACCAGTACACAGTTTAAGACTTATCAGTTGCTTATTTCTAGAATTTTCTTCTTTGTATTTGCAGACCATGTTTTCCTATGGGTTAGCAAAGCCACAGAATATAAAACCATGGATAAAGGGGGACTATCACAGTATCCCAGAGGGCTGTGTGTTACACATGTGGAGGAACAGGAAGCAGAGAAAGAACACAGGCAGAGACAGTTCAACTGGATGCTTTGGTGTTTTCAGCTGGGATGCTAGGAGAAGGGCTCAGGGAGGTGGCTTTGTTCAAACGACTGGAAGGGGTGAAGGAATATGTACTGATTCTGGGCCAGAAGCCTTTTCAGAAGGTAGACAGTGAGGACAATGGCACTAAGTCAGCAGTGTGGGTGCTAATCCTAAGGACTAGTAGGCTGGTGAGCAAGGCTGGATATAGCGAGGAAGGAGATGCAGGAGCAAAGGTCTGGGAAGTGATGAGGAACCTTTCCCAAGGACTTTGTCTCTGAGGGAGCTGGGTTTGGACTGGATGATTCCTAATAGGAGCACACACAGCTGTTCTGTTTTACCGCCACCGCTCTGGATTGAGACTTGGACAGCGCCAGGTGACAGCAGAACAAAATTTGCAGGCTAATGCAGAGATGTGGTGAGGAGTGATGGAGAGCAGTGTGGAGGAAGTGATGATGGGGTGGAGCCCAGCGATAGCTTGAGAGTAGAAAGAAAAGGACCTCTGTGAGGGTTGTCTGAGTGCCTTGAGAGGAACGCAGCCCCCCACCCCCCGGGGGGGGGATTGCTACACCTCTCAGGGAGCAAGTGAAGGTGGAAGTTGTTGCTCACTGTGATGGGAAGACTGTGCAAGGATTAAAGGTGACAGCAGACAATCGGTCACTTTCAGGGGCACATTGTCAGTCCGAAAAGAGATATTAATTAGGCAGTTGGAGGTGTATCTGAAGTAGCGAGAACAGCAGGCAAGACTCTGCACTTGGGGATCATCACTGTGTGGATGAAGAGAAGAAAGGGAGAGATCCAGAGACTGAGCCCTGGGGCTTTCCTTAAGGTAAAGGGGCTGGGACACACTGGCCAAGGGGGTGGAGGAGGAGCAGGGAGGAAGGGCAGGAGTCAGCTGTAGCAGTGGTCCGGAGGCCACGGGATGAGGGATCAGTTACATCACGTGTCACACATACTGCGAGGCTGGGGTGAATGATGGGAACTGAGCATTGACTGCTGTTTTTGGAATGTGGAGGGAACTGTTCCCTGGACAAGAGCCTGCCAGGGAAGTGTCAGACAGGCCCCTTGCAGGGACTTTAAAAAGATTGCGGTGACAATTTAAGAGTAATTATGGTAAGATAGTTTATATATGTATATAAAGAAAATGAGACACCAACTGTGGGTGTACAAGGCTTTGTAAGCCCAATACTCAGAGGGCAGAGGCAGGAGGATTGGCATGATTTTGAGGCTAGCCTGGGCTATATATCAAGATGCTGTATCAAAACCCATCCTACAACCACTCTTCCCCCTCCCCAAAAATGTGTGTGTGTGTGTATGAGATAGATAGAGATAGAGGGAGAGAGAGAGAGAGAGAGAGAGAGAGAGAGAGAGAGAGAGAGAGAGAGAGAGAGAGAGAGAGAGAGAGAGAGAGAGGAGAAAGAAAGAAAAGAGAGAGGGGGAAGAGAGTTCTTAACATTCTGAAACAATGGCCTTTTGTATGTCTGCCAGAGCCACCTGCTGAAGACAGGGAGAGACATGGGGACCCAGCAGGCAGTGGCTCTGGGCGGATGTTGCTGTGGGGAGCTTTCATACACTGAGTGGACGCCATGTCTTCGAGTCTAACACCTCTGTGCTGCTGTTTCCCATCAGCCCTGTTAACCTTAGCCTTAATCTGACTCAGCTGTCACTGGTTGATGACATGAGCTTGTCTAGACAGTTGCTAATAAAGGCCCCAACGGTGTGAGGGAAGCAGAAAGATCCATCTCAGCTTTCTGTGACAGGGAACATCGAATGCGTCATTTACGAAACAGTAAAGCACGCTCTGCGGATCCTTGTTCATTTGTGTTCATTCACTAGGTGACTCGAGAATGTAGCTTCCAGGATTTGGATGACAGCATAGCTCAGAGCGTGTCACCCACAGCAGATCATTCTTGGTGGCACCACGATCTCTCTTTGAGACTGGAAATGTAAAAGGACAGTTCACTGAGCAGCACTAATACCGGTACTGTGTTTATGTCAGGCTTTGTATGCTCTATGGAAGGCACGGGGTAATTAGATGCTTCAGATACATGTCTAGACAGGCTGGGCTGCGGGAGCACTTCAACCCTGGGAAATGCTCCAGGTCACTTGTTTGTGACCAGGAACGGCTCTTTCTTCATCAACAAATTCAATGTGAGGTTAGACCCATGGTGTGAGGTTTATAATCGGCAGGAAAATCAAAGCTGATGAGATTTGACAGGGCCGATGGTTTGTTCATCTGGGCTAGTCTAACTCTGCCTGGTGTGGCCTGATTTGAGTGCTGAAAGGGATGGGCGGCTTCCAGATAGCTTTCTGCCATCTGGCTGCGGGCCTGAATTCCGAACTTCCTAGAATCAGGGCTTTGGGTTACGTCATTCTGATTCAAAGGGCTCCTCTAAATGTGAGTTATTCCTTGAAAGAGTTATGTGTTGTGGTCCCAGGACGTAACGGGAAAGCTTGTTTTAGGACAGGTAGGCTCTGAGGTGAGGCGGTAGGAAATGCTTTGAGGTTTTACACAGAGTCTGTTTTGTGGGGAGGATGTGCTTAGGTGGAGCTGGGAGAGAGCAACAGGAGGCCTTCTGATGCTTTAGAGCACTGTTCTCAACCTTCCTAATGCTGTGGCCTTTTAATATAGCTCCTCATGTTGTGGTGACCCCCAGCCATAAAATGATTTCACTGCTTTTAAATTAAATTTCATAATTGTAATTTTGCTTCTGTTATGAATCATAATGTAAATGTTTGCTATGCAGGTTGAGAGTCACTGCTTTGGGGTCCGGACAGGGGAAAGGGACAATGGATGCCTATGTAGGTGAAGCCAGAGACATCCCATTACCTGTACCCCCTAGCCCCACATACACAGAAATCTCATTATTTTGAACATAGGTGGAAATATCTTGAAATCAGCCACTTTCTGGTTACTTATTCTGGTACTTTCTGGTACTGGCGATGTAGTCAGCCTCACAGCAAGCTGGTATAGTCATATTCTACCTTTGTCCTGTGTTGGGTCTTTCCCAGCATCTGATGGTCTCTGTAGCCCCTCACCTCTCAAATTCATCAGGATATGTGTATTGCAAAGTGTCATGAGGTTATCTACACAGCTTTATCCTTGGTACCCAGAGAGACTCTCCAAGTTAAAGTCCAGTTGAAGTCAGATGGTGCCAACTTGAGCCTGTAGCCTCCTGACAAAGCTCATCTAATAATCATTGCTTCCAGAGGACGCTGCTCGTGTCCTGGCACTGCTTAGCACTGCACCCCTTGCTTGTTGGGCTTACACACGAGCAGCCTTATGTATGCCTGTCTTGCTCAGTACAATTGTGTTTTTAGTGTTTCTTAAACTACTATTTTGGAGTGGGCTGGATGTGAACATTTTTATCAGCTAAAATCTGAGTGGGAGGTTCTGTGATTTATCCAATTTTAAAATAGAGGAGGAAAAAGCAGACAGATTTAAACTTAGAAATACCAGCCTCCACCAGCTACTCTGTACTGCTGCTAAGTGCATTTCCTGCTCCTCTGGGGAGAAAACAATAGTTTTTAGAAAGATAATATGCAAGCCTAAGTAACGTTTCATCCGAGGCCTTTTCCCATGTTGCCAAGGGAAGGCACATAACAGAAAACAGTATGGAGAAAGGGTGCTGGAGGCACCTTTGAGGTGCAGAGAGATGCCACATGTTTGCATGGCTTGCCTGGTCTTGCTTTAATTCCTCAGAGGCTGTCAGGGGCTGCTTCTGCTTAACCCCCATTAGACCTAGTCTCACACTGTGCCTGCAGAAGGCAAGCAGCCCTCCCTCCTCTCTTTGCAGTGGATGAAAATTAGTCACTGAGCAGCGCTGTGTCTTCCCTCCTTCACGTTACTTTCTCTTTAGCTATGATTGTGGCTTCTTCCCCGGCTTAGCTCATATCCTCACCTCTGTGCCCCGTCTGGCTGCTTTGGGCAGATGTCTTCCCAAAGTTTCCAAAGAAATTTCTCCTTCCCTCCTCCCCTTTGGACCATGCTTTGTCACCCAGGTCTCAGCAATGACAAGAGGAATCAGCTGTTAAGTCTCAAACCCTAGGGACCCCCAAGTAACACTTGGCTCTCAATGGTGTTGCTGCTGCTTGCCATCCTTGTATATAGTGAGCACAGCTCTGTGAGCCTTGCGGACAATTTTCAGATGTAGGTGGATTTGACTGGTTCTGTGCCCCGAGTCCCACCCAGCGGATCAAGCTGTCACCCCCAGAGTCTTGCCAGGATTAGGAAGCTGTTGCTTCTTGTCTCAGTTGGGAACAGCAGAACTTGGGGGAAATGCTTGGACTTTTTAACACTTAATTATTCAAGGAAACAGCTAAGAAATAGAAGCAGGTGTTACTGATCTGGTCAATGCTAACAGGAAGTGTGACTGACAGTTTGATGTGAGACATCTCTAGAGGTGTCACAAGAATGACTGCCTTCTGGGGAGGAATGGACTCACTTGCTTCCACTCCATTGGCTGAACTTGGCCTCTAGTGCAGTGGTTCTCAACTTGTGAATTGTGACCCCTTGAGCAAACTTCTATCTCCAAAAATATTCCCAATACTATTTACAACAGTAGCAAAATTACAGTTATGAAATAGCAATAAAAGTGATTTTATGGTTGGGGTCAGGACAGCATGAGGAGCTGTATTAAAAGGTCTCAGCACAGGAAGGTTGAGAATGACTGCCTACCCAGCCGACTCCTAGAATGACTGAGGCAGGATTTGGCTCTGCCTGTTGCTAAGACAACTGGTTAATGGACTTCTGCTGCCATCATGACCTCCCTTAACTCATCTCATTTCTATTTAGTAGAACATACACTTTGAGGATGGAAGACCTTCAACCATGCAAATGATACCCATAGCTCACACAAGGCAGGAAGTCAATCCCAGTGAATAGTGGGAGTGACAAACTAGATGTTCTTTCCTGGGAAAAGGTGTGGAGAAGCCATCCAGTCCTTTATAAATCCAAATGTCTACTCAACCTGGAACCCTTTTAGTTTCCATTTGCAAATTTGCATAACGTATGCCTGAGCCAACAGTATTTTTCTGGGGAAATGGGGTGAGGGTCAGACTCCCTTTTCTGTAGAACTAGAGCCCTGGCCTGGTTTCAGGAAGGGGAAGTGATAGATTTGTGATAAAGGCTATTCCAGTGACTTGCCCAGAACAAAGGGGAGCTGATCCTCTCATGGTAATTGTCTCATGAAATAGAGAAATCAAGATCCCTTTTTACCAGCTACCCTACTAGAAATCAGAGCAGTAAAGTTGATCTTTCTCCTGTGCATATTGACATCTTTCTAACTATGTCAACACCATCAACATGGGATGGACTCACTTTGCTCTTTAGGCCTTGCCTCATCTCTCACACCTCACGCTTTTGAGTTTCTCCGGCAGTGACCCTTGCTTTCTTTTTGCCTACAATTCAGGTTGTCTTCTGTCCACATAGCTTTTTTTTTTTTTTTTCTTAATTGGAAATATGGCAGACAGATCTTCTTTGTCCCAGAGAACACCTCCTAGCAACAGTGTATTTGTCAGATCTGCCTTTCTGTGATCGGGAAAGTCCTAGTGCAAGAGAGGAAGGTAGGATAGCAGAATGAGTATGGAGGGAAGAAGCCAAGGGAAGGAGTGTATGATCCCATTTTGACTTCAGATTCCTGCTCTCTATTCCACCAGAAATGCCTTATTTCCTTTCTTCCATGAGTCTGTGTTGCTATGTGGTCCAGACTGACTGTCTTCCAACTTGCTGTCTCCTCACCTAAGCTTCCTGAGAGCGAGGATTACCCCAGCTAACCAAAGTCAGTGTTTTCGGATGTGCAGGGTTCTATTTTACGCCTTAGTGGGCTATCTCTGAGTACTCAAATTGAATGAGATTGGTGATGTTGGGAAATGCCTTGACCCTTTCCTGACTAGAGAAACTTTACTAAGTGGCAAGCTTCTGCTCATGGCTTATGTGCTTCACAGCAATTGTAGTTTATCATCATGGTAGATTTGGGCTGTATCTCCTTCCCTGCTTATGCCTGTTCCTGGAAAATCATTCCTACCTGCAATTTTATACTATGTGAGACTTACTATAAGTGATTAGCCCAGTGGCGAACACTTGAACCTGATATAGTAGGTCTATCAACTTGACAATGACCATTAAAATACCTTGTTGAAAATTTGATGTGAAGGTCAAAGTGTCCATAGTCACTAGTGGGCACTGGTTGCGCAGGGGAGTGGAGCTGTAGAGAGGAAAAAGCAAAGTAAAGGGAGAGGCTGCTTTGTAGAGAGGAGAATGCATCTGGAAGGAGTATGTTAAGAGACATGGACCAGAAAGAGAGTGATGAACCCTTGATGGATCCCAGGAGCTGGATGCTAGACTCCAAAAGTCTGCTGAACTTTATTTCTTGCTCTTGCTGTCCATTAAATGACCTCTGAGACTCCACACCTCTAACTTTGACACCCCTTTTCTTCATATTTATTTTCTATGTGTATGTCTGTGTGAGTGAATGTTCTCTCTCTCTCTCTATCTCTCTCTCTCTGCATATGTGTGTGTGTGTGTGTGTGTGTGTGTGTGTGTGTGTGTATGTGATGTGTATACATGTCTGAGTATGTACAGAGGCCAGAAGAAGGCTTTGTCGTCCTTGGAGCTGGAGTTACAGATGGTTATGAGCCAATCAGTGTGTGTACTGCAATCCAAACTCAAGTTCTCCAGATTAGTACATACTCTTTACTGCTGAGCCATCTCTCTAGCCATCCTCAGCACCCCCCCCTTAAAATAAAATAAAAAATACTATTTATTATACTCCTCAAATCTTGACTAAAATAAGCTATGTTGCCAACAGTAATTTTGGAGACTTGTAAAATGTATCTTGGTAACTAAGCCAAGGCTGGAATGTTTCGTGCACGTTTGTTTTGAGGTAGAAGTCATTTTCAATGAAAACCTTTTACCTTTTCTCTTCTGGTTGATTATTTGGGGCCTCTGTCTGCCCCATCATTCTCTCCTGTGATTTGGAATTGGTTGTATTTGGTGCTCTTTAGAAACTGTTGGGGAAGAGATGCCTGACAACTTAAGCTGGCATCAAAGCCCCAGATTCAAAGCCCTGGATTGCTTCTGCAAGCTTGTAATGGTGGATTTTATGGTTGTTTGCATTACACACTTAATCTCAATGGCTCTGTCAACAAATTCAATGCCCAAATAATCAGAGATTTTTATGGTTGGGGAAATTGTAGATGTTGAACACAGGAGGAGAGGTAGGGATGGGAGTGAGGCAGTTCACATCTTCATCTCCAGCAATCAGAAGTTTCCCCGGAATTAGATTTAACTCCTATTTTCAAACTGTCGTTATCTGGGTGGAGCAGTGTGAACGGTGGTTTCAGTGTGAACAGAATGGAACTTTGGATGTAGTGGGTTTTTTTGATTTTTTTTTTTTTTATGAGTTAAAAGTAAGGACACTGCGTTTATCCAAAACATAAATCTAATCTGAGTAAATATTGAAAGTCAAGTGAGATACAATGGAGGAGGTTTTTGTTCTAGTGAAGATGGATGGAAAAAGAGCATCAGTCTGGAAGAAGACACTTGAAGAGTGAAGGGGGAGATGTTATTTTCAGTGACTCCTTTCAGACTCGGGACCCAAACCACCTGTGTTCAACAAATCTCAAGTCTCCTACTACTGGGCAGTTGTAGACACCAAACATTATTTAATTTATGGGTGCCTTATTTTCTGTATATATAAGGTGAGAATAATAATAATAATGATGATATCTATCTCTTTGGTTCACTGCAAAGATTAAAGGAGTCAGTGCATGTAACATGCATAGGGCAATATCTGGCCTAGAGTAAGTACTAGAAAACGCTAATTATTACTGTTTTACAAGACAATGGATGGTGACAATAAAGCAGGAGGTACCTGAGAATTAACTCTACATGTTTTAAATGATTTTTCTGATGAAACAAAATCCAATACATTTACTCTGATTATTTTCTGTGTGCACACTGGCTAATAAAGACTATTCAAAACAAGAACATCTCTGAGTTAAATGAGACAGCTAAAGAATACACATTCTTCCTAGCAGTCTCTAAAATAGATCACGTTACTTGACACCAAGCAAGCCTTAACAAGTGTAAGGAAACTATGGGAACTCCGTGTATTCTCTCTGCTTGCAAAGGAACAAACCTAGAAACCACTAGCAAAGAAGCTGCAGAACAGGCAGAAAGTCAAGGAGATTAGAAGCTGCACCATTGAACATTACACGGGTTCTTGAATGCACCAAGAAGTAGATAAAATTCCTAGAGTTGAATGAGAATGGCACATGCCAAACACGTGTCTGGTACCATGAAAGCGTCTTTCTGGAGAACCTTCTATTTCCAAGGGACACGTAACGGAATCAGATGCAAAGTAAATAAATGACATTGCATATCAGGACCTTGGAAAATAACAATCCCAAGTGGTGAGAGAAATATGACCAGGGTGGAAATGAATGGACTGGAAATGAAAAATGAGAATTCACAAATCAATGGAATGAAGAACTGGTTCTTGGAGAGATGACCAAGATCAGCAATCGAGTAACCAAATGAAAGGGGAGATGGCACGAAACACACCAGCAAAATCCAGCAAACTATCAGAATATCACTCACAATGTGCCTAAAAGATTAGATAAATAACATCAGCCCTATAACAAGCCATGAGATTTCTCACCTAGACAACGTGAAGGCCCAGAGAGATTTGCTGCTGAATAATCCTCCCAGACTGTTAGAGAGGAGCTTACACCAACCATTCTCAAGCTACTTCATGCCATAACAGAAGACGGAGTGCTGCCAAGTGCTGTTTACAGAGTCAGCATCATCCCTGATACCTAGAGGGTTTGGAGTTAATATATTACAGAGATCCCCACACAGCAGCGTTTATTATAGCACTGCTCACAGTAGCTAAGATATGGAGTCAACCTAGGTGTTTGACAACAGGGCAGTGGGTAAGGAAAATGCATATTCAGTGGGGCTTTTTTTTTTTTTCCAAACACATACAGAATGAAGCTATATTATTTGCAGGGAAATGGATGCAGCTGGAAATAATTGTATGGAGGGAATTAAGCCAGTCTCAGAAAGACAAATATTGGTTGATTTTCTCTGTGTCTCTTACACACACACATACACACACACACACACACACACACATACACACATATACACACACACTCTCATACTCACGCACATATACACACTCACGCACACACTCACTCATAGACACACACACATACACATGCGTGCACATACTCACACACATAGACACACACATACTCACACCCGCACACACACATACACTCTCACACTCACACACATATACACACACACTCACATACACACACACACACACACACACACATGCACACGCACACAGAGCTATGATATATAGTAGAAGTAAAGCATCTTAGGGGAACAAAGGCTCAAATAGGAAAGGAGGAGTCACATGGGAATGTCCTCCAAGTATATACTTGATGAAACCTTAAAAAATAAAAGGAAATAAATAGGACTATAAAAGGGCATCTAATATGAAGATGGGAAGAGGGGCTTCTGCTCCCAGCTGTAGAGAAATGGAGGCTGGATGCAGTGTCTGGACAGGAATGGCAAGGGGACCTGGTCTGTGGGAGTATGGTGGTGAATGCTTGCTCATAGGTTCCTAGACTTCTTACACCGAATGGCCCAGTCACGGAGCTCGCTAGCCTTGACCGTCATGGTCAGGGATGGCTGTGTAGAGCCCAAGTATAGTCCAGTGTATCATCTGTGTGCAGTGTATGCAATCAAGTACTTTCCAGAACACCCCGGGCCTTCTTCACTTACTTGGTTTCCACTTCAGCCATTCCTTGAGTTTTTCTGTGGGCAAGACTCTGTTGGGAACCATGATGAGCAAAGTGGGTCATGGGGCATTTTCTGATCTACGCTGCCACCGGGAAACACCGAACTAACTTTAATTTAATTTTCCCAGATTCCTATATTTGATTCACTTTAGCTGGTAATGCTTTGTAAGGAAAAACGACAGCTGTTTCCTGTACTGTAGAGAGGCTAAAGAACACAAGTTCTAATTAAAAATTGTTTTTGTACCCAGAGCCAGGCTGTTCCCCTGCATCAATAGGGAAGTGTTTCTTCATGAGTTTTTTTAAGTTTTTCTTTACATTTTGGTGGCACCGAGGATTGAACCTAGAGCCTTGCACATGAAGTGCACTCCCTGTCCCTGAACAACCCCTCTGCCCTTTATCTCCTTTTAAAATACTAGTTTGAAAAAAAAATCAGTGAAGTTATTTGAGAGAGCATTTTCAACTCTCCATTTGTGAGGTCTGTGTTTGTCCTACAGATAAGTTATTTTTCTTTTGCTTAGCCCCACTCTTCTCCTCCTCTGTGTGTATTTGACTTTGTACCCTTTGTTACAATATGATTTCCTGGCCCCGGGTGCCAGAGGTCCAGACCTACAGACCTGCTGCCCCAGACCACTTAGCCACCCGCTGCTGCTTAGGCCCCCCAAAATGATTCAGACGCTTATATTAACTTCATGCTGTTTGGCCTATGGCTCAGGCACATTGCTAGCTAGCTCTTTCATCTTAACTCAACCCATTTCCATTAATCTGTCTGCCATGTGGCCTGTGGCTCACCTGTGCTCCTTACATGCTTTTTCTTGGACAGCTGGCTCGATCTAATCTGACTCTGCCCTCCTTTGCCTAATGATTCTGATTCTTCACCTACTGATTCTAAGGTGCCTGCCGTGGCCAAAACAGTCCTTTATTTAAAGATTGATACACACAGCATACAGAAACCCCACATCAACCCTTGATTTTTATAAGATGTTTTGTTCTCCTCCTGGAGCTCATAATTGCTGTACTCTTCTGGGTATCTAGCCAAATTCATCACCAGAACTTCCAAGCTTCTAGCCTGTCAGTGTTATTCTTGGAAGAAACCAAACATAGTGGATTACTTACCAATCCCCCCTCATCTGTTACCCCAGAGACTTGCCTTCCACAATCCTTTATTTCTGCTTCATTAGGGGCCATTCCATTGTCTGACAATTTCATAATGACAAATGTTTGGTGAGACTGTTCATGTAGTGTCCTTTTTTAAAAATCCACCCTGTAGTCCCTTATTGTAAATAACTTTATGTAAGTGCCATTGGAAGGTATATTTTAAGCACCTCCTGCTCTGGGGACTGCCTTTGCTGTTGATTTGATTAGAATTATATAGTAGGGTAAAGGAAATGCTCTGAAAATGGGAACAGTACCACATCTGGATTCTGGAAATTATTCATTAAAAGCAGGATTTGCCATCATACAGTTCAATCCTATTTTTTCACATGTATATTAACTTAAGGTAAGCTATCTGAAGTGTATTCCAGATTATCACTAAGAAAAAAAAATCTAGAAAATTTCTTATTATTGTCAAACTCATGGTGGCAGTTGCCACTGTGTTTTTATTTTATTAAAAATATTTGTTTGAGACAGGGTCATCCCGTGTAACTCTGGGCTGGCCTGGAGCACACTGTGTACCAAGCTGACCTTGGAATCATAGCGATCTACCTGCCTCTGTCCTCCTGAGTGTGGGGCATAAAGGTGTGCATAGACATGCCTGAAGTCACTGAGCTTTACAGATTAGTTCAATATAATTTGAAAACATACGGCATGTTTTAAAAGCATGATGCAAAACTTGTCTTGCTTGTTGTATGGTTTGTTAGCTGCCTGAAGGGGTGTGAAAGAGTAGGGGGTTAGTTATGCTTGTTCTGGTAATCGCTAGAATAGCCATGCACATTTAGACAGTCAACATATACAGAACATTTAGCTACTTCTTCTGATTTGTGTGTGAGTGTGTTATTGGGGATGGAATTCAGTGCCTGGGACATGGTAGACAGGTACTCTCCCAGTGAGCGACATCTCTGAGTGTATTAGCATAGTAGCTGAAGAACATGGCTGAGATAGAGGATATAGATGCTGCTGTCGATGAGTAAGTTTTCTTACGGGGTCTTGCTGTAGGTGGCATATTAGTGTTTTCCTCCGATCTTTTAAGGCTATCCCACTGGAAGAAGGCTCTTTTTCATTCTAGTGAAGGAAAACTACTCCTTTCTGACCTGGTTCATTTTTGTGTTTCCTCAGAACATCACTGGAGGGAAAATGTGAGCTTTCAATGTGAATTACATTGGTTTCTAGACAGTTTCACACATACCTAGTCAATACACAGCAGCTACTCTTAACTCAGTTGGTAGCATGCTTGCCTACCACACAGAGTCCAGGGTTCAAGTCTCTGCTACAAACCGGGTGTGGCGGCACATGACTAGAAGGAAAAAAGGGTTTTTGAATTTATGCCTTATTTAAAACACTCAGCCCCGGATAATCTTTACAAGTGGAGATTGAGTCCATGGGATCAAATGTTTCTACCCAAAAGCACTGCTCTTGGAATGCCCCTGGCCTCTGTGTAGGCCTGTAACTGTGAAGCAACTATACATCTCAGGATGGGCCACGCCTTCTGCCTTCCTTTTCTGTCCTCGGCAGTATTGTATCCTGAAAGCTGCGGATAGACACATGAATGTTGAATCCGGTGGGGGCGGGGGGTGGGGTGCCATTGGTCCTGGTTTGCCCCAGTTTCAGAATCGAGTGGCACGTGGCTTCCACTGAGGACTGGCTGGAGAGAGGAATTTAGACTGGAGATTATGGTTCCTTTCCTTGTGACCCAATGGATGGAAGCTCGCCATCTTCAGCTCCGTGTCTATCAGGAGGGTTGCTAGCGGTTGGTGCAGGGGTTCATTTTTATCAGTGTCATATGATTCCTTCAGATTACATTGTACAATTATTTCTAAATTTACTTTGTAGGTTACTGTTTAGCCTCCTACAGTTTTGGATGCTTCAAAACAACTTAGTTTCCTGCTTGCAAGTGTTGGGTGTGGGCTTTTCTGATGTTTGTTGTTGCGCTGTATTCCTGGAAGTTTACTCATCCTAAACGTGTTTAATCAGCCAACTGACTATGAAAACTTGATTTGTTCCCTCAGCTAAACTCCACATTACGTCTGTCTGAGGAACAGCTGAGGTGTCTTCTGGACAAGTGTGTATCCCACCAGAAGTGCATCCCTCTTGGCCTTTCTTCTGAAAGAGAAAACAAAGATGTTGATAGAGCACTTGGGCCCCCACAGTTTTGCTCATCCACTCTCTCTGAGTTACTAGATGAGTCCGAAGCCAAGGACCAGAAAACCCAGCTAGATGATGCAAACTGGCCTGAGAAGGAGGGATGTGGATCTGCTGTAGACTCCTATCTCACCAAAGCCTTGGCTGGACACTACAAACCAGAAGCTCTCATCAACGAAGTGGAGACCATGAAAGGCCTCCAGTTCTCCAAGGAGGGGGCCTTCAGTGATGCAGCGGACTATTTTATGTCAAAGACTGTTGGCATTGGGAGACTGAAAAGACCCCATTTCTTGGATGATCTCCTGGATGACGTCAACGTGAACTCCTCCTCAGATGACCAACAGCCGAAACTCAGCCCTCCAGAGAAACCAGCAGTAGGTAGGCTAGAGAGGATATGTTTTGGGAATATTTCTCACAATCATCTTAACATAACGTATTGTGAGTTAAAGTAGAGCAGGATGCAGTGTTGCACGTCTAATGCATGCCCCAGGTGCTGTCATTAGGCGCTTGCAAACCTAATTTATTTACCAATGTTCTTTAAGAGGTCAAGGAGAGGCTAAGACTCTTCTGAGTGTATTATCCTTCATTATAATTCTGTTGTCCAGAAAATAGTGTTGATTTTAGAGAAAAAGAAATAGTATTTTAATGAATAATTGGATGAGTATTTTAAATAGTATTTTGATGAGTAATTTAAAAAGATTTCAACATCTAAACTTTAGTGATAAAATTTTCTTTCAGGAAATTGGTTAGTAAAATACCATGTTCAGATGTAAAATACCTGCGGAGACCACTCTTATATTTCTAGATATGATGTCATGGTTCAGTTTTATGATAGTATAATGGCACAGGAGTCAATTAGGAGTTTTTTTTTTTTTTTTTTTTTTTTGTTTGTTTGTTTTTTTTTTAGCATTAACAAATAGCCATAGTTATCCATGTCAGAATTGCTGCCTATAACTGTGAGCCTATTTAAACGGTATCTCTCTCTCTCTCTCCATCCATCCACCCATCCACCCACCCATCCACCCACCCATCATCCACCCACCCATCATCCATCCATCATCCATCCATCTGTCCGTCCGTCCGTCCATCCATCCATTCATCCATCCATCTCCTTTGAGGTCTGTGATTGGTTGATTTTGACCTAACATGCAGCCCCATGTTTCTAACTGCCTGCTGAGCAACTTGACAACCCTGAACTCGGTCCTTCTCATTCCCCTTAACACACATTTCTCTTCTGATTCCAGTTTTTTAAATTACTTAGGCTCTAAATCAGAGTCATTACTAAGTTGGATGACATTATAGAAGAAACAATGAATGCTGGAGGGGGAGGGATTTGATACAGAGAAGGACTCAAATCTTCAAAGCCGGGGCATAGATTCTATATTCCCGCCCTCAGGTCTCAGCTCCCTCTACATCCTGTTTGCTTCTTTGTCACTACAATCCTCAGGTCTCAGCTCCCTCTACATCCTGTTTGCTTCTTTGTCACTACAATGTCACTAAGTTTCTCTGCTTTGAGCCTCTGTAAATTTGCATACTGAGTATTTCCTGTAGGTGGAGGTATCACACACACCCTTCTGTGACTGTGTTTTACACATTTATCCATGCTGCAGCATGCATCTCCGCTCTGCTCTTTTTATTTTGATATAGCCCATTTTCTTTTTCTCTTCATTGGTAGATGAGACCTTAACCCTTTCCATTTTTTATCCATTACATCTAATGATGATATAAATATTTACCTGTGAGGTGTTGTTAAACAGTTTTCATGTGCTCCCGCCCCAACTGAGGCATACACCTTGGAGTGGCATTGCCAAGCCTGTGGTAACCTTTTGAGGATTGGCAGACAGCTTTTGGTTACACGTCCTACAACTTTTTCCTGATTCCCTTTTGTTATCTTCTGTGATTTCATTGTGGTTCTACCTCTTTTTTTGGGGGGGGCTAATGTTTCTGTTGAAGGTAGAAAAACATGCTCCATTGGTGGAACAATATTTCCCCCTTTAATATAAAAAAGGCAGTCAGCCCTCATTTATCTACTTGTTGCATTTGCTGTTGGCTTCAGCCTGCTCCTCAGAAAGGTAGTAGAAAACAAAAAGGTAACTTTAATGTCTTGCCCTAAATCTTCAATCTTTTAACTCTCAATTAATTTTTGAACTATAACCGCGGTGACTTTCCTGTGGACTTTGTCTGCACTGTGTAGTGACTTGTAGGCGAAGTTTTACTTAGAAGGCACCAGTCCAAGTTTGATATTTATTAAAATATAAACCAACACTCACGATACAGGTAACAGCTTATAGCGGAGCCTGAACAGGGACTGGAGTCTGGAACGATGGACGATGGATTCTAACCGGTCTCTCCAGCAGCCAGGAACCAGGCAAAACAGGCTTTCCAGGGTCCCAGCAGCCCCTTATCAATGGGGTTGGCCACGCCCCCCTCAGGGGCCGGGATCCTGGGTAAGCATCCTCGGATCTTATCAGCTGACACCTAAATCCCACCACTGTGACTATTTTATAATAGCAAACAGGCTGTAGTCCTTATGTTATGCAGCAGAATCAATGACAATGCTTAATAGGCTGAAGGGTTTTCCTTAATTATTCATATGTTTCTGATTGTATAATCACTGTGACTATTTTTTTTTTTAACAGATGAACAGGAGACTGGAGATGCTGTGGATGAAACAGAAGAGTGTGAAGCATGACTTTCTGGGGTTCAAGCTTAAGAAAGTTGGAAATGGCATCATGTATTTTTTTTTTTTAATTCTTTGTGTTCAGTGAATGCATTATGGAGATTATTCCTCAAATGATTTCAACATTTGAATTCCTTTCTTTGCTAATTACATTGCTTTGATATTTTTGACACTTGGGGTGTAAATGTTTGTTGGTTTTTATTCATTAAAATTCCTGGGAAAATTGTTTACAAATGTGTCACTAATGTTACAATCTCAAGGATACATTATAAAAACCAACACTGCATTATACACACGCTATGTTAAGTCTAGTAGACAAGTTTATTGCTCCATATTTGATTGTTTCGGGAGCATTGCTGGGGATTGAATTCAGGGCCTTGCGCATTAGAGGCAGACACTCTGTCACTAATGTGATTCTCCATCCCACTGCATTGGGTTTGTGTGTTTCAACTCTATATGACTGAGGTTGGATTGTGAACACTATGGTGATTGTCCTGCCTCTGTTTTCCTTCTATTTGCCCATATGTTTGTCAGTAAGTACAGCTAGCCTTGGGGAGAAAGGAGTTCCCATAACAAAGGAAAATTAGCAAAGTCTATTCTCTTGTCAGTGATAATACCATTCTTTCATTTTTAGAACATATACATTTTTAATATTATTTTTATTTTATGTATGTTGGTATTTTGCCTGCACGTGTGTCTGTGTGAGGGAGCTGGAGTTGCAGACAGGTGTGAGCTGCCATGTGGGTGCTGGGAATTGAACCCTGGTCCTCTGGAAGAGCAGCCAGTGCTCTTAACCACTGAGGCAGATGATACCTTTTTTAAGTTGGAGTGTGGTGGATTATTTATTACTCAGTTTGTTATGTTCTTCTGGAGTGTGGGCCTTTTAGCATGCAGGAAATAAAGGTGAACCTTATTAGAAGAAACTCTGTAGCATTATTTCAAGAGAGAATGTTCAGTTCTGAGTCAGTAGTCTGACCCCGTGAGCAGCTTTTACAGCCACATGTGAATGGTGAGTTGGTTCGTTCCTAGTTCATAATAAACTTATTGTGGTCCTGACTTTAATACAGTCTGGACTGCTGCATGTACACGTTGCTCATTTTTGTTTGCTGACCCTGCTTGACATTAATGGTTGCTCACTTGTTTTTCTGTGAAACGAGGAATTCTATATCTCTTCAAGGCCACCCACATCCCTATGGATGTCTTTATCCTGTCTTCCTGTTTCGTTTACTGTTTATTTCTGTGGATTTTGATTTGGAGGTAGAGGGGATTGAACCCAGAGCCTTGCACATGCTAGTCAAGTACTCTACCCCTGAGCCACACTCCCCAGCCTACTGTTTATCCATTTAAAATAGCAATGGTATGCACTGATGTCAATGCACGACAGTGTGATTTATCTTAATGCCTGAGATTTTCTGTGTGTGCCTGCAAATGTTAAAAAAAAATCGCGATCTTAGGTTCTCTCATAATGACTCTTGGCACCTCTGGGTAACAACTGCGCAAGGGTGGCATGGTGGGCACATGGAGTGGGGAAGAGAGAAGCCATTGTTACCTACCAGCCTTCAGAAGAGTTCAAGCTTTATTCATGCTTCTCGCATATGTGAGGTCTATGTATGAAAGAGGGAAGTGGAGAGACAGAGACATAGAGAGAGGAGAGGAGAGAGGTAGTAAGAGAAACAAAGAAACCATGTCTGTGGGAATTACACAGACTTATGACTTTACAGAATGCTTCTGCAGATGGTGTTTGAGGCACAGGGAGCCCAGCTATTCCCAGAGCTAGGTAAGGGGAAAGAGATAATGGCGTTTGGTAATGAACTTTTTAGTTAGAGGGGTAGCATCATTCCACAGCATGCCAGCTGAATGTGCGAGGGTAGATAGCAAGATGCACAGTATAGTTTAATAGGCAGTCTCCCGATTTAAAACCAAGCTAAGCCACACCACTCTGGCTTCCTGTAAAGCTTGGCTGTTTTCTCCAGAACAAGAATCAATGTTGTAGAGGAGAGGAAGAGAAAGAGAGAAGGGGAGGAGGGGACTTTAGGAAGAAATTTAGAGGTTGTAGTATGGTTCTTCTAGACAAGACTCTTTAGTAAGCCAACACCACCTTGGTTATAAATTCTCCAGGACCCAGTTTATGGCCTTTCAGCCAAACAGTCCTGGAACACATGACAATAAACTCCTCTGTGAGTCAAAATCTATCATCTTGATGATGTAATTCTAGTTTTTAACAAGTCTTTAATCTGGTATAACTTATTGACTTGAAGGTCGTTCTTATAGTGAAATGGAACAAGCCTGGCCTGATCTGGCCGTGTTTCTGCCTCATTCTGGCATTCTCCATCAGTTTTGCTGCAACATTTTGCAAAAAAGTAAATAGAATTTTCCTCCAGGAATCCACCTGTTGAGCAATGTGAGAGGTGCTGGTGCCATGTTCCAGATAGTTACTAATTTCAGGTAATTTTCTCATCACACATGGGGTCTGTTAGGTGATGGGGCACTTCATATTTGTAGCCATGCCACCCACGTCACTGGTTCTAGAACCATAGAGAAGGCCGGCCAGAGAGGTAGATTTTGCTTCCCACAGCCACTTTTTTAGTGTTTCCCAGACTTCAAAGCCTTCTTTCAATTTTCTTCATTGATCTGTTTCTTCAAAATACAAATTAGTTGGATCTCCACATCCATGGTTAATTCATGCAATAGAATTTGAAAAGATAGCATTCTCTTCACTGAATAATTTCACATTCACAAACACACCTTCCAAAATTTATATTGCTGTAACGAAATAATAAAATGGTGTGTGTGTGTGTGTGTGTGTGTGTGTGTGTGTGTGTGTGTGTGTATGTGTGTAGGTGTGTAAATGTGAGTGCAGGTGCCTACAGAGGCCAGAAGAGGTCATCAGATCCCCAGCAGTGTTACAGGAGCTGGTGAGCTGCCCACGTGGGATGCTGTGATTAGGGTCCTCTGCAAGAAAAGCAGATACTTTAACCCTCTTAACTGCTGAGGCATCTCTTGAACCCCAGTTTGCATTTCTTATGTGTTTTTGACCCAGAGTTTGTATTCTCCAAACTATTATCTTGAGTACTAGGTAAGTCCCAGGATAGCCCCTCCTTCACATCTCTCTGAGAGCCACGGTTCTGCTGCCATCCCTTGGGGTCAGGAAAAGTTACATGTTCTCACAGTTGTCCTTTGCTTTGTCACCACTGTTCCTTTGAAAAACAGAACTGGACTTTGAAGATTCAACACAGGATTCCAAATATTAATAAAATATGAAATGTTTTCTTTGGGGATTTGTGACTCAAAGGTTCATTTTTATTGTACGGTTTTCATATGGCAGAGTCATGCTTCCTTTTGCTTCTAAAAATCTAGAAAATGTGTCTTCTGAATCTAGAGTCTGTCAGTCATGCAGGAACCTTGAGTGCTATTTCCTGCCATGCTGTGTATGTGCTAGTGCTTAAGAATGGCCTTTGTTCCCACCTCCTGACGGCCAGGCTGTAAAGAACAAAATAAACAGGGACACAGGAAGTATAAATATAAATTTCCATATGATTTATTGTTGTTCCTTGTACATCAGAAACAGTAATACACAAGTTACACTGCTTTAGAATGTAAAATGGATAAAAATGTGTACAAAAAAAAGCACATTCCTAGAAAAAAGGGTTTTGGCAAATAGTGGAAACTGGGGAGGACAAAGCAAAAACAAAATCAAGGAAATAAACAAAAACAAAATAAGAAAAACCAACATGTTTTCAATTCAGTGTGCAAACATATAAAAATAGAAATACTAACTCTACAGACAGTATTTCCTGATAAATTATTTAAATAGCATATCTACATAGTCTGAGATCTCTATTCCAATGGCAACGAGAAAATAACTTATAAAAATAAAGATGACAGAACAGAACCAGAACTTTGAGAAGTTGTATTTAACATTTCAAAGCTATTTCTTTACGGGGATCATCATCTTCTGCAAAGGATTTTTACGCTATGTACAACACTGATTTTTTAGACACGACAGTAGTTTTAAGTTTATTGACACTTAAACTCTTTCTGCTTGATCCAAAATTCTTTACTCAGTCACACAACAAATGAGGTAATATTTGTATATAAGGTCCACCTTTGTCTCTTTTGGGGAAATGAGAAAGAAAAGAAAGGCGATTATGTTTTCTTCTCCCTGGAAATAGGCACAAGGGGTGATGTGGACTAGCCTTAGAGTGTTCATGGCCTCCTTCACAAGGAGAAACACACGCAAATGGGCAGCCACCTAATTTCACTTGAAAAGGCAGAGAAACAATAGCGGGAAAGCCAAAGGAGTCCAAATCATTCACTCTAAGCTCCCAAGTGAAAAGCTGGCTATCCACTCACTGATTTTGGAGAGATTTGCTGATCCACCTCAGCTACCTGCTCGCAAACATTTGCTAAAGCAATCTAATTCCAGGTAGGACAGGGTTAATAAATAATCTGTATTTACAATCTTACAGTCATAAAGACTCACTACAGAAATGATTCAGATAGTCCCACGCTTCCTGTTTCAGTAACAATCCTTCAGACGGGTCCTCCAGAATAGGGAGAAAAAATATAAATATATTACATTGCTAAAGCGTTCATTAAACAAAAACCAGAATAGAATTGGAAAACTCCATGGTAACCGAGGGGGAGAAAAAGACGAAAGGAAAAGGAATGTTCTAGTTAGGTTGATAGAAATTTTGTGCCTTTCTAACCATAAAATAAAGGCATGCTGCCTCTCCTGCAGAGGCAGCTAGAGCTCACTGAGATGGCTTCCTGTGCTCCTGCGGAATAAGCCAACAGTTCCAGCATGACCAGTCAAGGGCAGCCAGCACTGCCTTATACTTCTGACCCCCTACCCTGGCAACTGCGGGTGATGAAGCACTCAGAGGGAGAGAGAGTCTGGAAGCCAGGCTCCTGGGTTAACTCACTCACATGAGCCATCATGAGGAAATGCAGCAAGTCCTTCTGTCCCCTGAAAATGATTTAGTACAGAACAAGTAACAGGTCCTCCATACTTTCTTCATACAATCGTCTCTGGGATATGCATCCTTCCTAGTGCTTTGGCTCCTGCTTCCTCACTCCTGAGGACCTCTGTCAGGGGCGGTCTGGTGCCCAGTTCTAGTGAGTTTTTTTTTTTCTCTGACATGCTTGAAAATGCTTCCGAGTGTGCTGCTCGGAGACAGCCTCACAGAAGCCCTGGCTCTGTGAGTAAGGTGGCGTGGAGCGGGCACCTTCCCAGTGGGAAGTAATAGACACCTTTGCTTTTACAAAAGCAAACCAAAGTTTCTTCATATTCTTGGAAGATGAGTTCTCATTCATTAAAGGCGGAGGGTGCTGAGTCTGAGTTTGAAGACTGCATTTTCTTGAGGCAGAAATCCGCACTATACAAGAAGAGAAGCAAGGAAGGCAAGGAAAAATGATCCTGGCAGGGGGTTTTCTCTAGCCCTTGGTTCCAGAAGGTGCAATGCCAGCGCCGGTTATGATTGACAGCCAATGATTAGGAATCTGTTAAATGAACAAAGATGTACATAAATGAAAATTAAAAACAGGCATCTTAGTATTATTGGACTAACACCTCAGGGCTAACTCTCTAGATTTGACAGGGACAGAACTGTGAACTCCCCTCCCCACATCCAGATTAGCATGTCTACTGAGACCATCCTTGTTCAGGCAGCCATGTTGGTGAGATTTTACTCATGATGTCTTTGACCTTAATACCTAATGCCTCTGAGCTTGTGGACATCAAACTCAGTAAATATGAACTAAGAACTTATTCTGTGGTAAGTCCAATGCTAGACTCAGAGTTTAAGTAATCATGTGGTGAGGAAAAGGGAAGTAATAAAGCTAAGGTTATTAGTGAACATCAATACTCTTTCTGTGCCTGCTCTTGGAAAGAACAGCTTGTTTTGTGAGGGATGGCATGAAGAAAATCGTAAGCCAAGTATGAGATATATAAACACACAGCTTTAAAGTGTTACCAGCAAGGTCTACTGTTTGTAGCTATTTGCTTGCTGTCTGCTTCTGACCTTGTAGGAAGAGTTCAGAGACCATGAGGTAAGCTCATATTCCTGACAAGGATTCCGGATTCTATAGACGTTACTTCATGTTTAGTACTGTACCCTCAAGAGCAAAACAGAAATACTAGCCTGCTCCCCAACAGTCTAAATCAGACCCTCTCACCATCACCATCCTTACTGATCCATAGCCGTGTTAACTGTATATTCAACACAGTGTTGCTCCTACCTCGACATTCGTATTTCATGTCTGAGAAGAACACCATTTCTTGAGAGAAGACAAATAAGCCTAGTCTACCACCAGCATAGGTTTTATCATAGATGGGTCCTGAGTCGGCCATGATCTTCTTTCCTTCATACATAACCACTCTGCACAGGAAAGAAAAAAAAAAAAAAAAAGATCTCATTCATGAGACTGTTACTTCCTGGTCTTATCCTCTGAGACTAGTCGTGTGACTACAGTGAAATTTAATCCCTGAAATCTTACCTGATGTAGCCTGTCTTTGGCCTGTGGCTGAGACGCCATCTGTAAGCAGTGAAATCCTTCCAGCCTATGTGACGAGGGTCATGCCACAAGGTGCGCACCTGAAGGAAAAGAACCAGAAAAGGTTGAAACACAGCTCCCTCCGAGGATTCATATTTCATTCCATAAGAAACTGCTTAAAAGGCACCGAGTTGATCTGTATTTGGTGAAGGGGAAGTTTGGAGTTTTCCCCAAGGGAACTCTCATTTACTATGGGCATTCAGCAACTATAAAGCAGAGAAAGAAAGGAAAGGGGGGGGGGGGTTGTTTGAAATAGTTGAAGCTGCCTGAGGATTTAAAGGGGGAACTCCCTTCTAGCATACCATGGTTTTGTACCGTGGTTGCTGGTGCTGGAACTTGATAGCAAAGACTCCCTAGGGCAGACTGTCTCCTGCACTCCCCAAGGGTCCATCAACTTTTCCTTTTAAATGATGTTGTTTCTTACCTGGCCAGGGGTGTTTCCTGTGTGCCACAGAGCATTCCGCAGGTGCTCGCCAGGCCCAGTGGTGGAATTCACAACCTTCACAGACAGGCCTGAATATCCCTGAGCCCTTGTGGGGTTGGTGTCCCAGTAGGATTGGGTAACTTGTTTCCACATCACAACATAGAAGCGGCTACTGGACTGGTAGCCAAACACAAAGCCAGCATAGTCGTCATCCCTCTCAGTGTTAATGAAGAAGGTACCACTAAAGTCCACGGCATTAAACTCATCATAACCTGGAAGGCAAGGCCAGAGTCGGATTAAAGGCTATGGCTTTTATGGGGCTCTCCACGATATTCTCAGATATCCTGAGGCCATAGGTCTTGTCTATAGGTTTAACTGTCATAATTCATGATTGTTCCCTTCCAGTGTATTCCGCTCTGGATCTAAGAAACTCACTACTCACCTACAGCAAGACCAGGATCACAGTTCACAGTCTGGACAAGTTCTTTGCCCTGATGGCGTACAACCCAGTTAGGATCATTTTGGGAGGTCCCTTTGGGATCTAGAGGAATCATCTGGAATCGGCGGAAATCGGTTTCACTGATGTCAACATTCTCAGGACAGATGTCATCAATGTCTGGCACATTGTCATGATCAAAGTCATCTTTACAGGCATCACCTCGGCCATCACCTAAGATCAAAGAAGGCAAAAGTTCAGTGAAATTCTGAAGTGGTATTACGAGTGGATCACAAATTCACAGTTTCATAATCTTTTTGTTATTTTGTGCTCTCAGGTTCTGTTTTCATGTCTAGACAGCTAAGGCATCAGTTATGCTATTCAGTAGTGGGCACAGTGACTCACCATCAGAGTCCTTCTGGTCAGGATTGGGCACCAGTCTGCAATTGTCCCTGTCATCAGGAATGCCATCATTGTCATCATCATGGTCACAGGCATCTCCTTTGCCATCTTTATCATGGTCAGCCTGGTTGGCATTAGGCACATAGGGACAGTTGTCCATATTGTTCTGATGTCCATCCTCATCGATGTCCTGATTGTTGTCACAGGTGTCCCCTATGCGGTCTGAGTCAGAGTCCAGCTGAAAGAGAGGCATCCATGGTGGGTGAATCAAATATACATACTAGGGTTAAAAGTAACATCAGTGCCTTAGGGCAGGGAACATTCTCCATGTTGGACATGGACAGTAGGTCTCATGTTTACCTTCTGTTACTATAGAAAGACACATCGAGTTTTAAAGAGGGTTTTACCTTGATCCTTATTTTTACATGAAAATTGAGAAGAATATACATAAAAGGCTCTCTAACAGAGTTATTTTTAAATCACTGAAGGAAATGCAATGTTTACGGTTTCTATCTTAATGTTAACTTAAATCTCCTGATGTACGTTCTGTAATTTCCCATTGACATTAGCAGCAAATTACTGACATCAACTTTTACTCCAGGCCTTGAATCATGGCAATGATCTAAACAGGCTGTCTGCATAATATATATGAGACATTAATTACTTCTTTGGTTTTAGGCATTTGACTTTCTACATCTATTCCATAAAGATTTTATCTGTTGGCATAAGTAAAGTCAAACTCTAAAATCTTTTCAAAACAGATTTCTCAGAGTACTTAGCGTTCAGTGTGTGTGAGGTGCTTGTGGACTGTTTGTAAGAACTGGATGCTTTATTGCCAGTATTTGAGATTTTTAAATTTGCTTATAAAATTTATTCTAATCTGAGGAATAAAAAACCCACTCTGTGAGGTTAAACGCTGTTTAAGATGTTTAAAGTCTGGTAGACTCAAACTCAGAGCAGGCCATCTCAGTGCCCCGTGACCAGCAGAGAATACAGGACTCTCAGGGTTTCCTCTGATGATGCCTTGATCTTGCTTTTAGCATGATACAACTTCAAAATTAGGAGAAACTTGAATTCTCATTTCTCTAATCCTTAAAAAAGTTCTGTTCACATTTCTGATTGGTAAACCTTTTAGAACTATCATTTTAGGAGAAAGAAAACTTGCTGTATTTTTTCCCTGGAATCAATGCTCAGTGGTACAAAGGGAAGCACTCTGGTCTTGAGAACCCGTGTGTTGACGTGCATCTGAACCATCAACAGCACCCACAGCTTGTGCCAGGAGGAGCCCACAAGGCTGGGTTCACTGGGAGAATATGGAAGCTTTGAGAAGTATTTTAGCTTTCTGATTTCTTATAGGACTCTGTTGCTAGCCATGACACAGGTGCTTATTCCCATCTGGGTACCGCTGTCCTCTGTTTTACATGTTTTGGATAGGAGGGTAGACCTGTCAGTCTCAGCTCTGTGTGTAATTTATTTTAGTGGTAGCAGCAAACAAGCCTTGGGTCACAGGGTTTCCACAGGTTTCTCTGGGAGAGTTTGCCAAGGGCTCACATCAGACACTCTTTACAGGTACTCATTGCAAATGGCTCTGGAGGTCCTGGAAACCCCAGTAATGGCTTTGAAGTCTATCGGGCTCACTGTTTTAAAGGCATAGAAAGGACGACACAGTATCTCACGGAGTTCACCTACCTGGTCTGGATTGTGTTCCAGGGGGCAGTTGTCACACTGATCTCCAACCCCATCCATGTCAGTGTCCCTCTGGTCCACATTGTAAACATACTGGCAGTTGTCTCGTTCATTGAGGATTCCTATGGAGGGGATGTAGATGGGAGCTGAGTCCTGCAGCCCCATATGCTTCAACGAAATTACTCAATAATAGCCACTAAGTGAACTGTGCGTGTCTGTCTCTTTGGCCTTACCATCTCCATCAATGTCCACAGCACAGGCGTCTCCTTCTCCATTGTTGTCTGTGTCCGCTTGGTCAGGGTTGTGGTTATAGGGGCAGTTATCACAGCGGTCTCCCACGTCATCTCTGTCATAGTCATACTGGGCTGGGTTGTAATGGAATGGACAGTTGTCCTGCAAAGAGGAGACATGAACTGTCTAGGACGCTGCCCGGAAAATCAGCTGATGCCTTCAACCCCACACACAGTATTATAAACTCTCAAAGGTATGAGCAGTTACCTTGAACTTGGTCAGTTACTAACTAAGTATTTAGCGTAAGTAAAATACCAAGACAGGAAGACATGATGGATAAAAACTGGATTCTTTTTGGTTACAATTAAGAGAGATGCAGGATATAACATCACTGTCTCAGTGATCATTATAAAAACATACTTGTTCAGACATTATATCTGAACTGAATCTGGGGAACAGAATGCTATGTGTATTCACTGTAATTTCTCAAATTGGGCAACACTGTGATGAAAAATGAAACTCTTTAACAGTTCTCTAAGTGACACCTGTGTCCTCAAGCCCTGGAGACATAGTGTTTGCTGCCACTCTGCAGTGTCCTCCAAGCCTAGTGTTTCAGGCTTTCATTGCAGCACAAGGATGAAGGAGGAACAGAGAGCGGTTTGTCCTTACCCTGTCGTCTGGGATTTTGTCATTGTCATCGTCGTCATCACAGGCATCGCCAATCCCGTCTTTGTCATAGTCTTCCTGCCCCGAGTTGGGGAGGTTGGGGCAGTTGTCCTAAGAAGAAAGACACACAACAGCCACAGTTAGCGTTCCTTGCTTGGCACATACATGGATGGCCACACTGGCCTAATAGGATGCTCGGTGCAGGCGTGTTTTGATGGCAAGGTGAAGCCACCAAAGGTCTTTTTGGAGTTTGTATAAATGCTTTAGGCTTCACACCTGACATAAGTCCCACTCTACAAGGTACCGGCACAGCCGTCTTTGAACAAAAGAATGGACTGTAGGGTACAGAGGTCAAAGAGCCATGGCTCCATGTTAATGAGAGTCAATGACCTTCTGCATCTGGGGGATTATTTTTTGTTTCATTTTCAGCTTTTTAACCCTCAAGAAATCCCTTGGCACATTCCCGAGAGGGAAGCCCGTGAGAGAAGCTGAATGGTACCTTTTTGCAGTGGTAGGTTGCATTGGCTACACACACCAGGTCCTCGTTAGGCCAGCCATCGAGGTCTGTGTCCTCTCCACAAATGATGCCATTGCCTGCATAGCCAGGCTTGCACTCGCAGCGGTACATGGGGTCACTGTAGTGGCCCAGGTAGTTGCACTTGGCATTCTTGTTGCAGTCGTGTGTCCCATCCGTGCAAGGGTTTCGTGGCTTGCACACCTGGAGGGTACAGCATCCCAATGCGATCACAGGACATTCAAAAGGACATCCCAAGACACTGCAGAGCCAAGATCCCACCCATCCTGAAGCACACAGAGGCCCCATCAGGAGAAAGGTGGGATTTCTCTGTCCCTCTCCATTCTCTCTGAATATATCCAGGCTACTGGCAAATGCTGTCTTACATTGAATTTTCTTGGAACTGCTCAGCTTGCAAACATGGCATGTGCGAGCCTATCTGGTCACAGCTCTGACGGCACAGCATTTTCAAATATGTTGTCTGTCTAGTCTTATAGCTAAGACTGTGCATCCAGTCTCTCAGTTATTTGGTCAAGGGCAGCCCTCTTCTACTTTGGTCTGCTTCTCTACTATACCTGCTTGTTGGCCATGGCATGTTCGACACCTCGGCCAAAGGGCTGGGAGCCAGTGAATCGTGGTGGGCAGGGCAGGCAGTTGTAGCCAGGGTCTGTGTTCTTACACCGATGTTCTCCATTGTGATTGAAGCAGGCATCAGGCACTTCTTTGCACTATAGATGAAATGAGAATGTGTTGAAGACTTGGCAAATGCCGTCTTAAAGAAGGGCCCTGGGCCAGGGTAGCCTGTTTCTCCATTCTGATAACTTGGAGCCATTGGTGGCTTACCTCATTGACATCTTTGCACTGGATGCCATTTCCACTGTAGCCAGGAGGGCATGCACCACATTTCCAGCTGCCATCAGGGTAGCTAGTACACTTGGCACCAGCAAAGCAGGGGTTGGACAGGCATCCATCTGAGATAAGTAAAAGGTAGGTAAACTGTTGGGTCTAAGTTGCTGTTTCTGCCATGTGCCACTTAAAAATGATATATTGTAGGGTCTCTCTTACTGGTAGTGGTCCATCTCAGAGTAATCACAACTACTAGAAGCAATCAAAGCTGGACAGACCCCGCCCCCTATCCCACCCCAGTGGGTACTGACATAAACCAGAATGTTCTCAGGGTGGTTTTGTTCCTGGCTTCACAGCTTACCAATTGGACAGTCCTGCTTGTTGCAAACTTGACTTTCAGTCACATCACCAACACAGTCTTTGCCTCCGAACTGGGGTGTGGGGTTGTTACAGAGTCGGCTACGTCTCTGCACTCCTCCTCCACAGGTGACAGAGCAGATGTCCCATAGTGACCAAGGACCCCAGCCTCCATTAACTGTAAGAAGATAAGTCACATGTAAAAACTCACTATTCAGGTGCCATAGCTGTCCCGGAAGCTTGTCCTGAGCCTGTCAGAAATGCCTTCTAACCTGGCCCATGGGGAGAATGTTCGGGAACTGGGGATGGTTGAAATGGTTCTCATTCTGTTTTTCGTTAGAAGAAACATACAGGACTTTGTTTCTGTTTGTTTCTCTAGCGTGAACTCGCATGCTCCACAGTCCACTGAACTGGAGGCCACCGATAGGAGGCAACCAGCCGGGTAGAGAAGCCTCCCATGTGTCCCTGGGTCGGGCTCACACTTACTTGGGCAGACATCTTTCTTGCAGGCCTTGGTCTCACGAGCTTCACCTTCACAGGGCTTCCCGTTCATCTGGGGGCTGGGAGAGTTGCAGAGGCGGATCCTTGTGATCACACCATCACCACAGGTCACGGAACAAGATGACCATGGAGACCAGTGACTCCAGCCACCATCCTGTTTAACTGAAAGGTAAATCTGATGGTCACAAATGGTGCTACCTTGGAGAGGGTCACAAAGTCTCAGGCACCAATAATTCAAGCGACTGATCAATGGTAACTTAAACTAATGTGTGGTAGAAACCATTGCCACATGCCAATGTCAATGGAGAAGCATTTCTAGCATAGAAAAGATGGTGTTTAGCGTCTGTGTGAGTTGATGTTAATAGCCCAACATTTATAGGTTGCTGGCCAAGAGCCAAGCTCTATTGTAATTGTGTCACATGCATCATCGAGAGAAAATGCCTAGTATAATTTTATCAAGAATGGTTGTTATTTGCATGCTATAGATGACGATGAACCTCGGGGAGGGAAGGTCATACCCGAGCGCAGAAGTTAGGAGTGTAATTGTGACTCAGATCCCAAGCCCAGAACCTGTACCCCCAGGCTCCTTGCTATGGAGCTGCCCTTAGTCGTGACAGCATTGAGAAGTAAGATTGCCACCCCTCAACGGCCATGGTGCTTACATCTCTTATCACACTCCTGAATATGGCAGGTCCTCGTCTGTACTGAAGAGCCCTCACATCTGTTGTTGAGGCTGTCACAGGAGCGACCACGTTGCTGAATTCCATTGCCACATGTTGCGGAGCAGGAAGTCCACTCAGACCAGGGGGACCAGCCATCATCAGCAGAGTCGCTGGCTGTGAGGAGAAACGGGGTCGTTTGGCACCTGATGCCCATAACTTCTTTAGAGAGTTTGCTTTAGGGCCCTTCACTGCCAAAGGTTTCAAATAATAGGTTGTTGTTTTTTTTTTTTTTTAATCCTTTTTCTTCATACTCTTAGCTTTATGGAAGTATGATTAACAAACAGAAGTTGTTTATGTTTATGTATACACCAGATGCTTGGCTACACCAGAGTTATGAGAGCAGGGCCATCTCAAGGTCCATCATTTCATAGGCTCCTGTGTGGTGATAAAGATGCTCTCCAAGCAGACATGACAGCGTGACCCATAAGAGGTCTCTCTGGACTGAGGTCAAAGGTCACAGAGGCTAATGGTTCAGGAGCTCATCCCAGGTCATCACTAGTACAGGTCTGGGGTGAAGGCTGAGCCTGCTCACAGTGTACTTTCTCCTGTTCACCCATCAGGGGTCCTCTCCGCACAGCTCAAGCAAGTTCCCCTTTATTGACTTAGGCTATCTTGGGTTTCCAGATTCTGATGTCTAAGAGCACCAGCATTTTAGGCAGCTAGTCTGTACCATTTCTGACTGTCCGTAAAGCCCTGGTCCAGTGTTTGAAGGCAGCTTGATGGAGGTCTCTGCCTTAGCCATGTGGTTGGCCTGTTTTTCCTCTCACTCTGGCATCTGGTGTTTCGTACACTTTTCACAAGGGGAGAATGTGTTTGTTTATTTGTTTACTATCTGCTCAGACACCATGATGACAATCACAAGTGTCTGTCACAGCACGGGGACTGGCTTTCTTTTGTCATCAGTTGAAAGTTCCTAGTAACTCCTAGCTCAGGCTCACGGCTCTGGTAGCTCTCAGTCGACTTTGCTCCCTGTGACTCACACCTCAGATGGATGTTGGACAGAAAGAGACAACACAGAAAAATATGTGTGTAACTCTGTGTGTGTGAGTAAAGGGTGATCCGACATCCCTGATTTCTTCCTGATTATGATGAGTCACTTTTATGACTTATGCCTTCTGCGTTAAAATATCTCCTCAACCAAGTGATTAACCTGGCAACAAGCCCCAGAGGCAGAATGTCACGCAGCAGTATAGTAGCTGATTTCTTTTATTATCCTGGAACTTCAACAGATGCTAATCTCTTAGGTAACCTATCACTGCAGATAAAACAGGTGGCTTTTCAAGCCTCAATTCACCTCAAGCACCAGTTTCTAGAAATCCTCTGGTGGATAATTTCCTCTAACAAAAAAGATTAATTTCTAAAAGCAATCAGCTCAAGCTTATTGTCATGGTCCTCTCTTCTCCTCACAGCATAACACTGGAATCCATAGGCTCCATCAAAATCATTGCCTGTGCCATAATCCAGAGGGATGGTTAAGATTTGGTCACAACAGAGGTTTGGGCTCTGTTCAATAGACTAGCTTCTAGTTACCCAAGTCTGTCTGCAGGAATCTGATTGGAAATGTCTGATGGAACTGGGAGGGGCTGGGCTCCAGTGTTGTGCCTAGCTGTCAGAATGCCCCCAAACTGAGCTAGCCACTGAAGAATGAATGGTTCCACCATTTTAGGAACTTACGCCAACACCGTGGGCAGCATTCTCCATCAGGAACGGTGGCATTGGAACAGGGGATGATGGGACAGGACACCTTTTTGCAGATGGTAACTGAGTTCTGCAAGGCAAGGAGAGGGGAATATGTAACTAAGCATATTATAAGGCATGACTAAATCAGGGTGGTAAGTATTCTAGTGGAAGTTTTTATAGGAGGGATGTCTCTTCTGGATCTGTAGTCCTCAGTGTCACATAGTTGCAGGGCTAATTATCATTCCACTTTTTGGAAAGTTTTTTTTAACTGCTACTCTGTCAAGCATGGGAGTTACAGAACAACATGTCTGTATAAGGGAAATCAATAAACTTTGTAGTTCATACATCTCAAATGTAGATACAGCTTTACCATACATTAGAGGGAAATGGGAATTTAATGGAGGTTGTATCTCAAATTCAGTAATCAGTGGTTTTCATTTAAACTCTACTTTTCTTGGTGAGCTAGAGATCTGAACAGTGTTAGAGGAACCTCCTAGCCAGAGCTGAATACAAATCAGGGCTGGTTCAAAAAGAATGTTCTAAGCAGGTTTTATGTGCCTGACATTCAATACTTAGTCTTTGAACTAAAGCAGCTAAGTTATTCCAATGCTTAGGCATATCTGTTCTCTTAGCTACTCAGCCTGGTGTATAATTAAGAGTTTGATAAGCCTTCTGAGAGTTAAAAAGGAATTTGTAGATGTCACAATTACATATTAAAGAAAATTGGAAGCAGGCCAGGGCATATTTAAAAATGTGTGTGGTCATTTGAGACGTATGTCACCAATCCTTATTGTGGTTTGGAGTGTCCCTTACCTGGCAGTGACACTCGGTGCAGCTGTCCACAGTCCATTCTTCATTGTTCTTGTACTGGACTCCGTTGTGGAAGCAGAGGGGAGGCCGCCTCAGCTCACTGGCCAGTTCTCTATTCTCTTCCGTCTGTAAGGGAAAAATGCTCATGAGTATCCAGTCTCCCATGGGGCCACCTGTGGTGATCTCCAAGGGCTAGCAAATGGGAGCAGAGGCCACTGACCACTTTGCGGATGCTGTCCTGTAGTGTGATCACAATGGTGCGCAGGCCTCTGAGTTCTAGGACCATGCTGGATAGTTCGTCACAGGAGAGGCCACAGATGGCTTGCGGATCCTTTGTTTTGTGGCCGATGTAGTTGGTGCGGATAGCAGGGCTGGAACCATTCACCACGTTGTTGTCAAGGGTGAGAAGGACGTTGGTAGCAGCTAAGAAGCAACATGTAATAAGGGTTTCAACAGCTGGTCTCACCAGCCCCTTCAGGTTCTTGGTTGTAAAAGACATTTCATTTGGGATGAGGAATGACTGTAGATAGAGCACGGTGCATGCATGTGGGGAGTAACTTTTGAGTGTCTCTTTTGTGTACTTGAAGTATATTCCCCTGGTGTGTATATAAATCCTACTGCTTACATTTCTCATGGTGTTTTGGTGGAATTCCCCAGAATTCTCCAAATCTTAGAAATACAGGGGTACTTACAGCTGGAGCAGCCTTTGTTCCTGAGAATGTCTTCTGGGGTGGTTCCAAAGACGAATCTCACATTCTGCAGCACCCCCTGTGGGCAGAGGACACACATTGTACAATGCTGGGAGTGGGGGTGGGCAGCCTGTCTCATTCTGCTTGGAAAAGCATGTGGTGAGTGTTCCAAGAAAGAACTGTCTTGAGATTACCCTGACAAAATAGCATTGCCAAATATCAAAATATACATCGCCAAACAACTTCAAAATCCTAATTATGTCTTCTGCCAATTTGAGCATTTTTACAAAGAATCAGTTATCTAGTTATCGGACTGCTGGGGGTACACAGGAAATGGAATCTGATCCCAAGTCTGGAGGACCGGATACTCTGATACTTCCCAGTGCCAAAGCGTTAATGTGGGAGTTCAAAGCCATGCTTGAAAAAAGGATGGGGGGGGGGGAGGAGAAGGAGAAAGAGAGAAAGAAGAGGAAGAGGAGGAGAAGAAGAAGGAGAAAGAGAAGAAACAAAAATAAAAAACAAGGCACAGCTCACATCATGACTGTTACGCCTACGCTGGATCCGACTGGAAGCATCCAGAATACCCTACCCAGGCACTCAAATGCTGACAAAGTATCCTTTTCAAGCCATATTAAAATCGCTAAGTGATTTGACACAAGTTTTTTCCTAAGAGCATGTAAGGAGTGTCTGATATTGGAACAGGCTGAGTGTAATAGGAAAACCACTTATCTCTCTGGATAGCTTTGAAAGCACGGTTTCCAGGCCCCTGCATCATTATAAATTTGTTATTAGACGTGTAATTTCTCAGGATCCTCACCTGACCCTCACATCTGAAACCCTGGAGTTTGGGACAGCAGTATATGATTTAACCAGCCCTCTGGGGTTGTCTGATGCTCTCTATGTGTGGGAATCCCTTAGTCTACAGACATAGCCCTTGTGATAGGTAAAAAGATTTACCTGGAAATTGTCATTGACATCTCCCTTTGCAATGCGGAGCCTGGCGACATTGGCTGTATCCCTGGTAAAGATGTCCTGGATGGGAACATCCAGTTCAGCGCTCTCCATCTTCTCACAGTCGATGTAGAGTTGGGCTCTGTCTTCTTGCACAAACAGAGTGATGCTCTTCCACTGGCCAGTGGCCAGGAGAGCTTCCTCCACTGACACCACTTGTTGCTTCCCGGGCAGGCTCAGACTCAGGTCCAGGGTGCCTGCTTTGCCGTTGGAGACCACACTGAAGATCTGGCCAGTATGATCTTTGCGTTCCACCGCCAGAAGTGTGCCCCGGGTCTTCTTCATCTGCCTCAAGGAAGCTAGGAAGATGAAGCCTTTGTCGGCGGACACAGCATCCAGCAGGTCTTGGAACTTGTCATCGGGCACAGGGGGAATCAGGTTGGCATTTTCAATCCGGAAAGCTGGACTGGACAGGTCAGGGCCCTTCACCAGTCGGCGGCCGGAGCCCTTGCGGGCAGCTCCGATGAGTTCAAAGATGTCAAACACACTGTTGTCTCCCCCAGACTCTGTAAGGTGGGAGATGACAATCAGCTTTCTAGGTCTTAGCTGTGAGAGGGCAAAGTGAGAACTCTCGGCGTTCACCAAGAGCTGAATGAACACGGAGAAGCAAACTACACCCTGGTACTAAGGACTCAGAGGAAACAGCCTAGGGAGAACACAGAAGGGGTACACCTGAGCTATCTCGTACCCCCTCTCCAGGGGTGGGGCGGGGAGAGGAGAAGGAGAATCAATAGACTCACCTGGAATGCGATTGCTGCCACACACATGCAACAGGATCAGGACACCTAGTCCCCAGATCAGCTCCATGGTAGAGCCTTCAGCACTCAGCCTGTAGCAAAAAGCACAGGAGGTTCAAGTCAGAGACCAGAGACCAGGACGGCAAGGTGGGAGGGCAGAATGTGTGTGTGTATGTGTGTTTTCATTTTTGGCCCCATATGTGCTGGGGAAAAAAAAAAGGCAAAAGGATTTACTTTCCGGAGGGCATCCAGTAAAAACCAAGAGAGCCAGAGGCAGGGAATTGAGGTGTTCTAGGATGAGGGGCATATGGCAATTCGGTGCAGTCTTTTCGACAAGACTACAGAATTTATTTGGGGAGACGGACAGCAAAAGTCAGAGGAAATCTAGAAACTACTCGATGAGAAAAATCTTGGGGTGTCCTGGAGGAACTGTTCGTGAACTCTAAGGCTGGAAAGAACCAGTTGCGGAAAGTTCTTTCCAGCGGCTAGATGATGAAGGGCAGTTAGAGCAAGCCGACCAGGAAAAGTAGATGAGAAGTCGCTGGACCGCCTGCATCCTAGCGGCCCGAGGTAGCTGGCCAGGTGCTCAGCGGCGGCGGTAGGTGGCTTACCTGTGTGTACCGGGCCGCAGCAACCGGCAGTGATGGCAAAGCAGCGAAGGACAAGGACGCCGAGTCTGGTGGAGACGCTGGGACGGCCGGTGCGTCCAGAGAGACCGTGGCGGGACTGGGTAGCTGCGCCGGAATTGCCTGCTGGAGTCCGATGAGGCCGGCTGACTCCGGGCAGTGGCTGGCTCGGCGGTAGAGCCCGGGACCATTTAAAGGGGCGCTTGCATTCCTGAGAATCGTCCTGGCCAATAGGAGCCGGGGCAGGAAGCGCGGCGGGGGTGGGGGGGGGGAGGTGGGGGGGGGGCGACGACACGGGTTCCTCTCTCCGTCCCCCGCCTCCTTCCTCCCGCCCTCCCTGCTGCCTGGCGTGCAGCTCACCAGCTGAAAGTGAAGGGGGAGACGCTGATCGGGCACAAGAGCCCTGGAACTTCTCAGAAAAAAAAGATCTCCACCCAGGCAGCCTTTGCGTACTCGGGCTCAGCGCTTAGGCTATTGCGCCATGGGGGCTGGAGGCGTAAGATACTGCTTTGCGGACCACCTAAGACCCTTCAAGGAGGTTTTCACTAAAGCGCATCTCCTTGAATGCCTCAATGATGGAGACACTTGGAGACTGAGAATGTCTGGTTTAAACATAAAAGTGAAAAGGACAGTGTGTCTGACCCCTTTAATAAGGAAACTGCCTCTTGGGTCTATCCTGGTGGGGTGGGGGATCGCCGCCTGTGCTTCGCACTCTGCTCAGGCACGCCTCCTTCTGCCTGGCTCACTAAGAGTGGCAAGCGTGGTGTAGCCAGGGCCAGCAGCAGGACGGTGCACCGAGGTCGCCTTCCCACTGTCTAGAGCTGTTCCCCAGTTCTACTCTGCTTCCTCAACTGGCCGCTTGGGGGCGGTATATGTATTCTGATTTAGCTGATCTCCTGGAGGAGTTTCTAGTGGCATTTTAAGGAAGAGAATTCGTGCCCAGCTCCCGCAAGGCAAAACTGAAATTGTGTCTTGAAAAACAGTTTTATGCCCACTCGTGTTTCTTAACGTGACTGATTGGAGAATTTGCTGAACGGTCTGGCTCCAGGATCTTACACTATTTACAGAACCGACTCTTAGAGTAATAAATTACTCTCTGCCTATTATTTTATTCCCCATTTTTCTCCCTAAACGTTCTTTTCATTTTTTGACTTCCGAAGCCGAGGTATGGGTTACATTTCTGTGGGTATACACATTTCCATAAGCAGGCTGCTGCCTGATGCTCCTGTCTGTGAAGTCTGGTCTTCATGTCGCCCGTCCCAAGCCAAGATGACTCCAGCTTCCTGGAATTCCATTCATCTCGTTGGGAAGGGACGTCAGTGGCGATGCTTCCCCAGCTGTGGTCCTGCGTGAACAGGCTTGGCCCTGAGTTCAGGGACCCAGGTAAAAGCATTACCAAATAAGGATTTCAGCAGAGTCAGGGTGGGGGCAGGCCGAGAGACCGCTGGGTCTTCCTCTCTTATCATCAGCTACACCTGGCTCGATTCCCAACTCTTGGAAACACCGACGACTTTTGCTCATCACACAGAAATTTCACTTTCCTTGTGTGGGAGTGTTCAGTGACAAGGTGTGTGTGTGTGTGTGTGTGTGTGTGTGTGTGTGTGTGTGTGTGTGTGTGTGTGTGTGTGTGTGTGTGTGTGTGTGTGTGTGCTTGTCCTCAGGAGGGGGCTTACAGAGTGTTTCCTAGTTACCGAGGATACACAGTAAATGTCTTTTGTAGATAAGTATGTTCCTGACACGTTTGTTTATTGGACTTCAGATATTGAGAACAAAGAATAAAATTTTCTACTGGATGATTAGTCAAGTTAGATTCCTGTCCTTGAAGTCACGGGCACTGACTCATCAGCACAATGAAGATTCTGGAACCTGCAGCTATGCTTGGTCTTTGCTTCCGGTTCTTTCCTCGATTCTCCTTTGCTCCGTGAAAGATGATTATTTTAAATTTCCTGCTTAGCACTAATTTTTCCTGATGGGGTCCTAAGAAACTACCTGTTCCTGGGGGGTGGGCAGGTTAGCGTCTTGGGATCCTCTTCCCTTTCGGCTTTGCATTACAGAGATGAGAGAGCCACAGAAGTGAAGATGCTTGTCTCCTGTAAACCCATCCACATCCACTTCCCTAGGCTGAGCCACACCAGTGCTGATGGAACAGGAGCCAGCAAGCGCTGCCCCTTCAGGCTGCTAGAACCGGGGACCTCATGCAGCTTGCCTGTAGCTTGGCTTCTTTCAACAATTCAAGACAGGTTTTGACCTCCCGAAGAGCTTTGTTGTTAGAGAAAGCTGGCAGTGGCCTAGAAGATGTTGATTATAAACACAGTCTTTCCCTAAACACAACATAGCAGTCCAGCTGTCCCGGTGGAAACAAGGTTGCAGGGCATGAGGTTCCTAGGCAGCTGTTAGGATGTCATCCATAACCGCCCTCCCCACCCCCGCACCACGTACTGTGACCAGATTACAGAAATCTGGGACATGGTAGAGAATCATGGGAAGAGAAGAGAGTTAGCCGCCCCCCCCCCTTAATATGGGGGATACTGTCTGTGAGCCTATGTATGTGTGCCTCTCCCTCTCTACCCTGCATGTGTGCGTGCCTGTATGTGTGCGCGCGCGTGCGTGTGTGTGTATGTGTGCGTGTGCATGCCTGTGTGTGTGCGAGTGCGTGCGTGCGTGCGTGCGTGCGTGCGTGTGTGCGTGTGTGTGTGTGTGTGTGTGTGTGTGTGTGTGTGTAGTGAGTAGAAGCACTAACTCCCCTCTTTGTCTTATATTCATTATTTTCGCCTGTTCTTTGCCCTTCCGGTTAGGCTTCATAGCCCCCTGCCATAGCTTCCTTTCTGCTTTGTCCCATTTAACTCTAGATTCTGCACACTAGAGAAAATGTCCCATCTGTCTTTCCAAGTCTACCTTATTTCACTTAACATAATGATCTCTGGTTCTGTCCATTTTCCTGCAAAGTCATACTTTTATTATATTTTATAGCTGAATAAAATGTCCTTTGTGTATATGTACTTCATTTTCTTTTTCCATTGGTCAGTAGATGGACCGCTAGCCTGCTTCCATACCTTAGCTATGAATGAGCACAGTTTTGAGCTACTAAATCTACCAACCCTGTAGGCCAGGCTGCCTATGGATGGGCTTATTATTTAATCCGATTTGCTCTTGTCTTCTTTCGCTTAGAACCTTGATGCCATGTCCGATAGTGATTTCTTTTCTGGTCTGCTCGTACTGAGCTAGAATCTCCTTTTACTTCTGTAGCGGAAATGAAGGCAGGCCACAGGTTAGATCCTTGCTAGCCTCTTTACCTACTTTTAGAAAATGTTGCACTTTGTTAATATAAAACTTTCCACATAAGTTGCTTTATTCTCTCTTCTACTATTGACCTTACAGAGGGGGATGGCTTACACAGGCTCTGTCTCATACAGGTTTATGCCATGGGAGGTAATCTGGGCCCCCATATTTCTATTGACTATGAAGGAATAATTTATTTAGCATAACACCAATCAACTCATTTGTAGAATGAGATGTAATATCCTGCCTGTAATTGGGAGTCCCAGGGAACATCTTGGCTTTGTGTGAAAGTCACACACACAGTTGAAAGGTGTGTGTGTGTGTGTGTGTAGGTGAGAAGATGATGTCAAAATGTCTCTCTTATTGCTTTTCATCTTATTCTTGGAAACAAGGTCTTTCTCTGAATACAGGGTTCACTAACCAGCTAGCCTGACTTACCTGTTAGCCCCTTAGGTCCTCTAGTCAGAGCTAGGATTACATCTGACTTTTTATGTGGGTCCTACGGATGCAAATTCAGGCCTTCACAGTTGCACAGCAAAGGCTTTGCTTACTGAGCCATTCTCCAGCCCAAGTTGAAGGTAACTTTTATACATGGCTAGTTGGAATGTAAACTACTGCAGGCCACGACGGAAATCAGTAGGGCTGTTCTTTGGAAGACTAAAATAGATCTACCGTGTGAGCAGCCACACTGCACCTGAGCATTTACTCACAGGACTTCTAATGAACACGAGTTAGAGAGGCTTAAACACCAGCACTCCTTACAGCACTGGAGTTACTGAACCAACCCGAGTGTCCCCCAATAGAGAAATGAATAAAGAAAATGCGGTACACATACACGGTGTCATTTCTTTCAGCCACAAAGAAGAACCAAGTTATGTCATTTATAAAAACATGGATGCCAGCAGAGGTAAGCCAACAAGCAAGTGAAGGCAGTTTTGGAACGATAAATATCATATTCCCTCTCGTTTGTGATTCTTAGATCTTACGTAGATGAGTAAAATCAAGTATGTATATATGACATGGAATTAGAAGTGAAATTGCCTAGGGGAGGAAATGGGGGAGGGAAAGGCGTGGGAGAATATACTTGATTCCCATATGTACTTGCATGAAAATGTCCTTACGTACTGCACATTGTCATAAGCAATGGTTGTATACAATGATTATTTTTAGAAAGCAGCATAGCTAAGCTGCTTTACTAAGGAGAGAAATGTGCTTGAGTTCTCCACTTGCTTTTCCTGATGAGACTGAAAAGGTCTCCATCTTGTGACCCTCACAACAGCAATGCCTTTGGAATGAATAAGTCCATAAGGTGAGGACTACACACTACAAAGCCTCTGAGGTAGTTGTAGTGTGTTTTCTGCATCCTCCCTCCCCACATAATATGGACTAGGCAGTTAGTTTGAATTCTTGGGCTAGATGTATTCCAGCCCAGAGACTTGGTGATTCATTGGGTGACCTTCAAAGGTCCCCGATAAAGAAATTCATGGATCTGAAAAATCATGAGACACCAGAGTTTCCAGAATGTCCATGATGGAGTCTTGCTTTAGAAGCCGATTAAACATTCCTCTTTTAAAGAATCAAACTTTCCTAAGTTTTGACACACTCTTTCACACCACACACTTGCAGATTATAATTTTTCAAGGCTCTGAAGTCTTCGCATGTACATTCCAGATCAAATAATAATTCATAGTTTTCTATTATTTTTCTTGGAAGAAAATCTTGAGTGTCAGTTAAAGGAATAAGACAAGGAGACTTAAAGAACAACCTGACCACTGCTTGGATTGTGTAAACATTTCAGAAGATTGATTATGACATGGAGATTGGCATCTGACTGAAGTCTGGGTGAAGACCTCACATGCTTCTGAAAAATGTGGACAGTGCCCAGATGGATAAATTATTGAGCCCGTGTCTACAAAGACATCAATCATCTAGGAGATAGTGTTTTCCTTTCATAAGATCATACAAACTCAAGTTTTGTAGAACTGAAGTCAACAGAACCATCACTCATTCTAAGTTAAGAGTTCATTGTTTAAAAGAAAATGTTAAATTGTATTTTGGTGCTGATGGTAAACACGGCTGTTCCAAGGATGAGGACACAGGAAGCTTGGAGTTTCTGGCTGCCCCAGCCCAGAATTTCTTTTTCCCCTTTCATTTTTCTGCTTCTCATCTTTTCTCCTTATCACATCTCCTCTATCAGAAAAGTCTTTCACTGTTCTAATCCCCCATCCACCCGACTGCAGTGCTCCTTAGGATGCAGTGCGATACAGTACAGTAATAGTTATAAACACAGTGACCTGGACTTCCAAATGCCAGTGTTTCCTCAGAAGTCTAACAACTTCCCTCTCTTTCTTTGTACCAAGGCTCTAAAGCAGTGGGTGTGGGAATGAATCCACCCTTCCCACGTCCCTTGTTTAGTCTCAGATTTTGTGATATTTATTGTTTTAGATGATAACGATTCTTCTCTGGGTTCAATAGAGAGAGGCACTGGAATGGATTTTTAGGAGAAATAGCTTTTAATAACACAGCCACTCACTGTAGGGAACGCTGGGATAGGAGAGCCAATAACAACCCACACAGTAAAGGAGGTTCCTTGCTTTTATAGACTTTCAAAGGGTTCTCTGACTACAGATAAGGCCAATCCACAGTGTGAACATACCTGGGCTTTTATGAGCTGAGCCCTTAGCTGGTTGCTGAAGGTGCAGGTAGGGATACAAGGCCATGGCCGGAGGTTGCCTTGGGCTTGAGATGGGAGAGGAGTGCAGAGGGCCCTGGCCAGTCCCCCTTGCATAGCAGCACCTAGGGGCTGATAGTTATCATTTTGTTTTGAGAGGGTTGAGACTTTCCTTGTTGAAAGGAAACATTCACTTTACCCCATGTTAAATTCATTATTTGATATTTCTTGTGTGAGACAAAACCCTCTACCTTGAATTCTTCCTTGGAGAAGGAGGAAAGAGAGAGATTGAGGAGGGATAGAGCTTCAGAAGTCTTCTGAAACTATGACCAGGGCAGAGGTGTCAAGCACTGTTCAGGATAAAGTTCCCAGGACTCCATTCTTGTGCTTTCCCGCGTGTGTGATAGGCCAGGTGGTACACACGTGGAATCCAGCACTCAGGAGGAAGCCCAGGCTACAAAGAGAGACCCTGTCTCAAAAAACAAACAAAAGAAGAGAATCAAATATAATTACTCTAAACTAAACATGATCAAAAAGAACAAAAATATAAACAAGACAGACCATGGCATTAAGAGCATCATTAGAGATAAAATAAGCTGAAGGTGAGGAAAAAAATGTAATTTACCTGGGCTAATTACAACATGAATTGCTTGCCACCAATACCTAATTACTATGATTACTATGTAGCAAAATAATTAGGCATGCTGATTAATATCTTAAAGTACTTGTCTACGTTTTATTTGACTGTAACCTCATCCATTCTCTGTCTCAGCTAATGTGTGGACTGTGGAGACTGAACCCCAACAGCCAGCGTGGTAATTACTCTAAGATTTAAGGACGTCTGTCTATACTGCCTGTGATGAGAATGTGCGTCACTGCTCTCTACCAGGGAAAGCAGATGGACCCCGCATCTTTAGCACTTTCCCTGGAGAGTTGCCTTTAGGCTAATGACTTTTAGCAATTTGGAAGATGTGGAGGATTACATTCAGCCTGTGAGATAGGTCGTTATTTCTCCTTTATTATATGCCAACTGTTTTCCTGTATGTATATACAGTTGAATCAACATATCTTCATTGTTTAAGTGTGCAGATTTATTTTTTGTGTTTTTGCATCTGAAGTTTTTATGCATCATGGTTATTCTGAGATCATTTATTAAGTGCCTCTTGTATGCCAAGCATCTCTCTGCTAAGCCTGTAGGGATTGTTGACAGATAATGAAGGCTAAGTCATAAGGGACGGGCTCAGTGTGTGAGAACACAGAGCAGGGGGCTTGCTGGCCTGGTTTCTGTGTGCAAGGTTGAGGACAGACAACATGACAAGAGAATTTCTGGAAGAAATAATGTCTAAGCTCAACATTAAAAGACTTCATTCAGAAAGGTTTGGGCCTTTAGAAACAGAAGAAAGAACAATTACGTGTTTATACTCACAGTCGCCATTTTTATCTCTACTACGCCCACCTGGCACCTGGCTAAGTGTATCCAGCCATTCACCAAGGCCCCTGTTTTGGAGGGTTCCAAGTGCATTTTGGAAGGGTTGTTCTTCTTTTTCCCTCTTGACATCTGTGTTAAGAAAATACTGCAGGGCCAGGGAGGCAATTAACCAAAGCCGGTAACTACCTTCCTGCTGGATGGTACAGAGAACTGAGGTTTCCTGGCTGTTGGAATTGGCTGTGGGTTGTTTCCTGGTGTCTTCTTCATTGGAATATTTGTTGGTCACCCAAAGGCCACTTTTCCTGAGATCAAGATTTCAGAAGCTTAAATTATAGTGTTCTCTCTCTCTGTGTATGTGTCTGTGTATGGGGCATGTGCACACATACATGCATATACACTCACATATTCTCTAATGCTCCATACTTTCTAAATATTTCTGTTGGCACAGAACCTTCATGTATTAAGCCTGTAGTAGTCACCCTCTGTGACTGAAAGAACAATGAACAAATGAATGAATGAATAAATGAATGAATGAACAAATACCCAAGATAAGCTGTGTTAGTAACACAAGTAAGCCCAAGAATGAGCAAATAAAATATTAAATTTCTTCCGATTTCAATGTTCTTAATTATGGTAACCTATTCCCCCCAAATCAAACTGATCCCCAAAAGATTTTAATTTCCAAAGAGAGGTTTGATACTGTGCTTTTTTTTTTTTTTTTAACGTTACAGACAACTGCACTGGTTCCTGGATACCATTCCCATCTAAAATTCACCCTTTATGATTTCATGTCTCCGGTATATCAACCACAGGAGGCCTTCATAATGGAAGGTCTGATCTGTTTAGTATGGCTTAGCATTTACCACATGATGTGTGGCAAACAGTTGATTATATAATACATTAGGGTTTTCCAGAGAAACAGAAGAAATCGGATATATACACATCTAAGTAGGGGTTTATTATGGAAATTGGCTCTTACCATGTGGAGACCAAGAAGTGCTATATATTATCTGTGAGCTGAAGAACCAAGGAAGTGGATGATGTCATCCAGCCTGAGAGTAAGACTTGAAAAGCAGGGATGTTGGTGACAAGGCTTTTAGTCCAAGGTTGACAGCATGAGAACATGGTGGCTGTCTGCTGAGTCCCTGGGTCTGAAGGCCCAAGAGCCTGGAGTTTTCCTATTTGAAGGCAGAAGGAGATAGAGATAGAGAGATAAAGAGAGAGATAGGGATAGAGATAGAAAAGAGAGACAGAGAGAGAGAATGAAGAGAGAGAGAGAGGAGAGAATGAATTTGCCTTTGATTTGCTCCTTCATCCCTACTCAAATCTTCAATGGATTGAATGATGGCTGGCATGTTGGTGAGGGGAGACATTCTTTGTTCAGTCTATTGATTCAAGTGAAACACTTCCACAGACATTCTCAGAATTAATGATTTCCCAGCAATGGAATGTCCCCCAGCTCAGTCTAAGTAAGACTTAATATAGGAAATGCAGTTGACTTCCAACATGGAAAGACTGAATAATAACTTTTACTTTTAGCAGAACTAGAACTGACTGGCACCTGAATTACTCAGGAGAGCACAGTACTCCTCAGGCAGTAATCATCCCTCTACATGATGTCACAGGGCAACAAATCTCTTAGAGACAGCTTACCCTAATTTTTTGAAATGTGCAAGATCTGCTTAAACTATGACTTCTTAAAGAATATTTAAATTTATAATTAAATGATTAGTTATACTGTACATAACTGTGAATCTAAATATGGAAATCAATCAAAAGAAAATAATAGTAAAATTTAATTAATTTAGGAGAAGAAGCAACTTACACATTTTTACAAACTACCTTAAATCAAATTTAATCTTTCTGGAAGGTAAGCATTATTAGATTAGAGTCTAATAACCACATAGTTGATCTGGGACATTAGGTCAATTTCTGTGCTTTCCAGAAACCTGAGATATATTCAACCTGTCACTAACAACAAAGGGATCTATACACTTGTATTTATGGGTATACATATAAATGTGTGTGCTTTAGATTGATGTGAGATATCCTTGTGTTATCTGCCATGTTGCCAAGTCATTTTTATTTTAAGAAAACATTGAGGCAGAATTTATAAACTCTTTGGGAACTAAGTATAGCTGTAGGCCTTGAGTTGGTCAGGAAAATGTGATTGGAAGTGATATGTTCTCACAGAGTGCTGTCAAAGTCTTCTGTGACCCACACTGACCTTGTGGGCTTGATGAGAGATAAACTTTCACTGATCTAAACTTTTGAGGTTTCAGGGTTGCTTACTGAAAGCACCATACTTATAGCTCATCCTAACATAAGTAATTACAGCATGTAGATGTACCTGGCCTGGTTGTCAGTGACTATGGCCATGATGAGTACCAAGAAGCATTCATAAAAGTAGCTCTTATGACTGAAAGGAAAAAGTAATGCTGATTATATATCCATCATGAAACCACTGGTTTACTTGGATATAACAGAATAGAACTACAGTGATGATGGTCTACCTGACTGCAGAGGACAGAATCATCAGTATAAATTTTGTAAGAATGTCTTCCTTGGGAGCCAATAAGTTTATTTGACCTATGTACAGAGCATGGCTGGGGGTTGGGGCTGTTAGGAGCAGTTTCTCTGGAAAGTCTTTAACTAGCATGGATGATGACTCCACCCATTGTCACATAGATAGAGACCCCTTCAGCTAACATTTTCTAGCTTATATAATGTAGCCAAGAGACTTCAAAGGTTCTGCAAGATTATGGTGCAATTGGCTAATATTAGGGAGTAATACAGATTGTAGGAGATTGGATAGTCAGGTGGGTGTTCAAGGACCCTCTTCATGCTCTCTGTCAGGGAAGATCAGCATTCTACAGGCTGACTGTAATGGACTCTCACAACTAACCTTAGCCTCACTCACAAGCATGACAGCAATTTGGCTTGGAAAACAGTGATTTACAACAGTAAATCATAAAAGATCATGTTACTGTTTATTTAAGAAACTAAGACACTCAACTGAAAACTTACCAGACTTTGATAAACTAGTACTCAAGATAAGGGTTCAGAAATGAAGTTTTTATGCCAAATGTTAAGAAAGTTTAATAAAAATTATTTTTAGAATTAAAATATTTTGCACAGATTCCAGAAAGGTTTTAGTTTTTCAGTGGGGCATGGTGGTGCACAAATGTAGTTCTGGCACTTGGGAAATAAAGGCAGGAGGAGCAGGTTCAAGGCTAGCCTCATCTACATGGAAGTACCAGGCCAGCCTGGTTTACATGAACCCTGTTCTCTGAAAGATAAACTTATAACTAGAAGGGTTTCAAAGCAGACATCATTGTGAAAGCAGAAGGGTGGCATACTTCTGGGGAAGGGGAAAAGGGAGGAAGGTAGAGAGCATGGTGGCATTCACTACAGGACAGTTGCACCCAAGAAGCCTCAACAATGGGGTCACCTAAACAAAATCATTGCAGTGACCACAGTGATTGACATGTCAATGTGAAAGGGTGGAAAAATCTCACAAGGCTTCACTCCTACTTAAAGAGTTATAAGAAATTAATGGCTGCTGAGAGAGAGAATTCAGCTTCTCCAGGAAAGAGCCTACCTGATAGATTACTCCATCCCAAGTAGTCATTTCCACCCATGTGCAACACTAAATGAACTCAGCAGAATATATTTACATATACAAACGTGTATGTACATGTGCCTGTGTGATGTGTCTGTGTGTGTTAGGGAGTGAAGGGATATGAGAGAGCTGGACAAAGCTAGAGGGGTAGAAATTATGAAATGATGTAAATATACTAGGAATGTATGGTGATATACTGGATATCTAATAAAAGTAGTCTGGAATATCAGAGGACAGAGTCACCCACAGCCAAACCATGAATGTCAGGGAGTGGTTTAATCCCATCGCTTGGGAGACAGAGATCTGTCTGGATCTCTGTGAGTTCAAGGCCCAACTGCTAGGCAGTGGTAGCTCACACCTTTAATCCTAGCTCTAGGAGAGTTGAACCAGGAAGTAAAATAGCTGGGCAGGGGAAGACATACAAGGAGAAGGAGAGGGTCAGCATTCTGCCTGTGTGACCAGTCAATCTGAAGGCCCTTCAAGATAGGATGTATCCCTTAGAAGTTGGCTGGGCAAGAATTGGCTGTGGTTTGTTCCCTAATTCTCTGATATTCCAGCTTTTCCCCAATATCCGACTCTCAGTTTTTATTATAATACTAAATAGAATTCGTGAAATAGGCATGTATGAAGTTCTCAATAATTTAAATTATAAACATTCTTTGTATACTGTGAGAAAAGCTTTTTGAGCTATGCTGTTGGGAGTTGGAACATCAGAAGGCCAAGATAGCGGAAGCTCAGCTCATGAAGTTCCAGAGGGGAGCAAGGACTCTCTGGGGAACTGGGCTAAGTATATTGTGGCTTGTGTCTGAGGTGGTGAGAGCCTCACTTGGATTGCTCATTGCACCCCTATTTCCATGCAGGCATTTCGTGTTTGGACTTGTGTTACAAATAGGTTTCTTGGTTCCGGGCGGCCCCAGGTCTAGACCCACAGACCTGCAGCCCCAGACCTCTTAGCCACCCACTGCTGCTTAGGCCCAAAATGACTCAGACACTTATATTAACTTCATGCTGTTTGGCCTATGGCTCAGGCACATTGCTAGCTAGTTCTTTAATCTTAACTCAACCCATTTCTATTAATCTGTCTGCCACATGCCCCGTGGCTCACCTGTGTTCCTTACCTGCTTCTTCTTTGGGCAGCTGGGTCGATCTGTCTCTGACTCCGCCCTCCTCCAAACTATTCTGATTTCCCATCTACTTCTTCTATGGTGCCTCTCATGGGCCAAAACAGCTCCTTTTTTTTTTTTTTTTTTTTTTAAAAAAAAAAAAGATTGATATTCACAGCATACAGAAAGACATTACCACATCAGACTTGATTTTTCACTATTTCAGTATTACCCCATTTGTCTGGCCATCCAAGTCATAACAGTGGAAGAAATGGTAGCTGCTGGAATCACTCAGACTGTATCTTTTGGAATCTAGGTTTATGATATTCCTCCGCACGCTCTACTACCTTTTATTACACTCTTATTTCCTTAAGAAACCATTTCTCTCTGTTATCCAGTCTTCTCAAGGGCAGGGCCCCCTTCCTGAATTGTTCACCTTCTCCAAGTCACAAGTATAGTAACTCCTTCACAGCTCTGCCCACCTGCATCATGATAAAGTATCCAACACGGGGCTAGACCACAGCAGGCGCTCAGCACACAATCACTATTGTGTGATATAAGCTTTCAGAGGTCAGAGAAGCAGAGCAGCAGCCACTAGAGACTTCTTACCTCTAGGAATCCCCAGACTGAAAAGGGGGCTGAGATCCTGTCTCCACCTCCCAAGATCTGGGATTAAAGGTGTGAGCCACCGTCTCCTGGTCTCTGTGGGTAACTAGTGGCTGGCACTGCCCTCTGATCTCCAGGCAAACTTTATTTGTCAGAATGTGATCCAACGGATCAGCCTTACCTTCAGGGCGGATACTGATAGCGAAAACTTGCTCCTACCAATACAACCTCTTTGTTTTCCTAGGGCAGGCTGTGGAGGCAGTCTGGGTGCTTCACTGGCTTGCTCTGCTTATTTGCACATGGTGATCCAAGCATGGCAGAAGGTGAAATATAATGATGTTCAGTGGCATATTTGGGTAAATGCACATTTTTTACAGCTTTTTCTTTTTTATAGAAAGAAATTGTCTATAGCAGCTGTTAACACGTACATTAGTCATGCTTTGCCTTCCTTCCTACTGACTCTGGAGGCTGGGGAGTCCCGTGAACCTGATCCCCTGCCCCCAAGGTGGTGCCTACTTCTATCTCTGTGTGTAGTTCAGATATGATCAGCTCTTAGGAGCTTTCCTCCAATGCAGCCCTTTGGTTTTTATCAGTTGTTTCTTTTTGCCTAGAGGTGAAATCTTACGGATTCATTCATCTCATTTTTAAAGTTGCCCCAGGTGTTTTTCTTCTCCCCCAGATGTTTTTTTCTAATTATAATGTATAATTATATCTAAAGCAAGCAAGCCCTGCCCCCAGGACAAACTGCCAGGCACCTCCTGAGGTGGGGCCTGACCACAGAAGCTGGCCTCTTCTTCATCGTCGGTTCAGTTCCACACGTGTGACCCGCTCTCCTGCCAATGAGACCCATGTCAGCAATTAAAATTTCATAAGCAGAATGCTGCACCTTCTCCAGAAAAGGAAACATCTGTTATATTTCTGTGCTCTTCTGCATTCACTCTTTCCAAAACAGCACATCACACTGTTCTTTGTTCTTTCTCCTTAGGATGGTCCTTGTGCCTACTGCTTGAGAGACTCCATCATCTCAATATGCTGCTAATGCATGTTTCCCCCATAAGTACCCTTGTTTTGCTCATTAGAGACACAGAGTTGCTGCTTATATTTAGGGCATATGTCTGGACATTTTCAATGACTACTCCCTCTGCTTTATGTTTGCCAACACATTTTACTGTTTTCTCAGATCTTTGAAGACTTTAACCTACTCATTATCCAGCTGCTTTGAGTTGGAAATGTCAGGATGTTCACATACTGCTTTGTGTGTGTGTGTGTGTGTGTGTGTGTGTGTGTGTGTGTGTGTGTGTGTGTGTGTGTGAGTGAGTGAGAGAGAGAGAGAGAGAGAGAGAGAGAGAGAGAGAGAGAGAGAGAGAGAGAGAGAGAGAGAGTTTTCAATTAATTGTATAGTGGAGTCTTTGAAGTAATACCATAATGTCCAGTTCTTATTGGAGGATGGTGGGTTTTAGCATTCAGGTAAATTGTATAGTGGAGTCTTTACAAAATGGAGATGCCCACATACTTACACTCCCAACAGCAAACTATTCTGGTTAAGAGGAGTTTGCTGTTGGGCTATGAGTGTATGTATCATAGTAAAATTTCTAGGGAGTCTAACAGTACTTGTTGTGTAGTAATTTCTCCCACTTAAAACCGTTTATCGTGGAGGGGCTTCCTTAAGACATACGAAGCAAACAACTCAGAGGTCTCAGAAAGATCCTAAAATTTACAAGGTTCACAAGATTCGAACTTCTTCAGGGTTATGTAAGCAATAAGGACTGCTGAGGAGCCTTACCTCCTCAATCTGTTAAGCTGCCTACAAGTCATAAAGAAAGGTCCAGAGGTCCATATTTTATGAGTTGTTACTCATGCTGAGGCGGGCTTCCAAATGATGCAGCTGCTTTAAGTTGTCCATGCTCTTGTAAGTAACACTTCCCACATACTCCTCTAATACAATAAACTCTGGTTTACCAGTTGAACTTGGTGATATCATTATTTCAGTCTGTAATTTGTTCCCTATTTGGATTTAGCAGATATTTATTCATATCTTTCCAGAAGTAGTGTTACATTCCAAGGAGAGAATTCTAGGTTTCTGACCATCTGACCTATCCTGGCTGGCCCCAATAAGCCCCAGTACCCTGATCTCATAGATGCTGATCCTTCTTCTGCCTTCTTTTAGCTATCAGTGGCAACAGAGTCCATTTAAGCTGGAGCTTGGATATATGGAAATGTTGGGGAGCAGCTATGAAAGAAGAACTTTAGGCAGAGTTGACAGTAAGATGACCAGGCAGAGGCAGGATAACAGGATGGTTTGCTGTGCATGGAAGAAATGGTAAAATGGAGTCTAGTGTTGCACTTCAGAGAGTAGTGGCAGTTCAGGTGGGATGTGGGCAGGACCCAGAGTGTAGCTTGTACCCCTTAGATGAACTAACTGGTAGCCCTTAGGCATTTCTCATAACATCACCCTTATAGACCAATTCTAGTCCTGTATTCTCTTTATCATCTCCAGGGCAGATTATTTGATTAATTTTTAGAGATTTAAGGCTACACTTTGCTCTCCAAGTTCTTCCTTAGGACTGTGATTGAATATTGCTTTTGAACTTGATGGGATTTTGAATGATCTAAGAGACTAACATCTCAATGTGTTAAGGAGGTTTTACTGTAATGGGAAGCCTCAGTCTCAATGTGGGCAGCATCACTCATGGGCTGGGTCCAGACTGAATCCAAAGGGTTCCAATATCAGCATCATCTTCTTGCTTCATGGCTACAATTTCAAATGACCAGCCACCTCTCAACCCCTCTGTCTTGATTTCCCTGCCTTGATGGACTCAAGCTGTGAGCCCCAAACTCCCTTCTCCCCATAACTGAGTTTGTTGTGTGTGGGGTCACAAACAATGAAAAAAGTAGCTGCTGGGGGCGATAATCACATGCATGCTGTCCAGGGTCCTACTCAGTATTTCCCTGGTTTCTGCATGTTGGATCAGAGACCGTCTCTCACCTGCTGGCCAAGGCAATCAACACACCAGGGGGGATGTCTCTTTTTCTGATGCAGGTTCTTCAGGAAGATGCTTCACTATTTTTGCTGTGTTTTCTAGGTTTCCCTTACAAGATGAGAGATGATAGGATGAGAAACGAAGTGTTTGCTTGTAGTTAGTATTTCTCCAGATATAATTGGGCAGGCAATTATTTCCACATTTTTTTTGGCCAAGAACATTGAAGTTTAAATGAAGTTAAGTAACTTGTCTGTGGCTACAAAAGAGTAAGTGGTGGAACTGGGCTGGAAAACCAGGGCTCCCTGGCTCCAAACCTCCACTTCTCTCATTTCCACCTCAGGCTGTCTTTGTGGAAGGAAGATCTGCCAGGGTATGGTGAAGCATTTGCAGTAAGGCTAAGACTCATTTGCAGTTTGATCAGACCTCAGCCCAAGGGCATGTCTGGGAACAAGATTATGTTTATGGGATACTCTGGAGTAGGCTGAGAGATTAAGCACGTTCTGTATCTGAGATATGGATGCTGAACTTAGAATGGGATGGTTGCAGGCTGACGTTGCTTGCCTTGCAGTTTTTCCCAGAGCATCTTGAGATACATTGTTCAGGCTGAGGTGGTAGTGACTCTAGAAATATTAATGTTCTTTCATGGGTGAAGAAGGAAAGCCAGCAGGCACACCTCTGAGGATTTCCTTGAGCTGTTCCTGGTTATCTTGTAGGCTGTTTCTGGTTGGTGTTTTCTAAGTGTTCTTGGGAAAATGAAAGGGAAGTGTGAACCTGAAGGGAATTGTATCTGATGATAGTGTTCAGTCTACCAGGTCTGTGGGACAGGCTGACAAGTCAAGGAGCCATGGGAATGAAGTTTAGTATCTACAGGGGCAGTGCCTGCCTATGTATCTCCCCTGTGGATAAGATGTGCTGTAAGAATAATTTTTGAGGGCTGGAGAGATTGCTTACCAGTTAAGAGTATTTGAGGCTCTTTTAGAGAACCTGGGTTTGGTTCCTAGCACCCACATAGTAGCTCATAACTCTCAGTGACTCTGGTTCTGGGGGATCTGATGCCCCTTCTAGCCTTTGTGAACACCAGGCATACACACAGTATACTTATATACATGTAGGCAAAACACTTATACACATAAAATAAAAATAAAGAAATCTAAAAGAAAATTGTGAGACTATACCAGTCTTTGATTCCATGTGCACATTTCTAGGTTAGAAATATCCCAGTTGAACTGTCAATGTAGAGAGAAACTCAGTGTGCTATTCATCCGTCATTGAGCGTTTTCGGGTTCCTTTGTCTCCTTTTGTTCTCTGGTCCATTTCCCTCAGCCAATCCTTGCATCTTTCACAGACTGCAGAGGGAAAACCAGCGTCAAACACTTCCCACACATCTCAGGGGCTATTGAGAATTTGGGTCCTACTTATTTTAAAGTTCTCTTCATCCATGGTCTAGGTAGGCTATCAGTGACAGGAAGACATGACAGGGTCAATAAGAGACTGACAGTCTTCAATAAAGTCGATGGCACAAGTAGTTAGAGACAGGTTGTATCCCTCATCAGCTTAACATCACCCCTTCCCACCTAGAGCTTCCTCCCACAGAAGCCTACCACCCCTCCCCCATTTCTGGAGGTAACAGGCCCATACAGTTTACTTTCAGCCTGCACATTGTCCCCTCTAAGTGTCAGAAGCACCCTGGGTGTGAGAGAGGAACTGGGAACAGGAGTGTTTGATTTTTATTCATTTCTAGAAAATGTGTAGGGTTTGGCCATGAAAACAGGTCAGTGTTGCTGGACAAGTGAGAGCATACATGGGACTTTTTAAAAACAGAACAGTTTAGCATCACAATTAGTTTCTATGAACATACAATCTTATTAAAGCCCCGCTAGTCTCCTCATTATCAGCTAGGGAAAGGACATGTCTATAGTGACTCTGTTTGTTTGTAGTTTTTGTTTTTTAACTCTTATTGTATAGGCGTGAAGGTTACAGGGTTTTAAGGCTGATCAAGTAAATTCCTTCTCACTGAGTTGTCAAAGGAATCAGAAATCTTTAGGTGTTAAGTTGCTAAAGGGGGAAAAAAAAATAAGCAAAGCAAACCACACATTGTGAGGATGCTTCTTCATGGAGGAGTAGAGTAGAACTTATTTATAGAGGGGTGGAGTTACAGATCTTATCCATGGAGGGGTGGAGTCACTGACTGCAGGATGGTACCTGTCCTGCTTTGCTTTCTGTTGCTATGATAAGCAACATGACTCAAAGCCACTTAGGGAGAAAAGGGTTTATTTTAGCTCACAGGTTACAGTCCATTATCAAGGAAAGCCAGGGCAGGAGTTCAAGGCAGGATGCTGGACACAGAAACTGAAGCAAGAGACTAAGGAGGGATGGAACTTCCGTGACAGGTTAAACTTGCTTGGACACCCAGAACCACATTCCCAGGTGCCAATCTGATGGAGGCAACTTCTCAACTGAGAGTCTCTTTCTCACGTGTCTCTAGCTTGTGTCCAGTTGGCAAAGCCTCTTCAGTTCCGTATCTTAAAAATGTTATAACTCAGTTTTCTTTCATGTCCAGTTTGTCTAATGTCATATACTCTACATTTGTGGTACATGGAGCAGGGTATCCATCTCTTTAGTTTTCCTGAAGTGAGGATAACTATATAATAGAGATTTGGTCAAAATCTGTCTCCTCAAGTTTTCCTCAGACATTCCCACTGGAGTCATAAAATTTCTCCTTCATGTGACAGTTTTTTAATGTTTGTGAGTCTGATATAACGGTATAGTTTATAACAACACCCTGGTGTTTCCACTTGAAATTGTATTGTGAACATTTTCTTACATTAAAAGAAGTTTGCATTGCAATAGCTGTAAAGAGTTATATATTCAACCCTCTCATATTGAATGTTTAGGTTCAATTTGCAGTTTTAACTATGAAGTGGCAAAATGGTGGCGGCAAACTTACTTACCTCTCCTGTTTCCTCAGACTGTCTTAGAGAGGAGACTACTAGAGCGTATGGATGTTTTAAGTGGAATTTTATGTGCATTATATTTATTCCTCACACACCAGAGTCTAAAGTAGAAATCTGTGTACAAGACTTTATTGGGGGCACCCTAACACCAGTGAGAGGGTGAGGGAGGGGGTGAGGGTGGGGCTGAGGGCTTGGGTAAAGGAAGCAGAATCATGATGATTTGTGACAAAGACATCCTTTTCTTATTTCTGATCATCCACTGTTTAATATAAGATCATTGTCGGCTGCTGAATATGACAAGGCTGTTATCCACTGTTGTGTGTGACGTTAATTGTGGGTTCCTTGTACCTGATTTTTGTTATGTTCAAGCATATTCCTTCTATACACACTTTTTTGAAAGTTTTCATCAAAAAAGGGGGTTGAATTTTGCTATTGCCATGTTGCCTCTAGAGAGATGATCATGATTCTGTTCTTCATTCTGTTACCGAGGTGCCCTTGACTAATTTGCACTTTCCAGTTGGGCCATCCTTGTCCCCTGCATGGCAACTGAACTGATTGTGGTATAACATTATTTAGTGTGCTATTGAATTTTGTTTATTAATATTAAAAGTTTTACATCTATATTTATCAGTGATATTAATCTGTAATTTTATTTTGTAAGTATCTTTAACTAGCTCTGTTGTCAGGGTAACACTGGCCTCAGAAAATGAGCCTCTAGATAGTTCCCCCTTTTTGATGTTTTGGAAGAGTTTGATAATGACTGGGGATTGGTCCTAAGTCTTTCCATGTCTATTAGGGTTTCTTCATGGTGTCTGTGTCAACGCTTTTCTTTGGGGGAGGCTGTTGATTAGCGATTGAATATTCTTCTTCATTATTGATATAGACAGATGTCGTCTTTTTTCAGAGTTGAGTTGTGACTGATTGTGTATTTCTGGGTGTTAATTTTTTTAGTTCATCTGCTCACTAATGTGAGGTCACTCCTAGCGGACCTGTGGCTCTTGGTACTTTCTCATCACCTGCTGTAACATCTCCTTCCTCGGTGACACTTCCCTTTCTTTGAGCTCCCTCTTTGTTTATTGCTCTATTTAACTGCAGAGTTGTTAGTTCTAGTTACTTTTAAAAACACTGATCATAAGTTTCATTAGAAAGCTTATGTATGACCTATGTTCCTTGTCATGTCTGTCATGTGACCTCATTATGTCCTCACTCCCACAAAGGGACTGTGATGGCTCCTTGTTTCCCAGGCTACTCCAGGCATCTTGGATCTTGTATTGCTTAATACAAACAATCCCTTTTATGAAGGTACAGCTACTTGGATAAATGGCCACAGGACCTGTAGGAAACTGAAGCAATGGTTACCTTACATTCTTGGTTCTGCAGGACATCAGGCTGCTTCATCAGTCAAAAGGAGGAATATATAAAACTGGTTAGTTCTAGAAACCGGGCAAGTGATCTCAATTCTCCTCCTTTCATTATCGAGTTTTAAATTATTTTAAAAAAATGAGATTATAATTGAATGAAAATGAGGATTATTTTCTGTTCCTGTGTGTGGTTGAGGAGAGGGTTTTTATTGTAATATGAGGGAAAGAACAGCCAGAGGCATCCGGAAGAGTCTAGACTGACCATGACCAGCCGAATAGACTGAGGCAGGAGAGAGAGAAGGGGAGAGTGAGAGAGAAGGAGAGAGAGCCAGGAGGGGGATGAGAACCAAGGGGAGTGTGTGGACAAGAGGCCGAGAGGGCATATGGCTGAGTAATACAGGAAAGAAAAGCTGGTGGAAGGGAAGAGAAGGTGGGGGATTGGACAGGCTTGGGGGGCAGGGTGAGAGTGCAGAGAGGAGCCAGGACTCTGTAACAGACCCCTGCAAAGCAGAGAGATGCTGGGAGAGCCTGGTGGTCTGCATCTGCTTTGATATGTTAATAGACCCTCAGTTAGCCTCTAGTTACTGGTTTCCTAGGACCTAACAGTAATGCCATTATATCACCCCCCTTCTCTTTCCTACCCCAAACCTTCCCACGTATACCTTGTTGCTTGCATTCAAATTTATAACCTTTTTATATTAATTGTTACTTACGCGTGCGCACACACACACACACACCCCTAAGTATAACCTGCTCAGTAATGTTGTTCATCTTTTATGTTTTTGGGGCTGGCCATTAGGAACTGGTCCACTAGCTTGTGTACTTGTTCCTGGGGAAGATTTGCTACCTCTTTCTGCATTCCTTAGCTGCTTCTGGCTCTGTGTGGGGTGGAGGCCTCTTGGGCTTTCTCCACACCCACAGTGGTATGTCTAGACTATTGTCTTTGGTCAGCTCATGTTTAGGCAGTCATATTGTGAGACTTTATGGGTGTAGCTTCTGACATTCCTAGAAGATTCGATCTCACAGCAAATTCTCGGTTCCTCTGGCTCTTACAATCTCTCTCTTTGACCCTTTCACCAAGATCCTAGAGCCTTAGGTGCAGGAGTTGTATTGTAGATGTATCTGTTGGAACTGAGCTCCACAACTCTAGATTTTCATTGGCTGTAGTTTTCTTCCAAGAGACCTTGGTGAGTGCTAAGGACTGCATTTATATATGAATATGAGGTCAAATATTTAGACTGTAGTTAGGGATTATGCTGCTTTAGTGAAGTGAAAGATTCATGACTTCCCTAGCTTGGGTAATTGACAATTCCTTTAGTTTCAGGTCCAGCCCACCCTACTGTGGACCATACCCATGGAGCTTGCTGTCCTCTTCCTTATCTTTCTTGTCGTTATGGTGGATGCAATGCCCTCTTGACTGCCCATAGAACATAATTGGATGGATACGTTTCCAGATTCCGCTCTACTCCCCGCCTCCGCGGCTCTTTCCAGTTCCCCTTCCATGAACTATCATGGTATTCTGGCTTATTTTTTTTCTTCTTGTATGCCATGCCATCGCTCCTCCCTAGTTCCAAGAGACATCCTTGAGAATATTAGCTCCATCTGCCTGGTGCTTATAGGTGATGACCCCTAAACTGTGGGTCAGAGACCCTGGAGCAGTAACCTCCTCCTAATTCATATTTATAACCTATATTTTCTTCATCCAGCCTCCTGAGCCTCTAGCTCTGCTTTGCACCTTACTGATATCTGCTTGCGCATGCTGATTGCTTCCTGAAGTCCTTTTGGGCTCATCTCTTCTCATAGCTCACTTAGTTGGTTTGTAAGGTGACCCTTCGGGCTAGATCTATTTTTTTGGGGGGGGGATTGTTTCCAGTAGTGACTCCTGCATTATCTTTAAAGAAAGGGGGTTGGATAGATTGCCAATTGAATGGGGGGGGGGGAGGAAGGGGAGGAGAAAATAAATTATTTGAAGGTCACATGGCTTTGAGGTTCAAGACTTCCCATTGCATCAGTTCAGACTATTCCCATCTAAACTCTTAGAGTCCCTGCCTTTCCCCAATCACATTCTCGGCTGGAATTGAAAACATAACCTTTTCTCATCTCTTCTTTACTTGTAATTAAACCCGAGGTCATATCTCAGAGGATTGCCATCCGGTAGCAAAAAGCCGCTCTCCTTTTCTGATTCTCACACTTTGACTTCAGCTCACAATTGATTGTCTTAGATTTTTGCTGTCTTTCCTAGGTCCCCGACAGTCAGGAATCAGTAATTGCAGTTTCTTGGAAAGGCTTAAGTGCCGAAGCCTGTGCACAATTGGTTATCTCCTTCTTTGCGGATCCCATTCTGCCTCATCACTGATGATTGTTGTAACGTGTGTACCAGTGTACCGCATGAGGGCTATGCATGCTACACTTCTCATGAGGGATGGAGTCTCTGTAGTCCTTGGATACAGCCCTTGATCATCACCTTAGAATCAGCCTTCTTACACCACTCCTGATAGCTGCCATTTTAGCATGAGTTTCCCAGGAAACACTCCAAGGAAGAGAGAAGAGAGGTTCATTAGCATGATAATATTTTTAGAGACTTTCAAAGATCTTGGAGGGTGGAAGGACATAATTAGACAGATAGAAGGGTTTTTTTTTTACAGCACATTTCTGGCAGTGGCGTTAGTTGGCCCAAGAGAGTGGAAGGTGCCTCAGATCTAAGTGAAGGAAGAGGGCCAGTTTTTGGCTATTACTTTCCTTTAGAGCACACCCTACACTGAGGTAGGTGCCTTCAGCCAAGAGAACTCTTGGCAAGAGACTCAACTGTGAGTTGCTGGCAGATGTGGTAGGCAAAATTATAGTCCCACAGATGTCTATGCCCAGTTCTTGGAATTTGGGACTGTATTAGGTTTACATTAGGAACATTAAAGCTATGTCTGTGATTAAAATGGGGAGACGACTATCTCGGTGAACCCAATATGATCACAGGTCCTCACCAGGAGAGAAAGGAGACAGGGCTGGTCATAATGTGAAGTGGGAAGGCTTTACCTTCAAAGATGGGATGCATCCATAAGCCAAGGAGTGCATGAGACTTACAAAAGCTGGAAGAGACAAACCCCCAAACCAAAACAGCACAATCAAAACTAAACAGAAAAAAGTGGAGTCTTTCCTAGAATCTCCAGAAAGGAATGAAGGCTTAATAACACCTTGATTTTAGTCCCTGAAGACCCATGTCAGACTTAAAGACAAAATACAAAAATCCAAACCTAAGCATTTTATCATAATTTTTAAAAATACACTTAATCTTGTCTTAGAACACAAATAACTAAATGTGTGGAAATTTGTTACAGTAGCTGTAAGTGTAGCAGACCGTATGCCCATAACTAGGGATGGCTACCTTGTTTGTTTTGTGTGTAGGTAGAGGTATGTATTATGCATATGTGGGCAGTGTATGTGTGGGTAGTGTATGCAGGTATATGTAGTTGTAAGCATGTGCAAGGACCAAAGGAAGATGTCAGGTATCACTCACTGGCTTGTTCTCTTGTGGAACCTTGGGGCTAAGCTGGCCACCAGCAAGCCCAGCCATCTTCCCCTCTCTGCTCCAGCTCACAATGGTGTGGCAGGTAGGTGCTTCTTTTTGTTTTCAAGTGGGTTCTGGGATCTGAACTCATGTCCTCATGCTTATACAGTAATCACCCCTATCCCCCTAGTCCTGGTTCCTGTTGCTCTGCAGGGAGACTCTGACAGTCACCTTCCCTGACATCTGTCCCATGCCAAGTCTGTCTATACTGGATGAACAACGCCACCGGCAACACGGAGCACTATCTGGCCCTAAAACTATTTTGTCTTCTCTTCTTGGTGTTCTGACTATATTCCCAACACCAAGATCCATTTCAACCAGTTCTGGTGAAACTTTGAGATCAAATTTTCCACCCAGGCCCATAGCTCTGTTTCCCACTGCCCATGCTATGACATAGGAACACAGCGATCCGAATTGGTTTGCATTGCTTTGGCCTGGTTTCCAGTTGCCTCTGCGTGTGTCTCATGGATCATCTTTCTGCCTGTTGTCTTTCTTGGCAAACTGCTTGCCCTTCATAGCTTTCCTCCGTTGTTCTGACGGGCATTTCTCTCATACCAGTGAATGCCTCTGGGCCAGCTCATATGGTGGTGCTCAGGCATTGTGAGGGATGCTCCACTCTAAGCCAGAGGCCATAAATTTGGTGTCCAATGTAAAACACAGAAATGGAAAACAGGCTGTGGTGCTCAGTGGTAGAGTGTTTGCCTAAAAAGTGCTAGGGCTTGTGTTTGATGCCCAGAATACACACTAACACACACACACACACACACACACACACACACACACACACACACACACACAAAGTTAAAAACTTGTTTGAATTCTGTGTATCCAGTCTCTAGCTTCTCTTATCTGTCACCATAGCTCATGACTTATAAGCTTCTATTGGAAAAATCCATAAGAAAACCCAGCACTTATCCCCAGCCCTTTACTTTTCTTTCTCTGGAGAACATGCGCAGATTATTATTCTCCGTATTCATTCTCTGAGAATGAAAGAGTGAAGGATAGGAAGTATACTGTACAGAACGTCTACTGTGATCCCAGTGCTGTGCCAAACACTTGGTAATGCGACTCCATCAGCAGGCGTGATGCTATTGTTTTCTTTACATACACAAAAGTGAGTTCTGTTTCTTTATCTCCAAAATTGGCATCCTTTACTGCACTGTTGGGAGACACATGAGCACATATTTTGTTGGTGGATAATGGTATTTGGCTAAATCCTGGTCACCTCCTCATCGATTCTCAAATGTCCATGAGTCTGTGTGGTTCAGAGCCACATCTTATCCCCATGTCAAACTCTTCTGAGGCCTGCATGGCATCCTCACATCTGGGACCTGCAGGGCATCCTTCTCAGTGGTCCTGGGGGACCTAACTTGTAAAAAATGAGTGTATGGTGTATTTCTGCAAAATAAGAGAAAGTAAAAGATGTGCTTCCTCTTTCTCACCTAGGCCAGGTACTTTCCCTCGGTATTGCTAAACCTCTGGTTTTGAGTCCCTATTTGTCATCCTAACAGGTTTACCTTCCCTTTCCCAGACATGTCATTGTGTCTACTATAGACATTGTTCTTCCTCTTCAGTAAAAAAAAAATTAGAAGAGAGACCTTCCTGTGCTCTTCAAATCTCCTCATGATACCACTCCTGTCTATCTGTCTGTCTCTGTTTCTTCCTCCTCTTCCTCCTCTCTCTCCTTCTCTCCTATACCCCTTTCTCTCCTGGCAGGTTGCTGGGTCAGCTTATCAGAACTTACACCTTTGCCTTCAGTTTGCTTCTCAAATGACATCTCCATCCTTCACAGCTCTGACCTTCTTCTTGGCTGACTTCTGACTACAGTAGCGGGGTGGCTTTGGCTTTGCCATGTGCTCCAGCTTTAAGTTGCCAAGGGCACCAATAAATCACCTTTTACTTTTCCCCCTTCTTATTCCACAGCTCAAATCTCCCTCCCTTAGGCCAGACACTGCTCTTTGGAAATTTATGGAAAATAGCTGCCAGCAAGCCAGCTCCTTCAAACAGCTATTGGCTTGTTGTCTACCCAGTAAATAGAAAACTTGGAAATATTTTCCAGAATTTTTTCACCTTTCTTACCTTCCAATGTTTGTAGCCAGGCCAACATGGGATTCCACTCCAGAATCTCAACACAGGAAATAAGCTTAGGAACCACCTAGGTTTGTTGGTTCCTTGGCATTCTGAGGATTGGAGAATATTTCTGTCTGGCTCCACTGGCTGCAGACCTCTGAGGGCAGAGTGAGGACAGCTCCAAAGTCAGACGCAAAGCTGTACCCTGTGTCCTGAGCCTGGGCTTAAAACAAATCAGGAAAAGATGCACATCTTTCAGGCTCCATGTTAATACTGCCCATGAGGTGCTGTGAAGGTCACATGTTTTTAAAGGCCCATTCCCTATTTATATTAACGGGTTCGTAGTTGCCTTTCTGTTGTTTATTCTTTGTAATATTTGGTGGCCATTCAGCTCAAAAATATAGTCTTTTCCCTGGTCTTTTATGTTTGTCCTTGTGGCCTTTTGTCTAAGATAAGGCAACTCTTTCTCTGAGACTGTATCATATCTGGTTGGTGAAAATGCTAGACATTTTCTCTGGTGGAAAAGGTTATGTTTCATTCCCACACATTTGTTACAGACCACAGCCATTAGGGAATCTGATGGATGGCTTTACAGCTCATTATTTCCCCCTGTATATCTTTCAGTCTGTTTACAAAGGATAATCTATCCGTTTATCAAAGAAGACAATAATATTTTAGATTGAGGATCTTGGTTCTCCCCTGCTTAGAAGGATTTCTGTTCACATAAGCCTTCAGCTAAGCCCTAGGAATCTGGAATGCAGTGGGACCAGCCAAAATCCTGGGCAAACCCTGCTAAAAAAATGTCTCCTGAGATTGCCCGTGCTCTTTCCAGGGAGAGTATGTCCACAGACCTATGAGCTCAAAAGTCTTTGCTGATATTCAGCGATAAAGAGAACACGAGGAAGAGGGGACCCATTTGTGTCTGACCTATGAAATTTGAAACAAATACCAGGAGTCCCAGAATGACACTCCCCTACAAATTTTTATCAATGGGAGTCTCTAGGGGATGGAAGAATGGCTTTTCTACAGTTTGATAGAGTAGGGAAGAATACACAATTCTTAATTTTTTAATGAAGATCTACTTGTTTGATTTTATGTGTTTGAGTGTTTTGCCTCCATGTCTGTGCACCATGTGGGTGTGGTGCCCATGGAAGTCAGAAGAAGGTGTCAGATTCCCTGAAACTGGAGTTACACACAGGTGTGCACTGCCATTTGGGTGCTGGGAACCGAACTCAGGTCCTCTGCAAGAGCAAGAGGTGCTCTTAGCATCTCAGCCACGTGTCCACTCCTGACATAATTCTTGTGTATACATACCTGCCACCACCCTCTCCAGTTCAGCCACAGATTTCTCTACCTCCAGGGGCTGCACATTGGCAGTGCCTACTAGTTAACCACACATGTTCTTCATGATGTACCGTTAGTAAAAAGGTACAATGGAGGAGGTACAGGACTTCATACAGTCCCTTTGTTCAATTCACCGGAGCTTGCCAGTGAAGAAGTAATTGGGAACCTCTGAGACCACACTCCCAGAAGGACCTTGAAAATGCTTGTATTTGGCATATGGCTCAGATTCTCATCGTTACCAAGTTGGTTTTTTTTTTTTTTTTTTTTTTTTTTTTGACATTGGAGCTTTTCCAGTAACATAGCTTATCATGGTCCTTGCTATGAAGAGTGTTTTTCAGTTACTAGGGAACATGATAACTAGGGAATTGTCATTGATTTTAGACAAGTTAAGAGCATGTGTTGTGGAATATTATTTTAACTATATGAAGATGTATAGCCCTGGTCTAGCTGAGGTGGGGGAGGAGAGTCTGTATGAGCAAGGGGATAGGGATTATGAGGAGAAGACCCACAGAGATGGCTGGCTGAAGCTCTGAGGAGCTCACTGATAAGAGCAGCCACTGGAGAACCATCAGGAAAAGGAGCTAGGCCCTCGAAGGGTAGGCAACTGTCAATTGACATGCACAGTATGTAGAGCCTCAAAGGGTGGGATCAGACTGTGTTCCTGTGTGTGGGCTGGCACCTTGGAGCCTATTCCCTGCAGAGGAACACCTAACCCAGTCTTGACTTTGGGATGAGTAAATAGGACTTGCCTGGAATGGGTGGGCCAAGCTGAGCTGATTCACCTTGAGACTTATTGCCCCTTTTGGGGAGGGGATCAGGTGATAGGGAGAGGGGAGGCTGAAGGCTAACTGGGGTGGGGAGATTGGGAGGAGGGAAGGGAGGGGGAGCAGGGGGATACATGGATAAAAAAGACTAAAAAATAAGATTAAAAAATGTGTAGCATGAACCTTAATTGATTTTAATAATAAAAACCTGGAGCCAGATTTCCCTGTAAATTCTGAAATATCAGAGACAAAGGAGCAAGGCACAGCTACCTCTTACCTGTGGGGATATTTTCAAATGAAATAAAACAGTTGGAGATATGGTCTGCCAGGTCCTTTAGCACAAGGTAGTGATAAAATTGATAAATTATTAATAGGAAATTTCATAAAAAGCATCACATCAATAGCAAAGGATTAAAAAAGATTTCTCTATCACTTGGCATCAAGCCAAAGAAATTGTAAAAAGGTGTCTCACCTGTTCTTTCTATAACCAGACTCCATTGCCAGCAGGAAGTAATCCTAAAAGTATACATAGAAATAAAATCTGGCAGATGGATGTATTCTATTTTACAGAATTTGGAAAATTAAGATATGTCCATCATACAATAGATACGTTTTCAGGATTTCAATGGGCAACTGCTCTGAGTTCAGTAAAGGCTGACTCTGTAATCACACATTTGCTAGAAGTTATGGCCATCATGGGAATACCTGTACAAATTAAGACTGACAATGCTCTGGCATATGTCTCTAGTAAAATAAAACAATTATTTGCTTATTATAAGATAAAGCATATTACAGGAATACCACACAATCCTACAGGACAAGCATTCATAGAGAGATCAAATCGAACTCTAAAGGATATGCTAAATAAACAGAAAGGAATAACAAAGATCCCCAGAGATAGACTACATAGTGCTTTATTAACTTTGAATTTTCTCAATGCTAACGAGAAAGGAACAACAGCTGCTGAAAGGCATTGGACCATAGAAAAAACAGCTGAACTAAATCAGCCTATTTACTTCAAAGATGTACTAACCTCTAAATGGAAGCCAGGATATGTGCTACATTGGGGAGGGGGTTTTGCTTTTGTTTCCACAGATGAAGAAAAGTTATGAATACCATCAGAATTAATAAAGACTCAATTTGAATCAGAGAAACTTCAGAAAAATAAGAATTGATAGCTCATCCACTCATATTACAATTCTTTAAGTTGTAAGAAAAAAAAAAAGGGTTGGGGCAGATTTTTTTTTTTTTTTTTTTTTTTTTTTTTTTTTTTTTTGTCTTTACAGAAAACTGGAAATACCCATCATCAAGAAGTTAAAAGACCTTGGACATCTAGATGCCTAAAGCAGAAGGAAGGCTATCCAGGAAAATTTGCAATCAAAAGAATATCGGAACTATTGGTAGCAGTATACTCTTTAGGGTAAAATCTCAATGCTTAACCTCTATTTTTTTTTTTTTTGTAAGTTGAAGTCCCAGTTTAATTATAATTTAAAGCTGGCTTTAGAGTTGGAGTGTGGCTCTCTCCTTCTCTAAACTCAAGCATACTTGTTAAAGGAAAATACAAAATCTCTGTATCATATCAGAAGAGCCACCTGATATGGGACAGAAGAATAACAAAAAATAAGGGACTATTCTATTGTTACTAATCCTATGCTGGATAAATAGGTATATATTTAGCTCTTATACGCTGTGTTGGGTTTTAGTCTCTTATCAGTTTTCTGCAGGGATCCAGGACAAGGCCTAATTGCTAACTTGAAGTATCCAAAAGGAAGATGGGGTCCCACAACAATGATTTCACATGGACTCTGACAAAGCCACTAGTCTGACAAAAACCAACCAAAGATCAGATTTGGACTACAAACTGCTCAGGAAAATTTCAAGGCGGCTCACTGAGATGAACCAGCTTCACAGACTATTATAGCCAGGACTTAAGACAAACCATGCACTTTCCTATTATGCAGAGACTGGACAACAAATGATACAGCTACTTATCTCAGGACTTGACATTTAACAAAACTTTTCTTTTCAGGATCCCCAAAAGATGCTGTGACCTCCAGACAGCAGGAAGTAAATATAAGAGCGCGGCGCCCACATTCCCAAGAGATGGGTGGGTTGTTTTTGGTCATTCAGTGGGTTATGGATAATTGTCATTGTTTAGGTTAATTGGTTAAAAATTGTTAATAGTTGTGATTAGAAAAAAGTGAAACAAGAATGATTAGATTCAAGATTTGTGTTTAAAAAAATAGAAAGAAAAAGGGGATACAGATATATAGGATATAAGGATAGATATTGAATCTTCTTTTAAAAGGATTTACTAGCTTTAAATATTTTACATTGAATTGGATTTTTGTTATTGTATACAAATTGTGTATATTGAGATTAATTGTGTTACTGTACAAATATCTCTATGCTTGTTTGAGGGAGTATACTTATTCAGTTCTTCTAACAATGTAATACAAGTTGCTAGTCCATGAAAGTTTTTATTACCAACTAATTAGAATATAAAGTAATGCAAGTTAGTAGTTAGACATTACATTCAAACATAGTCATATTAGATATGTTTTCAAGATCAAACAAATATATTTTAGATGAACAGGTCTTCTTCAAACACTTCAGAGATCCATATTCTATGACATTTAAAATATTTTAAGAACTTAGACTTTTCTGGACAGTGAGACAGATCTGCTCCTGGCAGCACCAATCTATTTCAAGAGAAAAATGGGCATTGAAGAAACTCCATATGGAGTCTACTTTCTTTGTGGCAACAGTTAGGCTGGACAAGATCCTGTTCTTGTATTGACTGTCAACAGTATGCTGTTTGAACTGGACATGCAGGTTCCCTAGGAAAGTGACCTCTGAACTTTGACAGAACAAGCTGAGATGGTCCTTCAGGTTCCTGCTTTTCAGAGAAAACTGTCAGATATCCTTCAGGACTCAAGGAGAAGCGACTGATGAACTATACCAGAATGGGCAGAGAAGTTTTCCTGCTTCACTGAAATAAAAAGAGACTCTGGGCCTGTAGGCTGAAGATGGATGCCCCAACTTTATAAAGGAACTTTGGGTGACTGTCCAGGCAGATAGGTGTCATCTCTGTCATTTCTAGATTTTGGAAGTTGCTTGCACTTCCTGTTTACTTGGGTAAATATTTCCTTCTTGAGTCTCTGCTGTAGTTGAAGATGAAATAGCTATAGTTTTCCAGTGACAGTTTTAGAAAAGAAACTGTGAAATTAAACTGTATAAATTTAAGAGACATCAAAATAATAGTTTTTAGTTAATAATACAAGTTAGAAAGAAAGTGAATTACGTATAATCTTTTGGACTCACCAAAATAAGATAATTAATGAAATATTTTCTTTGAATTGTCAACTGTTAATGAACTGGACATTACTCATTTACTGTTTGTATATATTGTAATATAATTATTGTACCTGTTGTATATGGTTTTTCTTACATTAGCTATAACCTTTTTTTAAAAAATTTGACATAAAAGGCGATATGTGGGGATATTTTCAAATATACTTACCTCTACGACTTCTCAGCCAAAAGGGGCCTGTGCTCCTCCTCTTTCCTTCCCTCTTTTATTCTTCTCTTTACTCAGCCATCTTGTCTCTACCCCGGTGCTGAGATTAAAGGTGTGAGCCTCCATCACCTGGCTGTGTTTCTGTTTTAGACTGAATCAATCTCATGGAGCCCAAGGTGGCCTTGAACTCCTGATCTTCTTGCTTCCTCCTCCCAAGTTTGGAATTAAAGATGTGAGCCACCACTGCCTGGTCTCTACGGTTAACTAATGGCTGGCTCTGCCCTCTGATCTCCAGGTGATCTTTATTTGTTAGAGCACACACAGAATATCACCACAAAGATGTGCTATATTTGTTTAATGATGTAAGGATGTGTGTTGAATTATATAAAAATGTGTAGCATCTCTTTTACTTTGCCTGCCTAAAACATCTGATTGGTCTGATAAAAAGCTGAATGGCCAATAGCTAGGCAGTAGAGGGATCGGCAGGGCTGCTGGACAGAGAGAATAAGTAGGAGGAGAAACCTAGACCCTAGAAAAAGGAAGGAAGAGAATGAGCAGGAAGAGAGGGGCAGGCATGAGAAGCCGTGGAAGTGAGATACAGAAGGAAGAAAAGGTAAAATCCCAAGGCAAGAGGTAGAAAAACTTGTTAATTTAAAAGAGCGATCCAGACATGAACCTAAGACAGGCAAGCACTCAAAACCAACAATAAGTCTTTGTGTCATGATTTGTGGGCTGGTTGGTAGTCCAAAGAAAGTGTGGTACAGATTTGTACGTGTGTGTGTGTGTGTGTGTGTGTGTGTGTGTGTGTGTGTGTGTGTGTGTGTGTGGTGTATCTGTAAGGGAGAGGGGGAATGAATTTTCCCTTGATCACCTGGAGACTAAAACTCAGGGTTCTCACTGCTTCTGAATCTTTAAAGTTACAAACGAAGCTGGGCAACAAGGTGGCTCCAGAAATCCAGCTGTAGCTGAGCTCGGGTCATGATCTAAGCCTCTTGCTTTTTTAATTAGTCTCCTCCATCCTTTGGCAGTCACACGTCAGCCTCCCTTTGCCTACATGGTTCTGCTCTAATGTGGAAGACTGTGATTGCAAAGTACTTCAAGCCAAAGATTGTCTTCATTTAAGCATAGAAAAAAATGACCTCTAAGTTCCCGACAGAGCAACTGAAGTTAGGAAATGCTTATCAGAGATCTCAGAATATGAGTTCTCCCTCTGGCTACTGGTCCTTACTCAACATCTGTCCTTTCCCCTCTATATCTAGTCTATCATTTTCTCCACAACATTGGTGTTGTGTTTTGAATGTGAAATGTTCCCCTTAGGCCAATGTACGTAAACATTTGACTTCTAGCCAGTCACACTGGGAATGTGAGATTTTTAGAAGGTAGAACATTGTGAGGTTGAGCTTGGAGGTTTTATAGCCCAGCCCACTTCTTATTGACCCTCTGCTTCTGTGGACTGCTGGTGCAATGTGACAAGCTGGTCTCTATGCTCCTGATACCATGGCTTCCCCGCCATGAAGGACTGTATCCCTCTTGAACTGTAAGCTAAAAGAAACAATTTCCCTTGAGTTTCTTTTGACAGAATATATATATAGCAACAGAAAACAGCTAAGATAAAGGGGGCAGGCATCTTCTTCTGGTGCTGGCTATATCTCAAGCAGCTGCATGCAGCCTGTGGAGGCTCTCCTAAGGCTAGAACAAGCTTGAGAAAGAACGTAGTTACTGAGCCAATGCTGGGACAGCTATTGGCCTAGAAGGAGTTTGAAAATCATAATTGGGCTGCGGGCAGGGAGATACCAGGAACACTAGGTAAAACTGAAGCTTCACCAGGTGTCAGGTCAAGAATGCAGCAAGTTTGTAGCAGGGAAGATAGACTCAGATGCGAAGAAGAGTAGAATCCAGAGAAAGAGGTGATGTGGGTCTCAAAGGTTCCATCTGAAAATTGATGCTGTGAGGATAATGGATGCCAAGACCTGTTTTCAAATGGTGTGGGTCATACAACACAGAGGCAGGCCTGCTAGAAAAGGGGTGGGGTATGAAGGAAAACAAAGGCCTGCAACATTGTTTTGTCTGGACCTTCTGTGTGGTCTGTGATCTCCTTCTGGTCACACAAGATTCTTTTGTCCTCTTGACTATGGCCAGCTCTCAATAGCCAGCGGTTCCGCTTATTTCAACAGTCAGTTTTTTCCTGATTGTTTTATTTGTCAGGTCTATCTCTTAGTGAGCTCTTTGACAGTTGAATTGTGCCATCCTAACATTCTGTCATAGAACCTGGAATCATAAATGTGGAAATAAGATGAACCACTTGTCAATGGCTTCCTTGCAATACCTCTGCTTTCTATAGCTTCTGAAGAAGATGGACATATTCTGTACAGAATCAACATTCCCAAGGAATGGCCAATACCGTTGGGTGTGCCACTGGCACAGAACCTTCATTTTCTTATGTGCACCGTCTGCCACCTGCCAGACTGGCTTTCAGATCACCATGTCCACTTCTGGACCAGTACTGACTTTAGGGTCTCCAGGCCTAACTTTCAATTGTGAACATGATCACAGCCATTCTTCTGGACTCTGACCTTCAATTTGTTTTCTGGGTTAACAGGCCATGCATACTCTACAAATTACTTTAGCCAGTGACTTAACCCTTCTCATCCCGTGAAACTATGAAAAGAAAATGAAGATTCATTCAAGTTTTTGATCTGGGCCCAATGATGCAGTATGACTGGCTTGGGTTCAGGTATTGGCATCTTGATAAGTTTGTAGTTTTAACAGACTCCAAACCAAGGTTTAAATAGCCAGCTCTTTGTCCACATCAGCATTGTTTGGCTCTAAGTCTCTGTCCCTCTAATTCACCGTATTCTTCAGCTACCAACCTACTGCTCTCTTGTGGCATCACAGACTTCCTGTTCTTCCTGTGAGGAGGGACCCTCCTCCTGTAGGCCCCTCACTGCCCTGTTCCCTTCCATCTGGTCCTTCATTCTTCCCTCAGTCACACTTCAAAGGACTCCCCTTGTGCTGTGGTATCTGTCTGTCAGCTGCCCTCAGAGGTACCCAAAGCTACACTAAGTGGGAAAACTTTGGCCTCTGTTTCCCCTCCACCGTGAGATGTTCAAGAGGGTAATTGAAAATGGATGAGGTTTCTGCAGGTTCAGCCACTAGAGAAGCTGTCTGTGTTCTTCTCTAAATAGAGAAGAAATCTGGAAACACAGCCTTGGGGCAACTGAACATGGAGAAGTTGAATAATATCAATAAATGTCTGCCCCCCAACAATTACAACAGAAAAAATGTCAACAGTTCCTCAGGATTCCATTCATGGTTCTGTGAGTTTTGAGTGTAGATAATAACAAAGGCAGGTTTTCTAAAGGTAGTCTCAATGCAAAGGTTTTGCAGCTTTCCATTTCTGACTGGGTCATGCTAATTTGCAGTAGGAGGCGGGGAAGGCCAGAGCTTCTCCTGGGATTTCTGATGGTATTTGGCTCAGCCTCCAGGTCAGAGGTGGAGAAGCAGCCCAGTGTTGTTGGGAGAATGAACAGAACCCATTGTTACTTTTCACTGATAATAACGAGGCCTGCGTGGGCAGACATGGCTCATTCACTGGCTGGGGGAGCACGTGTCTCAATGCCTTGGTTGTTCCTCACCTTTGTGTAGAGTGAAGCTTGGCAGGCTAGTGGGAATTAGGAAGCCTGTTAATCTTGGTAGAAGTTCCTGTTCTGAGAAACCCACTTCTAAATGTTAGCTTGGGGGCACTGTGAGGCTGGCTAGGAAATCCAAAGCTAGCTTCTGTAGCCTGTGGACCCCTCCTTTATGTGTCCCTTAAAAGGGACTTTTGAGAAATTGTTCCTAGATAAGCAAACTCTTTGCTTTGTTCTCACTCACATACTTATTTTCTGAATGCTGTCAATTATAAGACAGACATCGTATTTGCTCAGGCAAGTATGGACAGACATACCTGTGGGGTTGGAGGGCTGCTGATAGATGGCGAAGGAGCTCAGGAGGTAGGAAGCCCTGGATTTTCCACATGGGGTGCCTGTCCCGTGTGCTCCAGAACACCTGGACCCTCAGAAGCAAGGGTTTGAAGTTTGCAACAAACAACCTTGAGAAGGCCATGTATGATCTTGGCTAATATATATAGCATTCATGTATATCTACTAATGGGCATTTGATTCATTAGTTAGCCAGAACTACACATTCTCTGCTGCATTTGTTCCCTCATCCAAGAATCCTACTCTATTATCTAGTAATGCTGAGTCAAAGGTACCCAAGGGCTCCAAAAAGGAGATATCCTTTGCATTCCTAGACATAGTCTTCTTATGGATAAAGTGAGATAGAGAACGAGTGGATGTTGGACTAAACTAGCTATCTATAGAGGATTATGTTGCTCCTCATCAGCTTCCTATTGAGTTCTGAAGAGCACACCACCTATTAAGTAAGCAGTATAATATCTGTGTTCCTCTGCAGACAAGGCTTTGACAAACATACCTCAAAAAGTTTGTCCTCCACTGCAAGAGAAAAGCAGGGATCTTCATTATGAAGATCTTGGGCCATTCAGGCTCTCTTGGCATCCAGCAGAGAGGTGAGGAGCTGGTGTTGGGGGTGAATGGTCATCAGCAATATTTTGATTAATTAATTTTTTCTTCCCATGCTAGGAGTCAAACCCAGCCTTTTGAATAGTAGGAAAATGCTGGGCCACCATCAGCCAGTCAGCTAGACGGGACACCAGTAAGATGCCCTCTGAGTGGATACAAAGACAAAAGAGAAGACATTCAAAGACCAGGTGCCCTGTCACTCTAGATGGAAGGGGACAGAGAAGCCAGCAAAGACAGGGGCAGAGGGAGGGGGAGAATCAGACAGAGGAAGCCGTCGCCTCTGAGCCTGGCTCATAGGCTTCATTTATCTTTGCTTCTTAGTGGAATGGAATGAATCAAAACCGCCAAATCAGGGCAGAGCAACCTCATCTAGTCTGCATGATTCCCTTTTCAGTTCTCCCTGGAATTTTCTGCACATGTCTACTCTATGGGCATGCCAGTCAGGTTCTGATTACGAGGAACCATGTCATTAAAGTTTAGGATTGTGGAAGTTATTTCCAGGTTCTGAAATTAAAACCCTCACTTTCGGATAGCACTGTGGAGGGTTTAATTAGGAAGGTGTCCCTTAGAGAATGTTGAAATTGACTCCCTCTATTTAAGGTATGGGTCAACACAGAGGCCTAGGTCAGGAGGTGACTTATGTAGGTGGCCTTTCATCTACATAAGTGTACCTGGTAGGTGAGGTATTTGCAAAAAACACAGGGGTTCAAATCACTTTCTATCAGTTCATGGGAATCTTTATTTGGGAGATGTTAAATCTCTTCCTAGATGAAGATATTTTAGATGCTACTTTGATCGATTTTTGCTATGACTAATACTTGATAAGAGTCAACCTAAGGGAGTTTATTTTTTGGGGGGCTTACAGTTTGTGGTAAAGTTCATAATAGCAAGGAAGAAATGGTGAATGGTGGCAGGGGTGTCAGGTAGCTGGTTACACTTCATCCACAATCCGAAAATAGAGTGGATAGGAAGTGGGGATGATCAACAGAGTCTCATATCACCCTTCCTAGGTCCTCCAGCAAGGCTCTATCTCTGAAGGCTTTATAGTCTTCCAAAATGTCACCACCAGCTGGGGACCAGTTATTCAAACAGAGGAGCCTGTGGGGGACTTTTCACATTCAAACCACATCAGATGATAACATAAGCTAATTTTTCACGGAAAGCCTAAGAACCCTTGGGTTTAAGGCTGAGAAAACCCTAGTCAGAGCACATTCCTTCAGAAATTAGATTAATCCCTTGACCCAGAAATGGCCTCATATTCAGAGAACCCTAGCCTGGGTGTTTTCATCTTCTTTGGGCTTTTTATTTTATGTGATGTAAGCAGAGTTCCTTTGGCAAGCTTTCCTGGGATTATTCCTCCATAGATGGTAGATGGCTACCCTTGCCTCTGCCAATGGTGTTGTCATTGTTGGAGTAGGTCCAGCATGGGCTTATCCTCATGTGATCAGAACTCTAGTGTTGTCTATCCAAGCTGTATCACCTACTGGGCCTGCATCCACGGAAAGAACCAAGTGCCTCCTGTGAGAAACTCCAGATTCTCAGCTAGGGCTAGCAGTGTGTATGGCAGGCTAGTCATCTGCCCAATTCTCCTCCCTTTTGAGAGTGAGCACTTTCCTGCCTTTTGGTGGCACACAAGGCTGAAAATATGTCTGTTCCAGGATGTTCCTGGGTCTGCAATCTTTTCCCTCAGACCCCTCACCTTTACAGAAAATGCCATATCTAAATTCTGTACTTAGCGCTGATTGATTTAAAATCTATTCAAACTTAATAGATGATAGAGTGCTCATTATTGTTTTGTTCAGTAACTGGATATTGCATGAAAGATCAGAAAAGTCAAAGTATAGATTCTTAAGCCATGCTTCCCAGCAGCACCATTTGGAGACCCTTTAAACCCCTTGATGCCCAGGGCACACCTATGCTGATTAAATCAGAGTTTGGCAAGAGAACTTGAATGGTTATTGTTGTAGCCACCCCCCCCCCCAACTCACTTAGTGATTCCACTTATGATCAGGCCAGTATTCATTCTGCTAAAGAAACATTTTCCAAACCTGAGTCAGGGTAGTCCTTCCCTGGAGTCTTGTTGATTGATTGAACTGCAAAGTCTAATTCAGCAGGTATATAGGGAGTCGGGATTCTGTACAACCATCTTGATGTTGAGTGGTTAGCCTGGGAACCAGCATCTGAGACTTGAGCAGTAAGGTGCTCAAGAGGCCAGAAGGTCTTTGACATTAAGTCAGGTGCTTACTGCTAAGTGCCAAGGGGAAGGAGAGCTGGGAAGAGCTGTGAGGACAGAAAGCTTCCAGGAAGACTTTGTCCCTCCACTGGGCCCGGAAGACTCTAGGAGAGGTATGGGGACATTTAAATGAGACTAAGGAGAGCCAGCTGCAGATGGAAAGTCTGTCCATCAGACTTTAAGGTCATAGCCCCCGTGTCAGAAAGCCCTGACAGGACAGTAGTTTAAAACAAGACTTTCACTTTCCAGAAGAATGCTGGGTGCCTCAGTTTATGAGTGGCCCTGGGCACTGCTTCCCTTTAAAAGCAAGGGAATCAGCAGATAATGCCAGAATGGAAAGAGAAGCCTCTGGAAAGCAAAGAGAGATTCCTGTCTCATCAGCGGTCTTTAAATAAACACTGGCTGATTCAGAAAGAGCTCCTGGTAGAAAAAGCCTCTGAGTGGACCCACTTTTTGTTGCGAGAATGCTCTGCCACAACTCACGGAGAATCAGGGGAGAGGGCTGGGACAGGTAGAGGGCTTGGGTAGGGTCGTGTCTGAGGTACAGAAGCATCTCACTGGCTGGATTCAGAGGTGCATGCATTCCCTTCTCTGCCAAGTTACATAATGTGTCTGTTGCCCAGGGAAACGGGGACCACAGGGAAACGGGGACCTCAGAGACTCGGAGGGGAACAAGTCTCAGTTTGCCTTTGAGTGGCTCCCCCAGAATTCGCACTGACATGCAGTGTTTGGGGTAAGAGACGTCAACAGTGCACGACGATGTCCTAGTGGCCATGACCGCAGTTAGGACTGCCGTGACCACAAGGCTGGGATCTGAAAACTGTGTCACTGGGGAGTCTTCCTATGTCCTCTATTTCTGATTTTCTGGATCCGTGCTTTTTCCTTCTCTTTCTTCTTCTAGACCTTCTGATGTGAAAATGTTTTTTTTTTAATATGTTACAAATATTAATTTTTAAAATAAAATTTGTTTTTTCTAATGACAAATATTTTTTAAAAAATAATTAAAATAAATTAAAAAAAGACAAAGTCAAAATCAAATCAAGCCAGCTGCCCCCAAAAACAACATATAAAAAACACAAGTGAGCCACCAGCTATGTGACAGACAGATTAATAAAAATAAGTTAAATTAAGATAAAAAACCTAACAATATGCCTGAGCCATAGACCAAACAACATAAAATTAATAGAAATATCCAAGTCATTTTAAAAAGAGCCTAAACAGACAGTGACAGGTGGCTAAGCAGTCTAAGACTACAAGTCTGTAAGTCTAAACCTCTGGCTGCCCGGGGCCAAATACCTCATTATAGCATTCTTCCTTATCTGTCTCTCCTCTTCCAGCTCTTCTTTCCCATCCTAATACTTAGTGGGGCAGCAGACACTCACACTGGGAGGCACACGGCTCTACATGAGCATCCTCTGGATCTACAGATCTCCCACTACTTACTAGAGAGACCAGATAGAATTTTGGCAGAGAACACAAGGTTCCATAGCTAGGGACCCTCAGGGTCATGGTCACAGGGTCCTCAGTAGGACGTAAGTGTACTCTGGAGATGGTGGGAGTTAGTTTCTGGGGTGGTGACTCTAGAAGTTATGCGTTTATAAAAGGAGATTCAGATGAGGGAGTTGTGGCCTGGAACATACACAGTGAGGTGCTAATTTCAGTTTTTAACTGGCCTCAGAGGTGTGTGCTGGGGGGCTGCTGTGGAGGGGAGCACCCTGGGCGCTGTCCTTAGAACTGGGCTCTTAGACCTGACCTCACTGTCCTTCTGTCTCATTTCATTTACTTTTCCATAAATGGTGCTTCTGTGGCTGGAACCAGGGTGCTTCCAGTCACTGCAGGCCCCAGGGCTCTCTGCTGAAATTGGCACAAGCCACACCAGCAGATTCCAGTTGCTTCCCTGAAAGCTGTCACGAGTCCCACCCATGTGCTATCAAAAACTCTCTTTATGGCGATGGGTTGGCTCAAAGAGCCATCTGTAGGACACTCAGAATATATAGTTGTTTTGTGAGCAGAGGGGATTGTGCTCTAAAGAGGTGCCCAATGAGTAGGGCACAGGCCATTTAAAAATCACAGGCTGGAAGAGTGTTTAGGAGGGAAGCATGATGCCCTTGGTGGGGGGGGGTGTCACAGGAAAGCTTTGTACGGAATGTTTCATATGGAAGGTGGTCACAGTCTTTTTATCTTCCCTGAAATCTGTCCTAACATCTGGGCAATTGTTTCCAGTATTTATTTATTTATTTTTGGTGGTGGGTAGGGGCCCTTACAAGGCCTCTGTAACTTATTTTTCCTGTGAAATATGAACGGGAATTTATTAATATTATAGACACATGGTGTCACCAGTGCAGAATTTAGCTATGATGACAGAGGGTGGGGCTCATCCATTTCACTCAGGATGAGCTGACCTCTGTGATTTTTCCCAAATTCTGGAACACTTGGCTGCATAATTTGTGTTAGTAGGGAACTGTGCTTGCATTCTCCCCTGGAGAAACAAAAGAATATTTTTAATTATTAATGGGATGTGAAAAGAAAAACACCTCCCCTCCCCACATCTTTACTTTCTCTTGTGATTCTGTTCTTGTTCTACTGGGTAAAAAATACTTTCCTAGTTAAAACATTTCAGACTCTTTTGGTTTGAAAGTATCTTTGATTTTAAAATGGTCAATGCTAGGGAAACATCTTTTCAGTAAATCCCACCTTTCACTTTTCTGTCTCTGTTATCTTTTCTTTCCGGGATGGGGTCTCATTAGTGGGATGTGGACGAGCCTCAGGTCTTTGTACACAGGCTCATCTAAGCCATTTCCGTAGGTAATTAACCTCAATCGAAGATGCTGCTGTTCTTGTGGAGTTGTCCTGTTCTCTGGTAAAGTAGTAGGTGCCCCTGGACCCTGTCCCTGTGCAGAGTGCCCTCCTGGAAGCCAATCCTCCCATCAACTAAGGGCAACTCACAGCTCAAGTCCATCGGCCTGTGACATGAATGTTTGTGTTTCATTTAAAATCAGGTTAAGAATTTAATCCTCTATGTGGGAGTGTGGGGATGTGGAGCATCATAGGAAGAATTCAGGTAATGATACCTCTTACCTCAAGGGTGGACTAGCTATGCTTGCAAAGGCTTGTGGGAATGGCTTGTCATAAAATATGGCCCTGTCCCTAAGTACCCTTTGAGAGAGTTCACTGGGACAGTGGTAAAGCAGTGAAGCAACACTCCAGCAATCAAATAAGCTATCTTCTCACCAAGAATATCAGTTGCTCTATCCACTGTGTAATTCATGAAAGACCAAAAGTGGCAGTCAAGAGAGTAGACTGAAAGTCACACGGTGACGTGTAATCCCATCACTTGGGAAGTAGAGGCAGGAATGTTAGGGGCTCCAGGCCCTTCTCAGTTACACGGAATTTGGGACCAGCCTGGTGTGCCTCCCAAAAACAAACAAACAAAAACAGGAATGCAGGAGAGAGAGAGAGAGAGAGAGAGAGAGAGAGAGAGAGAGAGAGAGAGAGAGAGAGAGAGAGAGAGAGAGAGAGAGAGAGAGAGAGAGAGAAAGAGAGAGCGAGCGCTGGGTCACTGTCTCAGGTGGGTAAGGAATTATTTAATGACTGTTTCTTTTATTTACTTGTGGGCTGCTCTATCTTGTGACTACAGCTTTGGAATTCGAATTCTGTTCTTCAGCTGCAGAGAGGCAGCTCACAAACCTCCTTTCTGTTTTTCCCAATTGCTGACCGTATCAAGTTCAAATGCCCAGGACCTAAAGCAAAGCCTCACCACCAAAACCAATAACCAACCCCCCCCCCACCAAAACCAATAACCAAATCACCACCACCAAAGCCCAAAGGAACAAAGCATTACACTAAGGCTTCCTGAATTTCTACTGAGAGAAAGTTGATTGGTTGGTACTTGGCACAGCCTGGCTTCATGACAGCAGCAGCTGGTGTTACAGCTTGCATCTCTGCCTTCATTTCCCAAATCTATTCTTCGTGAGATTTCTTTTTCACCTTGCTTAGCAGACACCTTTTATTTCCTCAAGCACTGGTGTCCCTTCCAACAACTGCCTCTGTTGAAGTCATCAGACTCTAACTTCACTGAGAGAACTCTCTACTGTTCTGCCCTTTGTCCCTCTGCTCTCCAAGTGGCTTTGCCCACTGAGAGGATCTCTGCCTGCCTGCTCCAGCACTCTCTGCTCTCTGCCTCACCCACAGCTTGTCTGTTTGGACAGCTGTCTTGTAGATTGGTAAGGCCCTAGGACACATCTTTGTCCCTCCACATCCAGGGACTCCTGCAAATTCTGGCCATTTATTTATTACTGATAAAGATTCTGAAGTAACAAACTTTATTGATGAGATAAGGGACAGAGTTTATGAAATTTTAAGAGCAACTGAACAGGGTTGTTACAAGTAGAATCAGATGACAAGCCCATTTCATGCCTTAATACTCTTTCCCGAGTATTAGGGGCTTTGTGTACGTAAGTTAAGAATTCAGAAACAAGTACGCAGATGACATGAACTTATAATAATGACTATGTTATCCAAAATGCAACTTGTATTACAGAGAAAATTCAAATATGTGTATTTTTAAATACCAAGAATTCGGAGAGCTAAATTACCGAAATACATTTTTTCAATTTTTGCAGTAACCTTTGTTTGCAAATGCTACCAAATATATAGCAGAGCATTGTAGTATATCAAAGAGGCAGCAGTATGGCTGTGGAGAGGGAAGTTGCATGGCCCTGCCTGTCCTGAGGTGGCATCTGGATACTGGGGTGTAAATTCTGATTGTTGCTGCTTTGCAGAAGCTAGTAGTTGGGTCTAGATATGCCTTTCAGGCACCTGTCTGTCTGTCTGTCTGTCTGTCTATAGAAGAATTGGTTCCCAGCCAATAGAACCACCTGGGACTGGTGTAACTTTTAGAAGTGGGTCAGTGGAAGTCCCTCCTAGGGGACGGGATATTGGGACCCTGGTCCCACATCTGTCTTTGAGTGCTGGCTGCTGTCACATGAATAGTATTATTTGTCTTGTTTTTCTGTTATAAGGTACTGTGCTGACTCAGGCCCAAAGTCAACAGATCAAGGGGCCAGATCCTAAAATGTCCACATCTGTGAGTGAAAATAAACTGCTTCTCTTTTGGAGTTGATTGACATCCTATATTTGCCGGTGTAAAGGAAAGTTGACTAATGGGGTTGGTGGGAGGAGCTTTAGATAGTCACTTACCTGGCTCTTGCCTTCTCTGAGCAGCCACTCAGTCTAGATCCAGCTCCAAGAAAGAAGTCACTGAGAGAGTGATGAGGTCCATTATAAGCATTGGATCTGGTAACTCATACAACCAGGCCCCTGATTACCATCTTACTAGGCTGTGATGCATGGAGTCTGTAAAGCTGTTCTGACGTGAACACTCAGGCACTGCAGGAGCCACATGTGATACACATCTGTACGAGGAGAATTCAAATGGTGTTTAAAAGAATTTTTTAAAAATGTAAGTATTTGTGTGTATGTGTGTGCGCATGTGTGTGTGTGTGCACGTGAGTACAGGTGCCCATGGAGGCTAGAAGGGAGTGCTTGACTGCCTGGAGCTGGAGTCACAAGTGATTATGGGCCACCCATTGTAGTTGCAAAGAACCTAACTTGGGTCTTCTGCAAGAGAAGTACATGCTCTTAATGGTTGAGCCATCTCTCCAGCTTATAGAGTAAAAGTGATCTCAGATTTAGGTTGACACCAGAAGGAATACTCTGGAAAGTCACTGTCTTAGTTAGGGTTTCTGTTGTCATGAAGAGACACCATGAACACGGCAATTCTTATAAAAGAAAACATGTAGTAGGGTCTGGTTTACAGTTCAGAAGTTTAGTTCATTGTCACTGTGGTGGGAAGCATGGTGGGACACAGGCAGACATGGTGCTGGAGAGGTAGCTGAGAGTTCTACATCAGGATCTGAAGGCAGCAGGAAGAGACAGTGAGACACTGGACCCAAAGCCCACCCCCAGTGACACACTTCCATCAACAAGGCCACACCTACTCCAGGCCACACCTACTCCCACAAGGCCACACCTCCTAATAGTGCCACTCCTTCTGAGCCTATGGGAGCCTTTGTTTTTTCTTTTTCTTTTTTTAAACTACTGAGCTGTACTTGTGTTTCATTTATGACAACCTGCTTTAGGATAGGAGGCTATGGCCTATTTGTCAAGACAACACTACCCTTGAACCACTTTTATCAGAGTGGCTGGAGGTGGTCTTAGTGATGGCTTTCCTTGTCAGATCTACCCTTTCAAAAGCCTTGTGGTGGCATCACGACAGTATTCAGAGAGCTGTCCTCAAGGGCTTCCATTCAAACCCCTGCAGAAAAGCAGTCTGTTCTACGGAAGGGTTTTATAAACATCCCAGGAAGAAACAGTGCAGCTCTATGTTCCTTCTGCTCCCACAGCTGGTCAGGGCCCATGGGTGCTTTATATTTTACAACATACTTCTTTCACACAACTGAAAAACAACAGAAAAAACTTGCAATATTGCATAAAAACCATGGTGTAGCCAGGCCTGAAGAGCTGTGTGCAAGCTGCTGAGCCTCATCAGGAGCTGGCAAGGTTGAGTGTTGTTGGAAAATGTTTGTGTATCCTTCTACATCTTCATCTCCTATTTTCTTCCTTGAAGGAAAGAAGTGGAACAGGAAAGAGCACATTTATTTATATTTTTCTGACATTCCATCACCTGCAGAATGTTAACTATGGGTTTTTAATGGTCCTGCTTTGCTAATGGGCCAGGACAGAAGAAATTGAAAGTATAGGTAGGAATGATTTCTTGCTTTTAAAAGACAACAACACAGCCAAATAAAATGTGTAGACCAGGCCTCAGGCTGGTGCCTGCTGGATGAGGCTTTGTACACAAGGACTCACATTGCTTGGACTACAATGTGACCTTCTCACTGAAACTTGCATATAGTTAAACAAAAGAAACAGTCATTCCACGTGGTGGTCTTTGTTGTTGTTTTGTTTTTTTTGATAGTTACTCAACTACCCAGAGAGTCTTGGAACCTCTGTTTCCTCTCCAGCTGAACTTGGTGAGGATTTCAAACCTCGGAGCTTAGCTCTACTGTTCAGCCTCAGCTGGTGTATCTGGGACAGCTGTCTGGTTTGTGAGGATGTGTGGATACTAAACACTGATGTCTGCTTGTGAGGTGGAAGCTCTCTAAGGTTGGGAATGTGTAGCTCTCAGGGTGGATTCCTTCTCCCAGCAGATACATACTCTGTTTGGGGTGACCAATGCCAGTTCCTCACCTGAGTCAGGTATGGTATGTCCTTTATTCCAGTTGTCCTGGGAGAGTCACAATTACTGAATCCTAACTGATTTGGTGCTGAGCTTCTGTCAGCTGGTGATCTGGACGGTGGCCAAATGCATGGTCTGTCATTTTTGTTACTCTCTGTGTTGGCTAATGGATAGAGGTAGTTTTCAGACTTTTTACAATGACAAATAACCCTCTGGGTAGTTTTACCCAACTCTCCTCCTCCGAAGAGCCTTAGCTGCCCATGGGGAAAAGTTCTAACATCTAAAAGGAAATATGCTTTTCTTCTTTTGGTTAAAAGCCCCCCCCCCCCAGCTTTTACCAAAGGCTGTAGTTAGGATGTGCAAAGATGTGTGTAGATGCCTGGATGTAGTAGATGTGTACCAGGCCTGTCCTCTAGGATTCAGACTGAGTGAGTAGAATCACGTTCTTACGCTTTGTCCTTACCTTCATGCCTCCTTTCCAAGACTAACTTGGAAAGCTTTCCATTCAGCTCTCCATTAAAATGAGTTGTGGTTCTGATTGAGAGGGGAGAGTCATGAAATGGCTACATTTGGAAATATATGTTTTCCTTTGAATTCAGAAGAAAAGTAGCAATGGGATGAAGCCAGGGATTATTAACTCGAGTTTCTGCTTAATGTGTGAAGAGAGATTTATCATTGTCAACTCAAGGAAGACCCAGGCCAGAAGTAATGCTTCTGTCTGATATGCCTTATGGCACCCTGTGGAGGCATTGATATGGTCAAATAGCAAACTTACAGCCGGATGCTCTGGGTTCTTGGAATGTTTGTCCATTCTTAGCTGTGACCAGCAAGTCACAATCTCACTGAGGCACTGTTTCCTGCTCTGTCAAGTGTGGATAATAAAGCTTGTCTGGAGTCACTTCATGGGGTTATTCTAAAACCATAAGAGGATACACTGAAGCTCAGTAACATCACAGGGGTGTTGGATATGAAATTATGAGGCAAATATTCCATCTCCTTCTAAATTCAACATGACAAATAATCCCCCACCCAGTTCTGTTAGAGGTCCCATTGTCTCTCTGATAGATGTTCTCATTTAGAGGTTGTGCTGTACAAAAAGAAAATATGTTTTAAATGCTAGGATTTCACTTCAAATGATGAGATTATCATAAAAAGGCAGTTGTGAACAATGGATCTGGATGGAAGAGAAGCAGCGAACACTGTAGCCCTCCACTCACGAGAGGACACGCAGCTGGTGCACTGGGACCCTTCTTTCTTTCTTTTCCCTTTTATTTCTTTCTTCTTTTTTTTTGTAGCTACTGTTATCTTCTCTATTGCCTTGTATGCTTGTGGACGTGAGTTCTTACATTAAGTGCATGCCTGCGGCAAAAAGATTTGGAAAAAGCAAAACAAGAATAAAGGCCCATACAAACAAGAGATGAGCCTGCGAGGCAAAGAACAAGAGATAATAAGATGCCCAGAACGGTGAGTCAGTTTCGTGCAAAGGTCCTGCTCACCAGGGAAGGTAACCTGGGGCACTGGTGTGGATGCTACAGTGGATGCCTAATTCCTGAGACCAGAAGCTTGGCAAGAAAGGTATGATTTTTAAAATGGGCAACTTTCCAGATGTATATAAGCAGAATATATTAAAAGTGTACAGTATAGTGAGTTTTGACAAGTGTATATGTACTCACAGTACTACCAGCACAATCAAGATAACAAGCACCTCCAAACATCACCCCCAAAACTTCCATGTCCCCTAGTAAACCACACCCCCATTTCCCCTCTCTACCTTCATTTCCAGCCAACCATTGATATACTTTTGTCATTATACTTTTTTTGTAATAAAATAAAATATAATAAGATAAAACCAACACATTGGAATTGGACAAGCAAACAAACAGAAGGAAAAGAACCCAGGAGAAGGCAAAAGAAACAGAGACCCAATCATTCACATACTCAGGAATCCTATATAAACACTAAACTGAAGGCCATAATATATACAAAGGACCTGTAGGGTAAAAACAGAGAAGAAATATAAATAAAAATATTTTTTAAAAAGGAAAAGCTCTGATGTAATGAGACAAGGAACCTTCACAGGGTCTGTTTTTTTTTTTTTATTAACCATCTCCTTCTGTTTCCCAGTGAGACTCCATTAAATATTTGTTTCAATTAGAGACAGCTTCTGGATTAGGGATGGGAGCATATGTCCACTTCTCCCTTCAGCTCTAGGATTCGATCTAGCTCAGACTTATGCAGGCCCCGCGCATGCTGCCTCACGCTCTGTGAGTTCATATGTGTGTTGATCATGTTGATTTACAGGGCCTTTTCTTGGTGTCTTCCATCTCCCCTGGATCTTACAATTTTTCTACCTCCTCTTCCTCAGGATTACCTGATCCCTGAAGGGAGGGATTTGATGGAGACATCCTGTTTAGGACTGAGTCATTACACATTTTTTTAAAAATAGACTATTTTCTGTAGCCCAGGCTAGCCTTAAACTCATTATGTTGCCAAAGCTGACATTCCTACCTTCGCCTTTAAAGTGCTGGGATTACAGGCATGTACCACCATGATGGCTTCTTCCTTGCATTTGAGAGAATTTCATGTAAGTGAGATCATAAAGTATATACTATTTTCTACAGGGCTTTGATCTTTTATAAGGTGAATATGTGATTTTAACATAATATCCATGTTATTGTATGATATCATAGTTTGTTTCATTTTATTACTGAGTAATATTCTATTGTAAAGGCATTACATATTTTGTGTATATACTTAATTGATAAACATTCGGATTGTCTTGAGTTTTGACTGTCACACACAGAAAATGGATGTGAGTACTCATGCGTAAGATTTTGTGTGGACATGCTGAATGACTGGGTCATAGTGCAGGTTTATGTCTATCTTTTAAAGAAACTCCAAGAAATTTGTATCATTTGGTACTTCCACTTGTTACTGCAAGATTGGACTAGTTACTCTGCATCCCTGTCAGCACCTGGTAAGTGTTTAAACTCTAGCTATTTTGGTGGCTATTAAGAGTCACATCATCATGGTTTTCATTTGCTTCTCCTGATGACTGATGGGGAACATCTCTGAACTTCATATTAAAGACAATAGGTTGGCTTCATATTATTGCAGTGTATAATGTAAGAGCTATTTATATATTCAGAACATTAATCCTCTGACTATTTTCTCCCAGATGTAGCTTGATGTATGATTTATAAATGATGCTTTTGAAAGAATAAAGTGTCTGTGATTAAGTACTACTTATCAGAAGATATTTATAAGGCAGACTGTTAATTTTGTTTTCTAAGACAGGTTTTTCAGGTCTAAATATGTTCCTCCTTTATCTTCCTTAAGACATTTCATGATTTGGGGATTTGCAATCTGATCCATTTCAGATTACTTTCTGTTCTATGGTGAGATGTGAGGGTTAAAAACTCTCTAACCTTTGGAGTTAGCCAGTTGACTGAGATCATTTGTAACAAGGCTATTCTTTACTTATTGAACCAACTGTATGGAGATCTTTGATGAAAATCCAGTAGACCATGTGCATGTGCTGTGGTCTTGGCTTCTGTTCTGCACATGGCTCATAGCTGTCATCTGTGGGAAGAAGAGGCGACACAGAAATCCCAATTCCTGCTAGGCCCTGTGTTCTAGTTTCATTCTGTTACCGTGACAAACCAAAAGTGACTTAGAGGAGGAAGCAGTCTATTTTATTTGGCTTACATTTCCAGGTCACAGTCTATCATTGAGGGAAGTCAAGGCAGGAACTTGGAAAAGAACATGCAGGAATTCTGCTTGCTGAATTCCTCCATGAATGAATCAATGACTCATTCAAAGCTCATGCTTGGATAGCTTTTTCATATAGCCCAGGACTACTTCTCAAGGGAATGTTGGTGCCCACCATTGGCTGGGTTCTCCTGCATCAATTAATAGTCAGGAAAATAAAACTATAGACCTGTCCCCAAGATAGTCTGAGGTGGGTAATCTCTCAACTGAGACTCCAGGATGTAGCAAGATGACAGTTAAAGGTAACCAGGAAACCCTGAAAACTTTTGACATAAAGCTTATTAAAGTTTTCCATTATGAAATTAATACATTGATTCCTAAATATAATCAGATAATTACATAGAAAGCAACTCCAACAATCTTACTTGCTATTATGTACTTTCTGGTCCAGGCTAGCCCTGAAATCCAGACCAGCAGTTCCAAATAATCTACCCACAGCTGCTTAGTCCCAAATAATCACACAAAGTCTTATATTAATTTCATGCTGTTTGGCCTATGGCTCAAACCTTTGGCCTGCTAACTCTTAAACTAACCAACCCATGATTAGCTAAGTAGCTTAGTAACTTTTCTCAGAGCAACATTTCATCTTTTTTCCTCTATATCTGTCTGGCATCTCCACTCTGTTCTTCCTCTTCCCAGAGTTTTCTTAGTCTGGTAGTCCCGCCCATACTTCCTGTCTGTCTTCTGGCTAATCAGCATTTTATTCAACCAGTAGGGAGGACAAATATCTACAACGTACAATCATAAATTCCCACAGCAGAAGTAAATTGCTCTTAGCCTGTAAAGCATATGCTCTTCACTTTCACTTGAGTATTCAGGGCTCATAATCAGAGGCACAGTTTTCTAGTAGTTAAAAGTACTATAAGTAGTTAAAAGTCCTATCTGCAATATGGCTCAGGAAACATCATGGAAGAGGAGGTGGAAAGGTTGTAAGAGCCAGAATACCAGGAAGTAGGTTGTGAAACAGACTTTTCTAGAAATAAGCAAGACCGAATCAATGGCAATGTCAATAGACATGCCAATGTGGATGAAGAGAATTTTCATGGGGTCTCACACGTAGACAAAGAATGATAAGCAACTAATGACCTGTTGAGAGAGGGAAAACTTGTTTTTCCTAGGGATAAGCCCCCTTATTGGTTATGCAATACAAAGTGGCCAACCTTAAAACCATGTACACACAACTAAAGTGGATTCAACATATTAACAATAATAATAAAAGAAAAAGAATCTATGAATTTTATTTTGGGGTGGGGGCTGGGAGGGATACCTGCAAAGGGACTAGAAGGGAGAAAAGGAGGGGGGGGGAATGACATCATTCTATTTTAATTAAATTATATTAAAAAACAAAAGCCCAGTCTCTGGGGTTTGGCTCATTTGGGTATAAAAATCCACAACTTATGCTTATTTGAGGGCTGGGAGGGTTGAGCTAGTCTATGTGAGGTCCTTAACACACTTTCTGGAATAACAAATGCTACACAATTCTGAGATATTTTCATTAGAACCTTCGTTGTTTTTATGCATATAAATCCCTGCTGATTTTTGTTGTTATTGTTTGTTTTTTAGGGTTAGCAGGGTAGAATGAGGCAGGGAATACTTAGAACTGACTATGTCTTACCATTACCAGCCTGCTTTATGCATGGCCAGCACTGAAGAAAATTAGGTTGTGTCCAAGAAGTGCCATGTTTCATGTTCAGTGAAGGTCATGAATCTCTTGGCAGTTCTGGGGTCACAGAAATGGATGACAATTAGCATGATGTTCGTCCAAACCAACTGTAGTGTTGGGGGAGTGATTGCTGGCCTTCCAAGACCAAGCAGTCTCCACAGGACTGGCTTCATGACCAGACAACTTTTGCTTATACATGGGTATTCAAGAACTTAAAAAAGTGAATTAATTTCTGTTAAATAGGGTTTCTTGGTCCCGGGTGGCCAGAGGTCCAGACCCACAGACCTGCAGCCCCAGACCCCTTAGCCACCCGCTGCTGCTCAGGCCCCCCAAAAATGATTCAGACACTTATATTAACTTCATGCTGTTTGGTCTATGGCTTAGACACATTACTAGCTAGCTCTTACATCTTAAATCAACCCATTTCCATTAATGTGTCTGCCACGTGGCCCATGGCTCACCTGTGTTCCTTACATGCTTCTTCTTGGGCAGCTGGCTCAGTCTGTCTCTGGCTCTGCCCTTCCTTTCCTAGCTATTCTGATTCCCTACCTACTTTTTCTATGGTGCCTGTTATGGGCCAAAACAGCTCCTTTATTTAAAGATTGATATTCACAGCACACAGAAAGACATTCCCACATCAAATTTCATCTTTCAAGTCTACCTTGGTACAAATATACTGAGAATAAGAAATATAAAAAAAACAGAGGTGAAAATCTGAGTAGATTTTAAACATTATTTATTTAGAAGTTATCTACATATTGTTGATATTATTATAAATTATTATTATTTTGTGTATAGGTTATTCATACCTGGATCACTTTGTACTTTCTGTCAAAGGATGGCAAGGGGTGAACCCATTGCTAAATTTTGCAAGCAGAAACTTATAGTGTGAGGATGGCAGTAAAGAGGCATCATACAGCTCTGGAATGAGCTCTGTGGAACAGGTGGGCCCCAGATGTCTAGACTTCAACAGACAGGGATACAAGTTGCAATTTCAAACTCGCTCTTTGCCTCAGAGCTTTTGAGAGGGTCCCCAGTTTGTAGCATAAATCTGCTGGAGAACATCGGAGATTAGGAAAGATGTTAAGTGTTCAGGTTGGTTTAATGACTGTCTTATTATTTCCCCATATGCACTACCAGATGCAGCTTTCTTGGCTCTACTCTGTACTCTGTGAGCACAGCCTTGTATGGGGCTGCACAGCCAACCCTGGCTTTGGCCCTTTGTAGTACCATTCAGAGGTGAGAGAATATAAGTTGGACAGTCGGAATGGTAGGGAGTGAGTCTTCTCTCCCTTCTTGGCCCACTCCTCTACTAAGGGCTTTAGGTCCTCTGGAGTTGTCTACTCAGCTATGGCTCTCTTGGCTCAGCAGCAGCTCTGCTCCTTGACCTTCTGCTCTAAGGGCAAGGGACCTTTCTGCTGGGGTTGGTACTGGAGTGCTCAGTCATCCCTGTGAATACCCTTAATCATCCCCACAAGTGGTTCCTTCCTGAATGGGGACTCACCATCTGCTTCCTGCTAGAATCTTGCTGGTCAAAATAAGTTTCTCCACGGGGTGCCTCCGACAGAGGTGTAAATGATAAGGAAGATAATCCTATCTGCTTGCTGCAGCCTTCTGTGTGGGAAGTAGTTCGAAGCTATTCAGTCAGCCTCTGCTCTGTGCTTTCACAGGATTACACAGTGCTTCATAAATAGTTCTGCTCTCAACAAGATGCCAAAACTGAATCCTTACAATAACCCTGTTACTTCAGCAGAAGTTCAAAGGTGAGGAGCTGAATCTCGGAGAGGTTAGTTACTTTTGAAGGTTTTCAGCATGCAATCGTAGTGCTGACTGCAATCTGGCTGACTTTAAAGCCCAAACCCTGTTCACCATGACAAGAGTTGCTTGGACCCCCTCTTTAGTCAGTGGCTGTGTGAATGCCTGGGTGGAACAGTTAGCCTTGTTTGTCTTAGTGATGGGAAGGCGTACAGGAAGCCTGGCTGAGAGAAGGTCATGACTGTGAGCTTATAAGAAGCTACTTGATCACCTAGGGCCAGGAAGAGAGCTGTATGGTCTGGGCGCTGGCAGATGAAGCCCTTGAAAAGGCTGAGAATAAGAAATTCCGATTCTTAGCTCTGGACCTCCCCAGTTCTACAACAAGCCAATTTTGACAACTGCTACAGACATCACATTTGTTTAAGTCTAGGAATATTTCCTTGTTCTGGTCCAGGCATTTGTGAGCCGCAAAGGGAGTGTCCCTCACAGGTGGGAATCTTTATGAGGGGATCACTCCTCTCTGATGCTTCCTAAAAGAACAAGTTAAGTTCTAGGGAGAGAGAAACAAACAAAAAAAAAACTTGCTCACCTTGTTTTTAGAATTAGGATTCAAACTTTAGGTCCCCTCCATCCTTCATCAAATGCTGAAGAAAACGGTCTCAGAGCTGAAGACCTTCCTGGAAGTGCTGTAGTTGATCAGCATCAGTGGCAACAGTGATCTGCCTATGCAAAGCCCACAAAGCTCCAGGGCAGGCCTCCAGGGAGCCCACCTAATGGCTCATGGATGGCTGAGATTGCAGGCTGCAATGGGACCACTGCCCAGTTCTTAGGATACTGGCTCAAGCAGGGCACAAGGCATGGCCAAGGGGTTGGGAAGTGTTTGCCATAACCTTTCATCCCAAGAAAAGCCAGATTTTGTCACTGCTGTGATTTACTTGCAAATTTCAATGAGCCCCCAACTCGCCAAGGTATTTGTTTCTGCCTCTTTTTCTTCTTGCCCATGCCCCCTTTCTCCTACTCCATTTTTGCATTCTCACCTCTCTTTCCTGTCTTCCTGAAGATCTCCTTCCTCTCCTTAAAAGGTTGCCCAGTCAACTTCTTGCTGTGGAATTCAATGTTTGAAGAGACTGTTTCTTTTTAAAGGTCCATCTTTCTGGGGGAAGCATATCAGAGAATCCTGACACTTCAGCTGTCAAAAGGCATATCGGTGGCTACCTCCTAACCTCAGAAATTCAAATGACAAAATTTTAAACAAGTAAAACCTGGGTTTCTAGAAACTTTGGGGGAGTTTGATAAAAATCATTAATTTTATCTATGTCTAGTGTCTATGACAAGGAAGGCAGGGTATAGTCAGACCAACTGTATTTGCAACTGTGAAAAGACTTCTTTTTTCTTTCTTTTCTTAAAAAGCAGGCTTATTTAATTGCAATGATACATTTTTAGAAATATATAGTGAAAAAAGAATATTTCTTAGTGTTCAAAAATTTCTGTCATGTTTATCTTTGAGATTCACAGACAATAAAGCAACATTCCCAGGAATTCTCAGAAATTCAAAAGTATGATTATTTTAAACACACTTCTGTCTTCATAGTCTATTATTTGAGTAGTTAAAATTCATGTTCAAAGTATGAATTGTAGTAAGTTTAGTATTACTTATGAAGGAAGACCTCTCCCTTTCCAGGGGGTTAAAACAGTATTATTTTGAACTCTCTTTGTCTCTCAGCTTTGAAAAGAGTCAGACAGGGAAGGACTAGGGGAACCCAGGTTGGATGTCAGGTTATACAGCTCATTTCATGGGCTGTTATCCTAAAAACCTCTTCCTGTCTTGCAGAAAGCAAAGCAGCTGGCCTTTAACTATTTTTTGCTTGTTTATTTTGTTTCTGTTTTTTTCTTCCTTTTAATTTAAGATTTTTTTAATTCATTTTATATACCAACCACAGATCCCCCTCATCCCTCCTCCTGCTCCCCCCTCAGCCTTCCCCTTCCCACCCCCATCTCCTCCTTTAAAAGGTAAGGCCTCCCATGGTGAGTCAGCAAAGCTTGGTACATTCAGTTGAGGCAGCTCCAAGCCCCTCTTGGCTGCATTAAGGCTGTGCAAGGTGTCTCACCATAGATAATGGGCTCCAAAAAGCCAGCTCATACACCAGGGGTAGATTCTGATCGTGTTGCCAGAGACCTCTCAAACAGATCAAGCTACACAGCTGTCTCCTGTATGCAGAGGCCTAGTCCAGTCCCATGCAGGCTCCACAGCTGTAGGTCTAAAGTTAGTGAGTTTCCACTAGCTTGGTTCTGTTGTCTCTGTAGATTTCTCCATCATGATCTTGACCTCCCTTGCTCATCTATTCTGTCTTCCCTCTTCAGCTGAACTCCTGGAGCTTGGCCTGATGCTTGCTGTGGCTCTCTGGATCTACTTTCATTACTTACTGGATGAAGGCTCTATGATGACAATTAGGGCATTCACTTATCTGATCACCAGGATAGATCAGCTTAGGCACCTTCTCCACCATTGCTAGTTGTCTAAATTGCCTTTAACTTTCATTCCATCTCCACGTTCGACTCACAATGCAGGATTTTCCACAGTCCAGTTTGAGAGTTGACAATAGAAGTGAGAGGCTATTGCCAGGAATTTTTATTTGTAGAGTAATCTCTTGAGAAGCTCTTCTCCATCCCCACCCTACCCCAGTATCTATCCCATTATGATTAGCCAACATCGCTATAATCCAGTCCAAAAAAAATGGGTGGGTCTGTCTCCCAAAGGCCCTATAACTTTAAATGAGGTTAGGTCTAGAGCTGAGTGTCTGTCTCCCACGCTGCCATCTGGTAGGGATGCATGGTATCCCTTGAATGAAGCACCTGTGGAGTATTAGAAGTGCTGGGACATAGATCCTGACGTCACCTGGCACACACAAAGAGCAGGACTCCCTGGAGCTGTGAGCTCAGTTTCCAGGGCGGAAAGAGATAGATTGTATGTGTATGTTCTGTCCAAAAAATGGCTGCTCCAGGCCTGGCCCTGTGGAGACTTGGTGTTGGGGGAGGTGATGTCACTCTGCTTCCTGCAGCTGCTGTAGACTGAGAAGTTTCTCTCCTCCAAAATCCCTGAGAGAAGAAGCTGAGAGCCAGTGTGTGTGTGCGTGTGTGTTTGTGTGTGTGTTTCCTGATAGAAGTAGTACTTGCTGTTAATGGTAGCAACAGGAAGCCATGAGGAAAATAGCAAGTGAGTTAATGTCAGCATTGGAGCTGTTGGGAAACTGGGCAACCTTAAAACACAGAAGCATCTCTCCACACATTCTTGAGTCTTGAGTCTGAATGGTCAATATAGATCAACTGAATTGTTCTCAGCAAAGGTTAAAGCTGGGAATACTACCACTGGGTTAGTTTTAAAAATTGTGTGTGAGTGTGTGTGTTTACACATAAGTGGGAACATGTGTATGCTTATGTGAGTGGGGGCAAAAGGTAGAGACTGGGTGTCTTTCTCAGTTACTCTCTATTTTATGCATTGAGGCCCAGTCTCTCATATGAACTCACATCTTTTCCAAACTCCATAGACAAACTAGTCAGCTTGCTCTAGGGATCCCACATCTTCACCTCCAAGGTGCCCTGAAATGCCCATCTGACATTTACTTGGGTGCTAGAGACCCTAATTTTGGTCTTTGCAATTGTACATCAAGGACTTTCCTGCTGAGATGTCGCCCTAACCTCTGTTTGGAAGTTTGGAAGTTTCTGTTGTTTTTAGAATGACTTTGTTATAAACAGGGTGTTTCTCTAACTGGCTGTTACAGAATCTCAGGAGAACAGTTAGTGTGTGGAAACAAATAAACCCAACAAAAATGTGTTCAAACATAGACTAGCTGCCAAAGAAGTAGAAAGCTCACACTTTCTGGCATGTGAACTATGCATTAGCACATAAAGTGATTTAAAAGCCCAGCACTCTTTGTGTTAATCTAGTGCTTCTAGAATGAGTTTGATTGTGTCTAACAATCTGCTGCATTTTGTAGGGTCCAGAGTTCTTGTGTTTGTCTCTAGCATGGCCTATCAGAGTTGGGAGGAGAAAGCCACATCGTTTTTCCTAACACAAAGCCCTTCTCACTTTCCCCCTTAATTTGCCATTCATTAACTAGGTAGTAATTGACTCCATTTATCCACCCACTTACTTATTCATATCTTGTAATAAAAATGTGTATTTTTATTATGCTGCTGCAGTGACCAGCTTTGGTGGAAGCCTGACAGGAATGAAGTGTGCTTTCATCTTTTAGAGCCCTACTACAGTCATGTTGATAAACTGAGGCAAATGGCAGATAGAGAAGCTGCAGGTGCAGAGCCTGAGGGAATTGGCCTAGGTGTAAGATCTGAGACTCATGAGTGCAGAGATAGGGGAGGGGGAATAGTAGGTACAAGGAATGGGCCAAAGGGGGATTTCCAAGAACCAAGTAATTTAGGGATTGGAAAGGGACAAGAGCCTGTGAGGGGGATGGGAAACAGAGTGTAGAAGGGAGTCTTTCTGGTTCTGACTGCGATTGATGTGATGAGGTATTTTTCTCCTTGGGTGGGTGCATCTGTGGTGTCTGCTTTTGTACATGTATATATGTAGGAATGAAAGATAGTTTGGAAGAAACTTTAACTCATTAACTAGAAAGAGACGTGTCAATTGTTTGGGAGGATGACTCTGGAAGCCAAGTGGTCTGCTGTTGAGAACATGAGCTATAAAACCAGGCCCTGGTTAGATCCTGGCTGTGTTGCATGGCAGAGGGAAGCCACTGCATCAGAGAAAACATTCAAAATGTTTAAATAAAGTTGTCACTGAACTAGAAGAGATATGACAAGTGGTAATGAGCTAAATATGAAACTGGCACCAAATTTGGCCTTTGGGGAACATAGCTATGTAAAAGCACACTTTAATATCTGTGCCAGAACATACCCAGGTTGGCAGGAATGGCTGCAAAGCTTCAGATGGACTGTGGAGTTAGGGAACTCTTAATTCTTGTTCTAGAGACTTTGCTTATTGTGGAGGATACCTAACTAGGGCACTAAAGGGAGGAGGGCTTTTGTTGGCTCACGGTTTGAGAGTGTAACAGTCCGGTCCATGTCAGAGAAGGCATGGGGGCGGGAGCTCCATGGTGAGGGTGTGGCTGAGAGGTATCTACCTACCTATCTATCTATATCTATCTATCTATCTATCTATCTATCTATCTATCTATCTATCTATCTCTATCTATCTATCTATCTATCTATCTATCTATCTATCTATCTATCTATCTATCTATCTATCTACCTACCTACCTACCTACCTATCTACCTACCTACCTACCTACCTATCTATCTATCTATCTATCTATCTATCTATCTATCTATCTATCTATCTATTTAATATATTTTACATCTTGACAAAACACAGATCAGAGATAGGACAGGAAGTGGGATCAGGGTGTTAGCCAAAAATAGTGGGAAAACTATCACCACCTTCAGTTGGACCCCAGCTTAGAGGGGTTCCCTACAATATATCCCAAACAGAACCATCATCTGGCAATCAAGCATGTAGGGGATGGAAGGGGGGCGATATTTCACATCTAGACTATCAGTTATGCAGCCTGGGTGTGAGTTCTACATTAACATGGTCTGCCCTAAAGAGGAGTAGGCCAGCTGGTCTCTCAGAGCAAGAGTCCTGAGAACACCAGAATATCACAGTGGGTATGGTGATTTGAATGATAAGTGTCCCCCATCGTCTCAGACATTTGAAGTATTGGTCCCAAATTGGTACTGTCTTGGGATTATTAGGAGGTGTGGCCTTATGGGAGAGAGTATGTCTCTGGAAGTGGGCTTTGAGAGTGGAAGCCTCATACCATTCCAGCTTCTTGCTTCTGTATCATATCTGCTGCCTGCTGCCTCCACTCTGCCATTATGCACTTTGATCTTTTGGAACCACAAGCCAAAATAAACTCCTCTTTCCATAAGTTGCCTTGGTCATGGTGTTTTATCGCAGTAACAAAAACGTGGCCAATATGGCGGGTCTACGACAGTAACTGTTCTGGGAGGAAGAGGCTTAATAAAGACAATGCATCGTTTCCCTGACAACCGCACACCACAGACTTACTGACATGCTTGGCACATGGCAAATGGCTCATTAATTCTGTGTGAGAATATTAAAGGGGTAATATATGTTATGGTTTGAATATGCAAGATTCCCAAGGGGACATTCTTTTGAGACTGTGGCTCCCAGCTGGTCTTGGTCGGTATGGCATAGAGAGGGCTAGGGCCTCATCGGTTGAAGAAGGCCTCGAGGTGGCATCAAAATAGAAGAGCAAAAGTAGTAGATTTTTACTGTTCTCTGCTGGGTTATATTCCTTGGATCCTGCCATTATATGTTCTTTGACTTTGTTCTTGTGTGGAAACTGTTAAAAACTTTCTTATGCTAGCTATTAACAACAATCCCATCATCATCAACAACATCATCAACAACAACATCATCATCAACAACATCATCAACAACATCATCATCATCAACAACATCAACAACATCATCAACAACAACATCATCATCAACAACATCATCAACAACATCATCATCATCAACAACATCAACAACATCATCAACAACAACATCATCATCAACAACATCATCAACAACAACATCATCATCATCAACAACATCATCATCAACAACATCATCATCAACAACATCATCATCAACAACATCATCATCAACAACATCAACAACATCATCATCAACAACATCATCATCATCAACAACATCATCAACAACAACATCATCATCAACAACAACATCATCATCAACAACATCATCATCAACATCATCATCAACAACATCATCATCAACATCAACAACATCATCATCAACAACAACATCATCATCAACATCATCATCATCAACAACATCATCAACAATATCATCATCAACATCATCATCATCAACAACATCATCAACAACATCATCATCATCAACAACATCATCAACAACAACATCATCAACAACAACATCATCATCATCAACAACATCATCATCAACAACATTATCAGTACCAACATCATCATCAACAACATCATCAACAACATCATCAGTACCAACATCATCATCAACAACATCATCAGTACCAACATCATTATCAACAGCATCATCAGTACCAACAGCATCATCAGCAACAGACGACATTATCAAGAACAGCAACAGCATCAAAAACAGCAACATCATCAGTACCAACATCATCAGTACCAACATCATCATCAACAACAGACAACATTATCATCAACAACATCATCAGTACCAACATCATCATCAGCAACAGACAACATTAACAACAACAGACGACATTATCAACAACAGCAACAGCATCAACAACAGCAACATCATCAGTACCAACATCATCAACAACAACATCATCAACAACATCATCAACATCATCATCAACAACAACATCAACAACAACATCATCAACAACATCATCATCAACAACAGACAACATCATCATCAACAACATCAACAGTACCAACATCATCATCAACAACATCATCATCAACAACATCATCATCAGCAACAGACAACATCATCATCAACAACATCATCAGTACCAACATCATCATCAACAACAGATAACATTATCAACAACAGCAACAGCATCAACAACAAATTGTGTCAACATCAAGAAACCCAAACACTTCATCCCAAACCTCACACTTTTTTAAAAAGGTCTGTGAATTCAACCTAGGGCTGTATGCATGCTAAACAATTACTCTGCTCATGCGCTATAGCCCTAGCCCTCTAAGCCTCCAAATCCCTCCAGTGTCTGTCTGTGGCACCATGGTGATCTCACTGAGGTGACTTTGTTATGCTATGTATCAGTGTTCAGGTAGTCAGGACTCCATGGCATGGCTTTGAGTTCATAAACCCTTCCGTCTTGTCTAGTCTCAGGAAAGCTTGTGGAGATTTAGAGAATGCTGGATTCTTGAAGCCAAGGCAGCAGGCACCAGGGCTCGGTAGGTGACATCAGCTCCCTCTGGAGACAGGTGGTCTGGACTGTTTTGCTCAATAACATTGTAGTTCATATCTATTCTTACAAGCTTTCCAGAAGCTAATTATTTTCCTAATTTCACCTCATAACACATTTCCTCTGGTATCCTTGGCAACATCGTAGGCATGTTAGGCATGTCATTTCAGTCATCCTCAGAACAGCCTTACATGATTGGCTTCACTCCTTATTTTGGGTTGAGGAAGTTGAATTCAGAGATGCTGTACTCAGAATTATGAATCTCAATTGCATCTAGGCCTATCTGGGAACAGGCTGACTCCATGACTCTGTGACAGGGTAGGAAGAGAGCAAAGCAAAACAGGCTCAAAAAATAATCATGTCCTTGAGAACAGCTAGAGACTCAGTGGCCCCCAACAGCCGATACTGTTACTTATCTCATGATATAAAAGTGTCTGCAGTGAGAAAGAGAGGTCATAAGCTCAGCCATGGGAAGCTCATTCATAAAGAGAAAACTCAACTTCCCTGGCTTCCTCAGCTTCTCCAGTCTGATTTGCTGTTTGTTGTGAGCACCTATTTTATGATGCCACCTCCTTCTGATGCTATCTGTTCTTATACTACACTTGGAAGCCTCACCTGAGGAGACACTCTGATTTGCCCACTTTGACCTTCTGCTTTCTTTCCTCAAGGGGTTTCTACAGTCTCTGGGATTGTTTTGGGCGATGGGTTTGACGGTGTTCTGCTCTCTACCAATCTATCTTTCTGCTGCGTGTTATTTATTCTTTGACCTTGGTTTAACAGTAAAATCTTTTGGTCAGGCGTTGTGGCACATGCCTTGAGTTCTAGCACATGGGAGGCAGAGGCAGGTAGACCTAGTTCCAGGACATCGAGGCCTATACAGAGAAACCATGTATTAAAGCAAGCAAGCAAACAAAAAACAACCAAAATCTTTCAAAACCGAAAGTATGGCCATTGTAGATCATTCTCTGGACATCACAGAAGAACACTGTATTTCTGTTATTTAACATTTCTATAGTTAGACATTAAATAATATAAAGAAGAAAGAAACATATACACAATGCGCTATCAAGGCTCACATTAGACATGCATAAGCTCGGAAATATTGAGAAGAACACCCAGACAGGACACAATTTTTCCAATTGATGTCTGCATACTGCTTTTCCTAAGAAATTAATTCAGCAGCTAGCTCCAAATTTACCTATTCTAGTCATGTAAAGTTTATTATTGAAAATCTTTTAGAGCTTTATATATATATTATATTATGTGTCTGTGTGTATCACATGCTGATATTTTTTAAAATGGGAGTTTATCTGCCTATTTTGACCGCTGTCCTATAGAGAATAAGGTCCAACCCACTTATTCCACCATGTAAAGACAGAATTTCAATTTATACCCAGGCTGGGCTAGAACTCACCATTTAGCCCAGGTTAGCCTTGAACTTGTAATTATCCTCCTGCCTCAGCTTCTTAAGGGCTGTGGTTACAGGCCTGAGTCACTAAGCCTGGTTAAGAATTTAGCTCTTAAATATGTGGTCTATGAACAGACTTTAGAGAGTTCTTATGAAAACTGTGTAGCAGGTTTCCAGTGTATGTACACACACACACACACACACACACACACACACACACACACACACACACACACACACACAATTTTCTCTGCTATTTATAACAGGTAAGTACACCAAGGCTGTTTGGAAAATTTCAGATTTCTTTCGTGCCATTGGAGCCTTGAGTGAAGGCTGTGTGTCTTCTGAGGCACTGAGAAAGATGACAAGGAAACGATGTTTGCCAGGGAAGTGGAGGAGCCTCGGCTCTCCCATTCAGCCAGCCATTCTTGCAGATGCTGCTTGGTCAGTAGTCAGACTACCCTCTGCTTGATTTCTTGTTTTCACTTCTGGGATTACATGAAAATGCTGAGTGACCCCTGTCCTTGTACTTCATGATGCCTGCTTCTGTGCCCCCCTTCAGTCTCTGGGGAGGGTCCAGCCCACCCTAGTTTGCAGCATCTCCAGTTTCTCTATAGCCGGAGTGATGATACCAGCTGCCTATTTTCTTGGTCTGACTCTTGGATGCACCATTTTCCAGTATTTCAAAGCCAGTTGTTCTGTGTAATCAGTAGCTCTGGAAAACTAAGCAAATGCTGGCTTTCACCTTGAGTGCAGAGGGATCAGAGCTGCTGTGTGTGAATCTTCAGTTTCCTTTAATCTGTAAGTGGCCTGAAAACTTCTCGAATGGACTTCCTTGAACCTCCAGGACATGAAACAAAGTTGCTGTTACCTTCCATGAAATTTTAGATAAATCTTATTGTTTTTCCAGTTAGTCCTTACAATAATTTTGAAAGATACTGTTAGAACCTTTTGACAACCCAGGCTTTAGAAATTAAGTAATTTAGCCAATCTCATACCACAGGGTGGACCGTGATTCAGGATCAGCTTTTCCAGCCCAAAGTTCATGCTGTCAAGTGACACACTGGAGCTATGGGAAAGCGAGGCTCCCAAGGCCCTCTGTACGGACTCCATTCATTCATGACGTTAATGGGCTGAGTGACCCCAGGTACGCTCCCCAGCCTTTCTGTGGGTTTCCCCTCCAAACCGAGGTGCAAGTCAGGAACCATCTAATATTGCAATTGTGAGAATTGATAACTATATAGAAATTTCTTAGAAGAGCAACCGCTGCATAACGAGCCCCACAGAGTATCACCTTTTCTGGCTCCCTGAAGCCCTCCATCCCCTTCCTGCCCCCTTCCTGTGAGCTTCCCTTTCTGCCACACCTGCCCATTTCGCTGGGATAAAAGAATGAGGGAAATGTTTTGTTTTAACTAACTTCCCAGGGAAACTGAGGCCTAGACAAAGGCAGAGCCTTGGCTTTTGAAGGCAGGATTTTTTTTTTTTTTTTACACTTCTGTGACAAAATGTCTTTCCCACTCATGTTTAACTGAAAAATTTAGAGCAGCGCCAATTGCACACTCTTCACTTTTCTTTATGCTTCCCTGTTGACAATGGGACTGGTGAGTGACAGGTGCGCTGAAGGCCACCCATATATTCATTCTTTCTTTATTTTGTGGCCCTGGGAGTGGGACCCAGGACCTTGCTTACCCACTGAGTTACAGCACTATTCCCTGTGTATTTTTTAATCCAAGGCCTTTTATACCCAGGGAAGCATGTTTCCACCATCTGTGTCCACAGCCCCCTCTTATTTTGGTTTTGATAACGAGACAACAGTCTCATTAAATTTTACGTGTTGATCTTAAATTGACATTAGTCACCCACGTAGTTGGGATTGCAGACCACCAGACCCAGCCCTATCTATTTATATATAAGCCTCACTCTTTATGAACCCTGTCAAAATTTCTTCTGGCCTTTGTGCTGAGTTCTCTGAGGATGGAGACGCGAATATCATGCCTACCCATACAGAGCTGCCAATGATGGGATCTCATGAAGGAATTAATGAAGTTCCATTCAGAGGCCCCCAAACATAGCTGTCCTCACAGGTTGAGCTTCTCCAAACAGTGTCATGAGAGAAGGGTCTGTGCCTTATTGGACATTCGATTTTCTCAAAAAGAGCAATAACTTTGACAATGACAGAAAATCAACAGCATCTGTTCTCAGGGCTCTCCTGGCTTGGGCTAAAAAAAAGTCTATCTGGTCAGCCTGGGGAAGGTGCCCAGCTCATCTCTCTCACCCTGGTGCTGCAGTCTGCCAGATGGGCTCTGGAGCACTGTCAACCCAGAACCACAGTTTATCTGGCATGACTCTGTGACCTAAACCTCTGGCTGTATTTCATTCTATCCTGTTACATCATCATGACTAATTTTTTCTTGAAAATATGTTGTTTGCCTCCAGCATGTGCTGACTGGCTTGGGCTTGCAAAGTCCTGTCCTGGATTGAGCTACTGATGTTGGGGTCCTTCCTAAGTAGTAGGGAAATTATTTAGTTGAGGCTTCTTTTTGAAAAGGACAGCTAAAGTGTTCTAAAAGGAACATTCTGTTTCTTAAACTGAAATTCCATATCCAGCCTATCTCAGTGAGAACCACACACTCCTGACGACAGGAGGCAGATTCTCAGACCGTGTAATTTTGTTGGAATTCACCCCGGTTTGCAAAGTAACTCAACACTGACCTTATGTTTTTCTCCATGATGACGACCTACAGTCTCCTATTCAGATGCAAGAGAAGCAAGTTGGCTGAACAATATAGGATTAGAGTTTGTAAGTGAAAGACTGGCCAAGATCAGAAAAACCAGAAAGTGTTCTAAGAGCAGAATGTCAGATGTTCCCAAACTGGGCTAAACTGAGCTCACAGGGCTGTCTAGAGATCCCTAATATATATTGAAAATGCTAATCAGCAGACATTTGGAATAAGAAGCAAAAACAGCTGCTTTCTGACATCTTGTGAGACCAAGAGAAGAGACAAATGATCCCCAACGTGTTCTGTTCCAATGCTGAGGCTGCTCACAGTCACATCACTGGGCTAGCTGATGCTATTTACACCCCAGCTGATGCACTCTCACATCACTGAATGGAGATCTGTGGACCACCATTAATATGCCTCAGGTGCATCTTCCTCTCCTCCCCCAACACTGATACAGCTCCAGATCTCCAGTTCCTTTCCCGGGCAACAGTGTGATGCTTCCTGACTTTACTGGTTCTTCTCTGACATTAACTGTATTCCCTGGGAACTTGACAGAGATGCAGATTCTCAGTTCTTCCAAAGATTTCCATCTCCCTCTGAGAGGGAGGTACAGCAATCTACTTCAGCCATGATGCCCATGCAGGCTAAGATTTCAGAATCACAATCTAGACCAGTAGCTCTCAACCTGTAGCTTGAGACCCTCATAGGGGTCAAGTATCAGATATTCTGCACATCATATATTTGCACTACAGTTGTAACAGTATCAAGATTGCAGTTATGAAGCAGCAACAAAATACTTTTCTCATCAGGGGTCACCACAACATGAGGAGCTGTATTAAAGAATTATAGCTTTAAAAAGGTTGAGAACTGTTACTCTAGACTTTTCTTCTAACTCACAGTTATCAAACAACTGCCAGGTAGACTCACCTAATAGTACTTGACATCCAAGGAAAATTAAGTCAATTAATTTTAAGAATGCAATTTTAAAATTTTTCCAGGTGTGTCTGCAGCCAGAGCTGATGATCATTGTGAATCCGTCACCAGAACCTCACTAAGCTGCTGTTCAGTGACAGACTTCTCCCAGTCCACTTTAGAATCTGTGATGGCTTCTATTTTTCTATATCCTTGAAGTTCAGACAGAGTTTTCTAAAGTGCACCTGAGTACAGATCAGACTAGAAAACATCCATATCTGGGCTCCACTTTATTCAGGAGCTCAACCTTCAGTTGTGCACAGGACTACGTTCCAGTCGGCTGTGGGGAGCTAGGCTTGTCATGATCCCCTTTGCGTTCATCAGTCACCCCTTGACTTCTTCAATTATCCCCCAGTCCTCAGAGCCAGCTACACGGGTTGTATGAACAGCCTGGCCCAGCTGCTTCAGTACTGATTCTGAGCCCCAAGCTGGACCTGAGCAAGGGCAAAAGGAGAATGGGCTGGAGGAGGGACTGAGCACAGCATAAGATGGAAATACTCCTTTGGACAAATACCAGCAAGTTTCAATGATGTTTGAAAGGTAGCTTTGCCCAGGTCAACAGATTGGAAGAATATCCACTCTGTGTTTCCTAGGCTGGGTTGACAGATGATACATCGGGTCAGACATGAGTGGGCAAGAGCACAGAATCAGAGAACAACTCTGAAGGTAGGGAACGTTCTATGTTGTGTCTGCTTTGCCAGGGCCACAGCTGGGATCAGGGAGAGAAGAAGATGGAGGGTTAGTGGGGAGGGTGAGATTTCAAGTGAACTATTCTTGCAGTCAATGTGGCCTCAGGAAAATCATCTCTGGAGCCTTTTGCACATCCTGCAGCTCTTGATTCCTCATTGTAAGTTTCAGATTTATTTGTCATAATCTAAATGTTTGAATAACAATCACAATGAGAATAGTTTGTGTACCAGTTGGGCTAGCTATTTTATGATTATCTTTATGTAAGTAAAAATTAATCCCCAACCTCACAAAAATACCATTTTAACAGTGAAGACAGAGTCAAAGAGATAAGAAGTCCCCTTGTAGAAAGTGCTTGAGCTGGATCTGAAACCTGATATTTCTAGAAAAGATAGTTCTTTCAGGTTTCAAAGTCCTTCAGATACTACCCACCTCAAATGCTTTTAGAAAGAGGAGAAGGACTAGATTTGGTAACCTCAAGATGAGGGAGGCTGAGGCAGAAGGATCATGACTGGAGGAGGTTAGCTTGGGTTACACAGCAAGATTCTGTCTTACAAAACAGGAAAAGAAAAGACAGATATGTAGCTCAGTGGCAGAGTTACTTAGTTGAAACAAGGTTCTGAGTTTAACCCCAGCACCAAGGGAGGCATAAAAATAACATGTCCTATATAAATATACAAGTTAATATATTTTAGAATTGAATTATAGATGATAGTTTTTGGTATGTTTTAATTTCACTTGTTTTTCTTCTTCTAGCAAAATTACTTAAGAGTGTCTCAATAACATAGGATGTTCCTTCATCATAGGAGGCGCAGGAACTGACTTGTCAAAGCCTTTGTGATTGCAATGGGCAAGGAGAGAGCTTGAGTCTTAGCAACAGCTCTTGGTGGTCCTATTATCTCTCTACTATTAGCCCTTCCTCTTGGTGAGGTAAACATGGTGAAGCAAGTGGTAAGAACTTGTGTCCACATGGTCTGTGCCACCATTGCCCCAGCAGTCTGCAGGGAGGATGGATTGTAGATGGAAGGAAGGTTTATATTGGCTCACAGTTTGGGGGTGTGGGAGGCACAAGAGCAGGGTCCTGACCCAACTGGTCAGATTACATCTACCAGTCAGAAAGCAGGGGGAGACGGATGCTGGGGTTGGTCCCTATTGTTAATATCTGAGGAATTAGCACAGACCAGATGAAAAAGAATCAGGATGTAGTTGGTGAAGATACAGTTTCTGTAGGTCCAATAGAGTGGGATTCATGTGTTATTGAGGGAGACCTAGAGGCATAGCTTTGGGGTCTCAGGTCTCTGAATAGGGCATGGCCAGCCCCCCACCCCGAACCCTGTTGCATGATGCTCTTCCTTCCTGTTCTTGTGTTCTTAGGAAAGGATTGGCACCATCACTGTGTGAGACAGTTTCACTTTCCAAGAATTGCCTTAAGATTCAATTTATATCAGTGAGTATTTATACAACCCCTTAATAAATATTAGTTCTTTATATAATCAATTACCACTAAATAATTTTCACAATATCTGACATACCAGCGTGGTCACATACACCCACATAAAGCCTTACATCTCAGTACAAAGCTTAGCTCTTTCCCCAACTTCTTTACCTATTATTTTACATTTCCCCCCTCTGTCTTCTATACAGTGGAAATATTTTTATGGATTCTTTAATGCACACAAAACAAGCTTCCAAGGCCTGAATCTCTGCAGACTTTGCTCAGGTAGCTGCGGGATTGGCCTGAGGTAAAGGATGTGGGAAGCATCAGACCAACTTCATCTTGCCTGGTTCTCAGTTTATTTCTATGACCACATTGAGCCCTGGAAACATCAGTTGGAAGATTAGATGGCTGGATTAGATATGCTCTTGTTTAAGTATAAGGTACAGGCTCTGAAAATTCACCCCACCTATTGCATGTAGAGCCTTATGATTCTAAAACACTCCACCAAATCTTGAAGACTACTCTTCTAGACAATCTGACCACAAATCATATTAACTTTCTTGTTGCATTACCTTGAACAAGGAAAGTATGCCCTAGACCAAGGAACAGTTTTGAGGCACAATAGTTAGGGAAGATTCATTTAGAAGAAATTGGAAACGTCCCAGAAACTGTAGATGGAAAATGTGTTGCAGTCCAGCCCTCCCAGAGCACAGCTATACATACTAGCTCAAGTATGCTCCCCTTTCCCTGGCAATCACACAGCCAAGTTAGAGGTCCCTTATTTTCTTCCTCAAAGGAAATTCCTGGACACAAACCCCATTGCTTTATTTCAGAATGTCATCATCTTTCAGTTATTCTTGTCCTTGGACTTCTTATCCAATAATGACGAGTTCTTGATGGCTCCCACGTGGCCTGAGATGGCTTCCCACTAATGATCCCCGATGCAGTTGCCAGGCCAATTTTTGGCACATTTTGAGACTGAAAATATTAGACCCTCAGAGCCTTTACTCTATAATCCCTCTGTCAGCTTTATCCCAAGTTATGGCACACACCCTCTTCCTAATGGGAGCTGCAGACAGAAAAATATCTCAAGAGGTTATGCCAGTCAACATTCAGTATATAAACTGGATAGCAGCTTGTATTAGATGCTATCAAACCATGGTTCTTACCAAATTTGAAGCATCTATCTGATTCAGATCCCTCCGTATGAAAGGTGAGGGTGCTCCTTTGTGTTTAGGGATGACGGTGGGAAGTCATCATTACTTTTCTTTCTGTGTTACTTGTAGTGGCTACAAGGAGCACTTTCTGGGAAGGTGGGAGTAGGGAAATAGATTTATTTTAGCTGTTTTTTTGTTTTTTTTGGGCAAATGTTTTTCAGAATCTATGATCGAAAGCAATGTTGCTTACAGAGCTCTTGCTTTGGCAGAATCCTATGATTAATGATCCAAAATATTGTGGATGCATTCTTTGAGTATACATGAGCTCAGTGGGGAAATCAGAGTTTCATCCTTCTGTGGGAATATGGTACTACTTCCAGAATTATCTGTGCCCATGGACAAGTTTAGAAGACAGGATAAAATTCAGAGTTTGTGTAGGGCACCAGGTCTTGCCTCGATCTCCACATTCCACTCTGGTAACAGGAATCGGTAGCATCGATGGTAGCAACGATGAAAGTAGAGAGGCCTCTTTCTGAGCCACATGCCACCTGATAAAAGCTCCATCTCTTCCCATTCATCTCTTTTCTTGTGTTACTTGAATATTTATCCATTTAATTATGAACAACAGACATTCATAACCCTGGATGTTTTTTGCCCCTTGCTTCTAAGATGTGCTGTGATCAATAGCTCATGGATGCCTACAGGTGCCAGCCATCATCAATACAGGTAGGCCAGGCAGTGGCTCCCTGATGTGGTACCCTGACAGGAGCAGAGGAAACTCTTTCTCTAACAGTACTGTTCTACTGCCTGGCAGTCAACTCTGGACAGCTTCCCTAATCATCTGCAGCCACAGCCTCATGTTCTCCAGGTGAATCTCTACCATGGGGGAGGGGCCAAGCTTGCTCTGAAAAGGGCCACGTTCTCTTCAGACTTAGGGTACTTTTCATACTCATCTTTTATTCCCACGTAGCAGTAATTTCCTGTAAATAGTTAAGAGTTATTTGTAGTAAACCTCTGCTCATCCCATTTTGTCATTTGTGTCTTCCGATGGGACTCAAATTTCTACTTCTTGTTGTGTGTGTCTTATACCACCTTAATGATGTAGGTGTTAGCACTAACCCTACTACACAGATGGGTAAATTGAGGCTGATGTTGTAGTCAGCTCTGAGATGAGCAGGGTGTACCCTTTTCTACTCAGGCCCCTGGTCATTCTGCACATTCTTAGGGTCATTCAGAGTGTCATACCGAACAATCCAGTCTACTTTAGGAATGTCCAGCCTTCTGGTTGCAATATCTGTGCACAATAAATACTATCTCTGAATCTGTGCTTCAGAACTAAAAGAACATGGCTGCTCACCTTTTTCCTTTGCCTTCCATGGCTGATCAAGACAGGCAAATTTTCTTTATATGTAAAATCAGAAGTATTATTTCCAGATAGCTTCAGAGCCTTTGAGAATGAGCTGCAAATGATATTTATAAATTTGTTCATGAATTTGAGTGAAAATAAAATAAAACATTTTTTGGGGCATGGTAGCATAAACTTATAGTCTCAGCCTCTCAACAGGCTGAGGCTTGGGGATTGTTTGAACATAACCACCTAATAGTCTATCTGGGTTATGTGTCTTCCTTTGCTTTTCTCAATCTGGGCTTCCTCTGACAACAGATACATCTTGCTCAAGGTAAGAAAGACTTGACTTGCAAAGACAGTCAAGTCCATGACAGACTCTTGAATTGAGGACTCAGGTTATAATCCAGAATTTGAAAATGTCCTGGATTTGTCTTTTTTACGGTACCAGGAGAGGCAGGTTTTCTTTCTTCCTATATGGTCTCCAACAGCTAGGTTCCTGGGCAGCAATCTTTCCAGAGCACAGCTGAGCCTGAGAGCCTGTCTGATGCTCTCGGCCTCTATTGGCCTTCATGGAGATGGCCTGGAGAAGGCAGGAGGTCCAGCCTCACATTATTACCTTGTTATGTCCTGACTGTGGAATACAGAAGGATTTACTTTGTGATTTACATATTGGCTTCCTCATGCTTACCAGTTATGGTGAGAATTCCTGTTGAAAAGCTGTTGAGGACAAGAGTAGGGTTCACCCAGCACAACGTACATCTTTGAGACTCTTTTTTTTTTTTTGAAGCCTATAAGAGGTTTGTCTTGATGAATAAATGTCAGTATAGGGCCTTGAAAACACTGTTCCCCAATGAAGACAGTGAAAAGACTTGCAAAAATCAGTTTGCCCTAAACCTGTATCTGTACTTGGGTGATAAGGGACCCCATATATAGAGAGCAGCAACCTGACTTGAGTTGTAAACAGATTATATTCTAACTGCAGAACATGCTGTGGCCAAATATTGGCCAACCACAGCAGCTGAAATAAGGCAAATGTCCAATTGTACCTATTGGGTAAATCTCTATATGTCATTTCTTATTTTCTAGCTATAAATTTAGTCCACAGTTATTGGAGGGAAGGACATTCTGAACCACCATCCGTCTAGAGTGCTGCCTGGGCTTATGATTCTGGTACATTCCGCCCCCCTCAGATAAACTTTGTTAAATTTAACTTGTGTTTTTACAGCATTATTAAAAGTGAAATGTTGGAGTGGTCATCATCGTGAGAAAAAGTGCCTAGTGTAGCCATCATTCCTCAGTAGAGAAAAAAAAAAATTAAGGGGCTGGGAGATGTGTAAGTTGGCAAAGTGCTCACCATACAAGCATGAGGACATGAGTTTGATCCAAGAACCATGTAAGAAAACTAGATGTGCCTATAGTCCAGCACTAGGGAGGCAAATACAGGGAGATTCTCCAGGGATTTCTGGCTGGCTGGTCTAGCAGCTTGGCAAGCCTCAGGTTCAGTAAGAGAGCCTGTCTTAAAAAACAACGTGGAACGTGTTGAAGGAATGGATGGCTCAGCCATTAAGAGCACTGCTTTCTCCCTTCCAGAGGACCTGGATTCTATGGGAGAAAGGGATAGGATGACTGAGTTGGGGGAGGGGCAGAGAGGTAGAGCAAAGAAACAAATATCTTGACGAAGGAGCCATTTTGAGGCTAGGGAGAAACCTAGTGTTAGGGAAATTTCCAGGAATTCACAAACATGACTCCCCGGCTAAGACTCCAAGCAATAGTGGAGAGGGTACCTGAACTGGCCTTTCCCTGTAATCAAATTAATTACCACCCTAATTGTTATTATAGAGCCTTTATCCAGCAACGGATGGAAGCAGATGCAGAGATCCACAGCTAAGCTCTGGTCCTAGCTCCCAATCTAGTCGAAGAGAGAGAAGAGAGATTATACGAGCAAAGGGGTCAAGATCATGATGAGGAAACTCACAGACAGCTGACCTGAGCTACTGGGAGCTCACTGGCTCTGCATTGATAGTTGGGAACCTGCATGGGGCCTAACTAGGCCCTCTGAATGTGGATGACAGTTGTGTGGCCCCTGGCAGTAGGATCAGGATTTATCCCTAGTGCATGAATGGGCTTTGTGCAGCCCATTCCCTATTGCTTGACACCTTGCTCAGCCTTGCTGCAGGGGGGAGGGGATTTTACCTCAACTTGATATGCCAGATTTTGTTGACTGCCCATGGGAGGCCTTATCTTCTTTGAGGAACAGATGAAGGGTGGGTGGGGGAAAGCTGGGGGGAGGTGAATGGAAGGTGAGGAGGGCAGGGAAACTATGGTTTATATGTAAAATGTAAAAAGAACAACTTTTAAATAAAACTACAACAAATCAAGGCAGAGGGTGACTGAGGGACACAGGATATCAATCTCTGGCCTCTACATGAGCGCATACTACACACACACATATATGCAACACTGACACCACACATACACATCACATACACACAGACTCACACCACATAAACACACATACACAGACACACACCACATACAGACAGCACATATACATATCACACTTACCCACCATGCACACACAAAAACACAAATACATACAACATACAGACACACAGACACACACAGACACACAGACATATAAACACACAAAAATACACAGACAGTTAAACACATACCACATACACACAGACATATACACACAACACATACAGATCTTTTTGCTTCTATAGACTCAGTAAATAGAACTGAGCAAAATGGTGCTTAAGCTTTCTGCAGATACTGTGTTGTGTATTTGCTTATTCATCTAAAACATATGCAAATACTATTAAATTTTTGCCACATTAATATTTTATAATATCAGCAATGTAATTCTGGCTTTCAGAAAAGCAGTTTCAACTACTTACTGTTTGCCAAGCATTGTGTTAAGAATTTTACGTTGATTACTTTTATCATAAATTAACAAGCATGATCATTCAGAAAACTGTATCTGATGCTTTGCCAACATTTGTTCTAGTCTTCAAGAATGACATCATAATTTATTATACAACTATAGGTGCAAACATAATGGCAAGTTTCTTTCATACATTATAATGATCTGGACTATATCCACGGTCCTTGTTAGCTTTAACTGTCAACTAGACAGCCCAGAGACACAGGAGAAAGAAATCGTAATCAAGAAGTTTGAAAGAACAGAGTGGGCATGCCTGTGGGAGATTTCTTAATTTTTAATTAGTACACTGTGGGTGGTACCATTCCCTGGGCAGGTGGTCATGGGTTATATAATAGGGACAGCTAAGCTTAAATCTTTGGGTAAGCCAGTTCACTAGTCAGTTTTTTTTTTTTTTTATTTTTTTAATAGAATCAGAACTGGTAGAATAATTTCTATATATATTGAAAGGAGTTTATTAGCGTGGCTTACTGAATGTTGTCTGGCTAGTCCAACAATGGCTGTTTCCTGACAGAAGGGCCAGTAGAGCCATAGTTATTTAATGCATGAGGTTGAATGTTTCAGCTTGTTTTCAGTCTATGTTGCAATCCGGAAGGAACTGGTTCTAATATCAGTGAAATAATACCTCAGCAGCAGGATAGATGAACTTGTCATCAAGAATAAGGGAAAGTGGGTTAAAAAAAGATCAAAAGTTTACTTCTTCCTTGTACTTTTATATAAGCTGCCATCTGAAGGTGTGGCCAAGATTTAGGGTGGGTCTTACATCATCAAATGATTCAGATTTATGGTGGGTCTTCTCAACTCAAAGGATTCAATCAAAAAAGTCCTTCTCAGGTGTGTCCAGCTGCTTGGGTTTTAGTAGATTCCAGATGTAGTCAAGACACCCAGAACAGCTGGCAAAGAGTAACTGTATCAGGTTCCTGCTTGAGTTCCTGTCCTGATTGCCCTCAGAGGTGGACTGTGACCTGTAGGATGGCGTTAACCATTTCTTCTCCTAAATTGCTTTTGGTCCTGGCATTTGCTACAGCAGCAGAATAAAACTAGAATGCTCCAACCTGCGTTCCACTTCCTTCTATATTCTGACCACCCCGAGAATGTTATTGTCATTCTTGAGAAGTCTTCTGCTCTTCTGATCTTAGGGCTCGGCACTTGCTGTCCCCACCACTCCTGTGTTTGATTGGCTGCCTCCTACATACTATGCCACTCCCATGGTGATGTACAACATCCCAGACATCTGCTGCTCTCCAGTCAGTACTGTGTAGTCTTATCGCATTTATGCATTAATTTTAGTGTGGTTTTAGAAAGCAAAATTCAGTTTATAAAGTGTAGAGTGTTTTAACAAGGCATCATAAACAATTGGCTCTTCCTGTTTCTAATATAGAAAGCTCTAAGTATCTTTAATTAATTGTTTTGGTAAAAATTTGACAAGCTCGAATTTATTTCTAGAAGATACCTTAAAAGAATGTAAGTCAACTAACTCACTTACTGTTGGAGTTACATTGTCATGAAATACAAGTGAACAATTTCCTTGAGTTTTGACCAAGTCAATATTGTGTTCATTCCCAAATTCTGCCAGTGGTCTTGCAACTTACTACATTGGAGCCTCAATTTCTTTTTATGTGAGGACTGCAGAGATTACATAGGCTCTTGGGAGTTGTTTCAACACACACCTGGTTTACTAAGACAAGTCTTCTTATTGGTCTAGTACTGGACAATTAGGCTGCCTATCCTAGCATTCGGATTACAGATGAGCCTTTTTATGTAGGCTCTAGTGGTTAGACTTGGATTCTCTCACTTTGTGGTAAATGGTTTATGGACAACGCCTTCTCCTTGGACATCTCACAGCACTTTAAAGAGGTATCTGGTTTTAGTTTTATTCTATTCATTAAAAAAACAGATGCTCGGGGAAAAAAAGTAATCTTGCCCCTCAAGGTCACCAACTGGTAGGATTATAGTTCATGTCTACCTGACTCTTCATCTTGTTGGAACCCAGAAAGTGTAAGGGCCTCTGGGGCTTGGAATCCTGATTTCCAAGAAGGGGTTAGATGATATTCCAGAGAAAAATACTTCTCTAAGAGAGAATCATGGGAATATTGATATTTCCTGCTAGGGTTAGGTGCAGAAGCAAGGCCACAGTCTAAATCTACTCTAGTTCTATTTTTCTCTAAGGCCCCACCAAATGGGCCTTGTGAGTTTGCAGCACACTGTTTTAGGAAGTTATTAGCTATTTAGCCAATTAATTTAGATTGTTCTACACTGGTAGAATCTTGATTTTCAGTTTTTCCCCTCTATATTTGCATGTTTTCTTCTTGATCCTCAAATAGACGGCACACTTGCCTGCAGCAGATAACCATGAATGTTCAATTCTCTGTCTTGGGAACGTGCAGCCTACATGTTGACAAGTTATATTGATTTAGTTATATACAGTACAGGGGTAGTTCAAATGTTTTTGAGTTTGTCTTAATCCCTAAAATTAGATGGATGTGTATGGATCTGCTTGTTTCTGAGTTGTTTTTGGTTTCTAGGGAAGTTTTCTATTGGTTATCTAATCTAGCATAATAAACAAGCAACCATTTCTCTCCACTCGAGGACAAAACTATGTCTTTAATTTTATATCTGTTCACTTAAACGTCTGCTGTGTATGAAGGAATGAACACTGATTTTATGTTTGTTGACCTTTGTTCTGGCTGGTTTTGTGTGTCAACTTGACACATGCTAGAGTCATCTGAGAGGAAGGAGCCTCAGTTGAGGAAAGGCCTCCATGGGATCCAGCTGTGAGACATTTGCTTTCTTAATTGGCAAGGGCCCAGTCAATGGTGGGTAGTGCCATCCTCAGGCTGGTGGTCCTACGTTTTATAAGAAGGTGGCCTAAGCAAGCCAGGGGAAACAAGCTAGTAAGCAGCATCGTTCCATGGCCTCTGCATCAGCTGGGCCTCCAGGATCCTGTCCCATTTGAGTTCCTGTCTTGACTTCCTTCAGTGATGAACAGCAGTGTGGAATTATAAGCCAAATAAACCCTCTCCTCCACAACTTGCTTTTTGGTCATAGTGCATTGTCACTTCAGTAGAAACCCTAATGATGACAACCTCCAACAGGAAGTACTCTAGCATTCACCTCATAAAACAAGGCCCAAGCTTGCCTAAATATAAGAATTATTTTCATTTCCCTGTGACTCTATTGGAAATGTTAGCATCAGAATTGGTAGGGAAGTGTTTGACAGTCTGTATTGTTAATGTGCATAGTCACTTCTATCATGTGTAAATTCAGAGGGCCCATCTCTGAGCTACAGAGGGTGTAGAAACCATCAAGGATTTTGTTTCTTTAGGTCTTTGGTATTAGGGAAGACAAATACACATTTTCCACTAAGGACAAGAGGGTTTGTTGTGCTGTTGAACAGTCTTTGAGGAATTCCAGAGCAGTCACTGAAGTGCAGCTGAGCCTCATAGAAGAGAATGGTGGTTTCCATCCTCCGTCTATGATGTCGCTGTCTTTTTCTCTGCATTGACTTCACCATCCCCATTGTACGGTTCAGCGGCTTTCCCTTATCTTCAGTTTATACACAGTCTGTGGTGGCCCCTTGGCATGAGTCATCTCACTGGTACCTCCTTCCTGGGAGCTCACTCAGACAGTTTCAATTTTCCGATTCAGTCTTTGTAAGTGGTCATTTCCAAGCACAGTTCAGAGTCTTGGCCAAAATCACCAGAGACCTATGAGTGAATTCATAAGCAACACTCCTGACAGACTCTAGAAAAGGCAAAACTATGATTTATCACTTGATCACTATGATCTTGGAATTGCTTCTTTAGGCAGCTTTGAGAAACTTCATGATTGTACATTGGTATAGTCTTAGTAATGTGCTTGAGACGGGCATGCTATGACTTAGTTGTAGATGTTCCTCAGAGTTTTGGAACTGATGGTGTAAGTGACCTCACAGCAACAATAGATGAAATGCTTGAGCAACATTTGCCTAGTATGAAGGTTCATGTGATCTGATTTGCCCAGAGCTTTTCATTTTATTTTGACTTCAGTTTTAGGGGTCTGTGTTAGTTAGGGTTTCTGTTGCTGTGAAGCGACACCATGACCCTGGCAACTCTTATAAAAGAAAACGTTTAACTGGGACTGGCTTACAGTTTTAGAGGTTTAGTCCATTTTCTTGGTGGGACCTCATGGCATGCAGGCAGACATGGTGCTAGAAAAGGGGCTGAGGGTTCTACATCTTGATCTGAAGGCAACAGGAAGTGAGCTGTATTACACATGGCATATAGCTTAAGCATAGGAGACCTCAAAGCCCACCCTACCGTGACATACTTCCTCCAATAAGGCCACACCTATTCTAACAAAGCCACACATCCTATTAATACCACTTCCTATGGGTGCCATTTTCTTTCAAACCACCACAGGGTCTAAATAGTCCTTCAGGAATGTCCTTAGTGACTGAGAAAGGATCAGAAATGTAGGTGCAATGCCCAATGGGACCACCTTTTTGCAATCTGTTTCATTTAGAGTAGAACAGGTAGTGTTCTGAATCTTAGCAATCAAGTCAGAAATGAGGAAGCAAAGAAACTGTCTTGCTCCAAAGTTTGTCCTAGTTTTCTTGTGTGTGTGTGTTGTACATTTATGTTTACGTGAACATGTGTTTGTGTGGGTGCACATGTATCATGTACTCATGTGAGTATGTACATGGAGGCCAGAGGTCAAGTTCAGTTGTCATTCAAGTGTGTTCATTTTATTTTTGTGATGAGTTATTTCTCTGGCCTGGAGTTTGCCATGTAGGCTGGTATGGGCAACAGAAAACCTTGGGATATTCCTGTTTTTGCTTCCCCAGTGCTGGAATTACAATAATGTAACACAATGCTTGGCTTTTTTTTTTTTTAGATGGGTTTTGGAGACTGAGCTCAGATCTTTGAGTTTGCAAGGCAAGTGTTTCACTTAGTTCTTTCTTCTGGCTTTTTTATTTTTTATTTTTTGCCCCCAAACTACTTGGAAACTACCTGGGCTTTGACCATGGGATGGTCATATCCAAAATATGGCTGTTCTTGACTCTTTCATTGCCCAAGTTTAAATCAAAATAAAATTCCCTCTGTGTGATCTCAGATTTACGATTGTTCTGGGAAATGTCACAGAAGCAGAGGCGGTGTTATTAACACTAAAAATAGCCGTCAAAAGCAGAGTCATGCAGAAGGCTTCTGGGGATCTGGCTCTAAAAGCTCCCATGATGTCTGGTGACAGGTTCATCTGAGGTCCAAATGATGGAATGTTACTTAGAGGTAGAAATGAATGACTATCTAATTGAGTTCACATGTTAGTTACCTCTTAGCTTCTGTTTCTGTTTGTTTGCCCCTCTTTGCCCATGGGTACAGAATCCTGGGAAGACCACAACCAAGGGTCTCATTGTCCAACAGTTACAGATGAAGCTAAAGGCTGAGATCACGGATACTTAGATTCCTGGGACTTAAATTACCCAGACATTTGTGAGTGTGAACGTTTGAGTCTGGGCACTTTTTTATCTGCTCTGGCACACGTGTGAAGCTTACTGCTGCCTACTATTGCAAGAGCTACAGAAGAAACCCAAAGCAGAATTGTGTGTTTCTAGTGAGAGTGGGAATGTCTGGAGGGTAGAAGCAATCGCACACACAAATAAAAGAGTAGAGATGAGGATCCTGAACCTATGAAGAAGGGACCCTGAGATGGTGGGATGTTTTCTAAAGACTTAGAGAGTAGTGATGAGACTTAGGAACTTGAAATCCTTTCACATTAGTTACCTTTGGAAATCTAGTTCTAACCCAATAGAAAAATATTCATGCAATTTCCACACTTTTTTTTTTTTTTTTTAAGAAAAAGGAATGGTGTGTGTGTGTATGTGTGTATGTGCGCGTGCGCACGCATGTGTGTGTGTGTGTGTGTGTGTGTGTGTGTGTGTGAGAGAGAGAGAGAGAGAGAGAGAGAGAGACAGAGACAGAGAGAGAGAGAGACAGAGAGAGACACAGAGAGACAGAGAGACAGAGAGACAGAGAGACAGAGAGACAGAGAGAGAGAGAATTTGTGCCCCTGACTCTGTCACCTTGGCTGGCCTTGAACTTACTATATAGCTCATGTTAATCTTGAACCTTCAGGGGCCTTTCTGCCTCTGCCTCCCAAATGCCAGGACTACTTCACTACACCCAGCTAAGGTTTATTTTACATAAATATCCTTTCCTGTTATATGATTTTTATAACCTGAAATTTCCAGCCTAGCTGGCCAGGACTTTCTGGTCTAGTCTGGTCTAGACTTTCAGACCCGCAGTCCCATAGTCCCACTGAAACACACAGATACTTGTATTAATTGTATACTGATTGACTCATGGCCCAGACATATTGCTAGCTAGCTCTTGCTCTTAAACTAACCCATGATTCTTACTTATCCTGTGCAGCCATGTGGCTCAGAACCTTTTCTCAGAGCAGCATAGTTGTCCTCTGCATCTTCAGGCTTCTCTGTGGGATCTCTGGTGTCTCTGTGGCATTTCTGCTCTGTTCTTTCTGTTCCCAGAGTTTTCTTAGTCTGATGGTCCCACCCACACTTCCTGTCTGCCTTTGGCCAATCAGTGTTTTTATTAAACCTGTAGGCAGGACAATTATTTACAATATTACATAATTCCAGTACACTTGGGATTTTAAAAGTATAAAGTCACTTTTCCTCAGGAGGTTAGCTAATTGTTGAAACACTAGATAGTAAACCTTCAACAACAAATAAATACACAAGCCTGTCTGATTCTTGTGATTTTTACGGTATGTGGCATGTTCCATACAACGCAGTGGCTGTCCACCTAAGGTTTGACCAAAGCAATTATGTCATGAATGAGGCCTGTGGTCGGTGAGATGAAGGGCAGTTTGAACATGAAGGGCATTGCCATGGGAAATAGCCTGACTAGTGTGGAGACCCAGGGCATGGTAGAAGGGACCTTTCACAGCCAGAGAAAGGTCAGGTTGTAGATGGTTTTGAGGGAGTGCCTATTAGACAAGATGGGCAGAAAAGAGAGAGACATGGAGTTTTATGAGTGGGAAAATGATGGTGAATACTTTCAGAAAAAATACCATTTCTAGTCCAATACTCCAGAACCACTGTAGCAAGTATACGAGTCTAACCTGTTTTGCAATTAGTCTGAGGCAGCACAAGGACCTCAAAGGCAAGTAATTGAAGTCTTCACCTGAGGATGAGGGTTCTAGAGCAAAACCAGCCTTCTAGCTATTTCTCGTTAGGAGCAGTGGCTTCATAAATGCAAATATGGAGATTCCTCAGAACGGTAACAATATCATCTCAGCAGACTGTGTCCATCACAGAGCACACTGCTTTTTTTTTAAACCTTGAAGGAGTTTTAAACATGGGTGGATTTTATGTAAGCCCTTGCGTTACAGACTCTCTATACATTCTGTCAAGTAGACGTTGGCAGTCTTTACTTGCTGAATTCCTTAAGTCAAGAAGCTGTCAGAATATTTCCTTTTCTTTTCTTCCTTCCTTTCCTGGTTAGTGTGTTTGGTGTGCCAGCCACCCTGGGTGGATGTGAGGCTTTAAATGGTCCCTTTCTTCGCAGGTAGGTTGGCAGCTGGAATGCTGCTGGGAAACTGGGCAACTTCAGATGCTCAGTTCAGAGCAGGAAAAAGTCCATTTGAATTGCTTATTCATTCTTCGTACCAGGACAATGTTTCAATATTCTACCGGCCACACAGTGAGTTGGGGGCATTTTGCTTGCTCTTTTTTGAAGAGTTTCTTTGTGAAAAGACAAAACCAAGACATTTATTTCTCTCTCACACAGCTTTTTCTCCCTGTGCCAGAGAGTAGATTAAAAACTCAAAGTGCTTAGACCGTTTCGGACTTGGCATCTAGCCCTAGGGCCTGCTTGTCTTATCTGTTTTTCTGTATTTATGCTACTTTGGATACCCTGGCTTCTTGCTGCTGAACAACACATGATGTTTGCAGCTTAATTTTGGCTCTTGGCTCCAGAGGTGGGGTGGGGGAGAGGGCAGCTTCAGTACCCCAAGGCTATGCTAAGAAGTATGCTAGCTAGTTGCTTCTCTGGGCCAGTCTTCTTCTTGGGCATTGCATATTGTTCTTTTTATTTTTTTTCAATTTCTCTCTCCCACTGAGGCCTCATGAATAGCATTGAATAGCCTATAGGGTTGCATGATACATAGCTGCTAGAGCTCTAAATTGGAAGCAGGACTGCATGAGGCCATGCAGTCTCTAAGTTAGAGGAGACCTAAGGTCTAGTTTGGAGAATGGAATGGGAGAGCAGAGGCTTTGCCAGCTGGGGCTAGAGAGAGTTCAGTACTGCCTCCCGTAGGGGATCTTCACTAGTTAAACTGGAACCTGGCTCTGCTGCAGCAACAGCCTTGGAATGCTTCAGAGTGAAGCACAGTTTGAACAGTTATTAGGAAGAAACAAGGGGAGAGTGTCTGCTTCAGATTTAAATGCTGGCGTTAAGTAAGCAAGAGAGTAAGAGGCTGAGAGAGCAGGAGAAAGAGAGGCCCAGAAAAAGGACAGGGCTCTGACCTTCTTCAGAGAAAGGATTGCACCTTCATCTATCTAGGGAGGATCTATTTGTCAATCATTTATTGTCTTTTAAGGACAATATCTTTTGTCTTGATTTTATTTGTTATGCTGAAGTAGTTTTCTACTCCCATCCAGCAGAAATTGTAGCCAAATTTTGAATTGTATTAATTACTTTTCTGTTTCTGTGGTAAAACACCATGACCAAGGCAACTTAAGAAATCAAGAGTTTGTTTTGGCTGTGGTTCCAGAGGATAAAGTCCATGATGGCAGGGAAACATAGCTGATGTGAGATGTCTTTGTGTATGCTGTTAATACCATTGGATAATAAAGGAACTATTTTGGCCTATGGCAAAGCAGCATATAGGCAGGCTGGAATTCTAAGCATAGATAAAGGATAAAGAATACAGAGTCAGAGAGAGATGAAATCCAGCTGTTCAAGAAGCAAAATGTAATGGAGTACAAGTGAGCCAGGCAAGAAATAAATGAATAGAAAAGGGTTAATTTATAAGAGCTAGCAGGCATATGCCTGGGCCATAGGCCAAACAGCGTGTAATTAATCTAAGCCTCTGTGTGATTATTTGGGACTATGGGTCCAGACCTCAGAGCTAGGCTGGGTCATAAATTTTTTACTGTACATAGCAGCATGGAAGCTGGGACAGGAAGCTAGCACTTCCATCCTGAACTGCAAGCAGGAAGCCAGAACACTGGGACAGGATGCTTTGAAACTTCAGTGCCCAACCCCAGTGATGTACTTCCTCCAGTAAGGCCACACCTTTCAGATCTCCACAAACAGCACCACGCTGGGGACCAAGTATTCAAATACATGATCCTGTGGGGGACATTCTCATTCATACCACCACAGTGAGGGAAGTGCTTCTTTACAACTTCTGTTCCCTTAATTTCCCTGCCTTTATATCCTTAGTATCTTCCTTCCCACATTCCTTCAGTGTGGGGATATCTTTCAAATATATACACTGTTAGTCCCAGCACTTGGGAAGCACAGGCAAGAGAATCTCTGTGAGTTCAAAGCCAGCCTGGTCTTCAAAGCAAGTTCCAGGACAGCCAGGGCTGTTACACAGAAAACTCTGTCTCCAGAAAACAAAACAAAACAAAACAAAAAAACAAAGACTGGAAGAGGTGGGTCTGTCCTCTGATATCCCAGACTGTTTTTTATTATATTTGAAACATATCCCCACAATTCAGCATCCACAAATGCTCCAGGAACAGCTCTTAGGTGAATGAGAAGGCTGGGGCCCAGAAGAGAGAGAATGTGCACTCAGGTGCAAAGTGAGACATGATTGTCTTTCCTGACTATTTTCATGGAGTATTGATCCTTCTTCTGATAGGTAGGTGTAGGGAGCCTGCATGCACGTGTATGGGAAATAATCCCAGACAATGGAGTAATTCTTTGGCTACCTATTTATACCACAGTGACTGAGAGGTTCAAGGGACAATATTGGAGAACTCCCCCGTTTTGCTGGCTCTAGGTTTGCAAGGCTTTAGTGGTGAAGACCTAGCCATTTTTTTTAAGGCCACCATGCTTGCCCTTGTGCATAGGCACTTGTCATAGAGAGCATGATGGAACATCCTGTTTTTTTGTGTGAGCCTTTGATTATCTTCAAAGTCAAGAAGATTCCTTATGTGTCATAGACAGAAGGTTAGTCCTTTCATACTCAATATTCTGGCCTTTTTTCATTCCACAGGGAGCCTTTCTTGGTAAAGGTTACAGCTACCTTTGGCTGGAAGCTCCTGCTGTCACCTTCCTCTGTTGGTCACAGCCTCTGAAATAAGAGTGGTAGTATTGATGCCAATCAGGGGTAGTGGGTATAATAACGATACCAGTGTATGCAAAGCTAAAGGCACATGGTCTGATCACTATGATGGTGGTGTCAGGCTGCACACAAGCTGAATGGTGAGCCACACTCCCAGGGGAGTCACATCTTCTATTGTGGTGACTAGAAGGGAGAAAGAACAAAACAAATATGGGTCTATGTGAGTTGACGCCCTTTTGATGCAAGGCAAATGCCTAATGGAAGCAATACTGTATCAGCTGTCAGGAAATGTTTCTGTCCTGCTGCTGTTAGCGACTTGCCGAGTGAGTCACCCAGTCTCTTGTACTTGAGATCTTCCATCTGCCACTAAAGGAGAATTATGTCTGGCCCTTCTCTGTGTGGCTAGAATACAGGAAGTGTTATTTAGGGATTTCTGTAGCAAAGATTAAAGATACAATAAAGACAGTCATCGGTTTCATTCGAGCCAGTGGGACCGCTGACTTTCAGAAGTCAACAGTCTTGAAGCTGGGTGTTTTCCCACATACCTGTACTTACAACCCTTGTGGAGGTAGACGTGGGAGGAGCAGCAGTTCAAGGTCAGTTTTTCCTGCATAGTGATCTGGGGGCCAGCCTGGGCTACATGAGATGCTGTCCCTCCCCAAATCTTGGTCTTGATGCCTTGGGGTTGATGCCTTGTTTTCTGGGTTGTTATGAAGTAAATATGCCATAAGATGTGTAAATTGGCTAGCATAGCACTCGATGTATGTGTATGTTGCACATATGTGTATGTGATATGTGTGATATGTGTATACTCTTTCCTTTACTCATTACAATAGCTGCCTAATTCCCTTGTAACAGACAGCTCACTGTGTGAGCCATGTGCACGTTTATGTGTCTCTTGTGTAGGAACTCCTAGAGGCTGGAGACCTTGTCTGAAGAAACAGCCTGTATCCCATCTGACTGTCCTTTCAGAATCAAAACAAAAAGTGCCTTGTGTCTTACTATACTTTCTGCTCACAACTTTTTTTTTCTGGGACCCGAAAACTCACAGCAAAAAGAAGTTGTAATGTATAGGAATCAATTTATGTACACATATTTCTGTATTTAATTTTCTTCAGGCTTTGATTTCCCATTTTATCTACATTTTTTCATCTGTATCTCCCAAGGTATACTGACATCCCCTTCTATGACTATGCATACTTGTAGCAAGTATTCACTGGAGGGCTGGTTTGTAGTTTACCTTTTGAGATACCACCTCATTATCAAAGTCTCCTTTGACAAAGAAAATTCAAAGGTGTTTTTGAAGCAATAGGGGAGCCAGCAGCCCACCTTTATTAGCCCTAAACACTTTCCCAGCCATATTGCATACTCTTTAGCCTCACACCTGGCCTCAGGTGTATAAAATGTGTTGGATGAGGAGAGAGAACAGTAGTAATACTTTCTTATCTCCATCACGGTCTAGCTAAGCATCTCTCATCTTGCCCTCTGTACAACAAGGAGATCTTGACTCCATCATCTTTGGGTGCTTTCTGTCTCTGAGACATTATTCAATTGTTAGCAAGTGGCATTTAAGTAGGAAGTCACTTATGAAAACACTTTCAACACTGGGTAGAAGGCGGTTTTAATCGGGCTCCTTTGTGACAGTATCCACCCCATAGAGAAAAGCGACAAAAAGGGAAGTGATCTGTGACAAAGTTGACTTGTCCATACCAAATCAGAGTGCTTTTGGATTCCCTTAGTAAGAAAACCAGTTTGTTTCCAAATTCCTTCCTTCTAAGAAGTACAGTCTGTCAATATTTGATAAAAGAATCAAGATTTGAATTACCTGCTGTGCCTTGTAGGTTTGGAAGTTACAAAGTAACTTGGAGAATTTTAGACCTAAGTAGGAATGGAAAGGGTGTGGAAATAGATTTCCACAAGCATTATCTGCTTTGAATAAAGGGCCTTCTTGAGAATTGGAGAGAAGGGCTTTGTCTGCTTAGTCAGGGGCAGGAGTGGCCTCTGAGCTAAGGACCATTTGCTGGCTCTGCCATGGATATCTTGCTGCACCCACCTCCCATGGAAGTGATAGCAAGCTTGATATGGAAACATGTGAAGTACCCATTTCTGGTTCAGACTCAGCTAATGGGCTGGAGTCCTTGTTTTACAAGTTAAAAAGCCAATAACTGATGGTCAAAATCATCCATCGATTAGCCTTGAGTCTCAGAACTAGTTACCGACAGGCCTGAGGTCAGAGTTCAGGGGTACTGATCCTCTGGGAGGTGACTCTCTGTTTTCCTCATCTTCCTACATTTGCATCTGATGTCTTGTGGCTCCTCAGCCTGGAAGTGGAACAAGAGACCCAGAGCTAAAGCCCTGCATTGTTTGGAAAGCCCCCAATAGCAACCATTTACATGACTGCTGAGTTGAAATGATGAAGTACAGTAAATTTCCTTATCAGAGAATCTTAAAATCATAAAATACTTTCAACTGGTCCTGTTGGAAGACGTATTGTTTTCTTGGAATCATAAGCTATGAAAAGCCAGCTGTAAATAGGTGTCAACACATGCTTGGTGAGGGGCTTGCTTGACAGAGAGTCTAGTGAAGACAATGGTGAGATGGCTCAGGGGCTAAAGGCACTTGCAGTCAAGCCTGATGACCTGGAGTCCCAACATCCACATGGTGGAGTGTGAGAACTATTCTATAATTTGTTCACTTCTGAAATGTGGTGTGGAACATCCAGCACATGCCCCCATATGTAATAGAAATTAAAAAAAAAAATCCAAGTGACAGAATCCCGAGATAACCAAGTATTACTGTACCAATAACAGTTAGAAGGAAAACTGCCGATTACTATTATTATAAGACCTGCTGACGCCCACACCTGTCTCTCATGGTTGGATCTGCACAGAGGAAACTACCAGAGAGATCCTTTCTGGCCTGGGAGATTTGATCTGCACCCCTGTATTGTCCCTTCCAGTCATGTAAGGTTCTAACTTTAACTGAGGTCAGAGACTATGAAGATTTCTAAGCTAAAGCCAGAAACACTATGGTTGGGCTAATGGGAATGGAACGGCAGGAGATTAGCTGGAGAAAGGGTCCTAAGGGCTCAGTGACCACTCAGGCACTTTGTGTGTATCTCCTCTCCTGTCCCTGGCTTCTATGTGATTTCAGGATACATAGTTTGTTTTCATTGTTGTTCATAAAAAAGAGAGAAAGTTCAGTTGAGTCCGTGAAACTAAGTCCATTCTGAGAACAGCTTCTTCCGCTAGTGTGACTTTACTCCACATTGACTGCTCATCAGATTCTTTCTTTGAAAATATAGGATGGCTTCTGATAGCATCTGGACAGCTGTGAGGCCTTACCTAGAACACGTACACACCTAGGAGCCAGCTAATACTCACTAGAAGATTGTTGGTATAGTATCAACAGCAGTAGTAGTAGTTTGTTTGTGTGTGTGTGTTGTGTGTGTGTGTGTTGTGTGTGTGTGTGTGTTGTGTGTGTGTGTTGTGTGTGTGTGTGTTGTGTGTGTGTTGTGTGTGTTGTGTGTGTGTGTTGTGTGTGTGTGTGTTTTAGTCTGGAGGACAACATCAGACTCTCACCTTCAGGAATATCATCTTCTTTATTTGAGAGATCTGTCATTGGTATGAATCTCACCAAATTAAACTAATTTTCTAGTGAACCCCAGGGGTTCTACTGTCTCTATCTCTCTAGCACTGGGGTTACAACTGTGCACCACTATACCCTGCATGTTTACATGGGTTCTGAAGGGCAAATTAGGTCCTTCTGTTTTCAACGCAGTTGCTTTATTGATGAAGAAATGCCTCTAAATCCTATTTTTATATTCGCATTAAATTAAAGTGTTCATAGTCATGTGATAACCCTTTCTCAGACATTAAAATTGATTGCATATTTGAGGGATCACTAATAAAAAGTAGGGAAGAAGAAAATACAGATTTGAAAACTATATCAAATCTCTGTCATATGTAAATTCAAATTTATATGCGATAGATTTAATGGAAGTGATGTGATGATTTCTATTAGCTTGCCAGCTTGACAGGACCTAGAATCACCCAGGAAAGGAACATCTGGGCACGTCTGTGGGAATTCTTTAGGTTAGATTAGCCTTGGAGCACATCTGTGGGACATTGTTTTCTTAGCTATATTGAAGTATAAATACTCGCCCTAATGTGGGTAATACTACCACGTGGCTGTTTCCTGGATTACATATAGAGAATGGAGACTAAGCATTCACATCCACTGTTCTTTGCTTTCTGATTATGGATGAAAGTTGACCAGCTGCCTCAGGATATTGCTGCCATGACTTCCTCCTACTCTGCCATGATGGGATATACCCACAAGGAATAAGCCAAAATAAACCCTTCCCATCTACTTCTGTCAGGGTGTTTTATCACAGAAACACAGGCATAACTAATAATGAGTGGGAAGGAATATTACTCTGGGCCCCTGCAAATGATCACAATAACCATCTAGAAATAGGAAGAGTGGTTCCTATTCCTTCCTATATGCACTGAGTCAATTAGGAACATCTCTACCCTCAAGGTAAGTCAGCTCTTAGTCTGGAAGATTGTTACACGGGAAGTTTACTACCTTTTAAATATCTGGGGCCAGTTTTAGAGAGATCAGTGAAACACATAGTTTAATCACAGGCCAGAAGTGAAGGTAGTAAAATAAAAGTTTTTGCCGAGGAAAAAAATTCGAAAACAAAAGCAACCTCAAACTTTATGGATATCAAGGCGCATCCTTCAGGAACCAGTAAACCATGGGTATGTAGGCTGGGGCCTTTGATTATAATGTAGGCTTTTGGACTAAATGAAGAATTCAAATAAAACAGAGGGAGGAAGAGAGCTAAGTGTGAACCACCCAGCCGAGTTTGTGGGTCCTAATAGCTCAAGCTCTATAGGTTTATTTTTGGTGAGTTGGACTCTGTTTATGAGGCTCAGTTATTGCCCTAGAGAGAAGAATGTTCTGTAGCAAGAACAACATAAATACACATGGATTGAATGACTCACACTTTTTCTTTCTGAATCCCCACTGGGCTTCTGCTCAGGCTGGCTAACTGCCACACGGAAATGTACCTTTATGAGGCAGTGACAGGGTACTTCCAGAATAAGGGATAGGAAAGGGAGTTATCATGAGTTACCAATGACTGTAGCAATAAGGACGCTTTGTTGAGGGCTTACAATGTGACAACTGATCTGTAAACCCCAGAGGCTCAGTGCTTGTTTTCTGAGTTCATGTCTTATAGCTGTGGCTCATTTACTCAGTGAGGGCTTTAATGAGATTGTTATCTCCATGAACATGCCATTAGTTTCCATGTTCAAATTGGGGTAAGACTGGTTTTTTGCTCTGTCTGAACATTTGTCATTCCCTGTGGGAGTAGTCAAACTTTTGAAGAAACAGGATCTGGCCAATTTCTTCAAGGTCTTGGCCTCTAACAAATGCTGCTTAGGAGCTGAGTTATTCCACAATGCTGTTCTGGGGAACAGAAGAGGCAATGAAAGGTATTGCTGGGACCAGAGAATGGTCAGGAAGCTGGGTAGGGACTGCCCTAGTACAGCCAGGGCTAAGGTGACCACTCAGTACTCCAACAATTCCACTGGGAGATTTCACAAGATGTCCATAAAAATGGACGATAACGAAATCTGAGCCTTCTCACTGGTCTTGGGAAGTAAACTGAAAAGTTCTAGAATTCTCCTTGATGGCAAAAGCATAACATTTAGCAGCGTGAGCTTTGTCTGGAGTTCCAAGTAAACCTATGACTTCTTTAATCCTGTTTTTCACTTGTTCTGGGGAGAGAGAATCAGTGCTCAAAATATATGACTACGTGTGCTTTCTTAAAAAAAAAATACCTCTTTTTATATTTTCCTTCTCTCATCAGCTTCATGGAGGCTGGAGCTCTTTAGCCTTAATAAATGTGCGTTAATGAAGGCAATGAATGAAAATTACTCTGTGTAATGAATACTTGATGAAATGATTTTTTTTTGTTGTTATCAGTTACATGTAGACAGAATGGAAAGCTATTCAATAATCCTGTGATCATTTCTTTTCTTCCCAAAAGGCTATCTCATTCTAGTTCTGGTGGGGCCAACAGAATATGTAGGTCTCAAGGGCTACCAGTCAATGTCTTATCATCTAGAGAACTCTACTAGGCCTCTGGAAATATAGTGTCTGATCACTGATATTTGGAGGAACTTTTATCCTCTGTATTAACAGGGAATGCCTCAAGAGACACACTTCAATGTGTAATAATTGGGGCCCTGGGTTAATTTCATGCCCTGTTAAAATAAAAATCCAGCAGGTCTGTGAGACACATTCTCATGTCTACACACCTCACTAAGCAGAATATGCCATAATTTATCTTTGGCTCTGCAGTTCCTGGCTGCCAAATGAGACAACTAATGCCAACCTTCTATCCCAGGAATTGTAAATTAGACAGGCAAGCCCAGCAGAGGCAATGAAGGGAGGGGCTGAACCCCTTCTCCTCACAGCTTCCCCAGACACAGCGGTCCCGATTTTTCCTTTTCCCCCAAACACATCCCCAAATTAAACTCTCCTTCTTGGAACAAAACATCAGCCTGGCACCCTGGGCTCTCCCTGTCCATGTTCTCTAGGATACAAGCCTATATTCACTAGGGTTAGGTGTGTACCTGTTCATTAGTTAAGGCCTCAGAGAAACAAAGGCCTGTGGTAGTATAGACCTGCCTACCCGGCCCATTGTGATTCTCCCATGATACTTTCTCTTGCAGTGGCTGATGGCTCATTCTTATCTGGAGTCTTTCTCTTGTGTCCCCCAAGAGAACTCCTTTAGTGAGTTCCCACAAAGCGTCGCAGTCCAGTCCTGTTTCTCTCAGATCAGTGGGATTCTGACAGAAATTGGCCATCAGTAATTTACCTCAGGGAGAATGTCTGGAATGAATGCCTTATGACAGCCCTACTAAACTCATAGCTGAAGAAGAGAGTGATTGAAGTAACAACGGCTGAGACAAATATTTTCCATACTCTGCAGAGAGTAATCAATATTTGCAAGGAAAGTAATTTGGCAAGAATGTGAATGTTCCCTTTCTGAAGCCTGTTCAACTCTGCAAGACCTTTTCCTTGCTTCTCAACCACTGCTTAACTCGAATTCTTGGAATCTGTCCTCTTGGAGGCATCAAAGTCTCTCTTACCCTCCTAGCCCTGATGAGGCAGGGCCAAAAGATGGCCGACTTTGTTCCCTGGAGCCCTCCCTCTTCATTGAGAGCATTTACAGTCTGATTAGCTCATTGGAGGGGCAGCTGTGAGCAGGCAGTCTGTGAGCCCCACAGCGAAGGAGGAGAAGCCTTCCTGTGAGCTTCAGAACACATGCTGGCCTGGAAAGGACTTTGCTTTTCATTCACTGAGCTCTCTGCTTCCAAATAAAATGGCTGTAAGTAGAGAGGAAGGGATAGGATGTATGACTAATTTCCCAGGGGGCCCTAAACATCTCTCCTCTTGACCCCAGTGTCTTGACTCCCCCGTGTCCCCACTGAGAACTCACAGCAGCTTTATGACAAGGTGGGTGGGTGTGAGGCAGGATAGGGACTAAGCATGCCGCCCAGCAGGGGCATTCTTTCCATGATGCTCAGTCAGTAGGATCTCAGTGATCTAAGGGAACAGACAGTATGTGCTGGGTTGATCCAGCCAAGAAGTAACTTAGTTTGGCCTTATAAGGCTGTTGTTCCGGCGGAACAAGACTGTCTTCGTATGAAAAGGGCTCTGAGCATTCCCAGATGACATCTGTGGTTTTTCCAAAGCTCAGTTGGCCTCCTGCTTCCTTGCAGTGCGTTGGTTGTGCAATCAGGATTTGGCAGGTTTGTTGGCCTGTGAAATCTGTACATTTTCAGCTCTGACATCTCAGAAATAATCATTGAATCATTTTTATCAGGGTGGTTTATCGTAAAGCAGAAACTTTCTCATCCACATTTTTCTTCTTACTACCCAGAACTAGGAATGTGATAGTTTATGACAGAGGAAAGTGGTGCAGAAAGAGGGCTGATTTTGGAATGGAGCAATCCAGGTTCTGCTACAGGCTCCCCCTCTTTACTATCACAAGAACTTGGATCTTTTAGGGCCTTTGTTTAATCATCTATAAGGATGAAAAAACAGTTGCCGAGCAAATGTAAAGATTCGCTGTAATGTAAGATGAGTGCTTAACAAATGTATGGGCCCAAAAGCATGGGTGGTTTGTATATGACATAGTGATGAGCTCACTGTAGCAGTGAGAGTGATGATGTAAAGTGTATATGTAAGGAATATAAGCAATCGCTTTAGCCCTCAACCAGCCATACATGCACACAGCCACACACTTGCATGTACATAAACATGCATGTAGGCTTTAGAAACCTTTACTTATGATGAATAACTTGCTTCTGAGGTTAGGCCAAGATTATGTGGTTTTGGTTTAGTGTTTAGCTCTCTATGTTTGTAGCTATCTGGGAATGTCTGAACTGTGTTCTACCGAGAGTCACAGAGACCTGCCTGAGGCTGCTCCTTAGGTACAGCCAAAAGACATTGCTCACAAGTTTCACTGACATCTGAGGTCTAAAGATAGAAATCAGTCTGAATTCTAGCTTTTGAGATATGAGAGAGTTCATCTAGGTCTTGGAATGTTGTCTTATCACACAGCATCTATGTTGCTTCCAACAGAGTCATGAAAGACTTTCCCTTCATGAAGTCTCTCTGACATAATATTGGCCATCAGCTTCCTAAGACACTTTGTGAAAGATTTGCTTTCTCACAATCATAAAATAGAAACAAATCAATTTAATAAAACAAAGTCAAACAAAATCTGCTTGAGACAGACTTGTAAATGTGCCTTTTAGACTTCCTTAAACAGTAGCTGTTTAAACTGTCTGTACGGAGGCACCAGGTGGGGATATATGAAGGATTTGAAGTGCGTACGTAGGGAAAAGTCAATACTTCACGTCAGAAACATCAATCAATGGTAATGTAGAGAATGGGTTAGAGGGGTCTACACCTGGAAGATGGGAGGATAGGAGCATGATGTGACAAGAAGACACAGGCTCAGTGTTGGCAGAGAAAACAAGAAGCAGTGATATGCTGAAAATATTGTTCATCAGATAGAATAATTGGGACTTGGTATTCTGAAACACAGAAAGAGGAAAGGAAAATGGAAGATAAGGACTGAAGCCTGCGTTTCTAACTTGAGATGGCGATTGTATGGTGGTCCTATTTACTGAGGCAGAATATTACAGAGGATCAGGCTGGGAGAAAGAAGCATTCCATGTTGAAACTTGAGATGTCTGAAAACCCACTGATGATACTGTATATGTAGTTGGATATTCAGACCTGAAACTCTGGGAAAATAGTCTAAGTATGGAAGTTCTCAGCACAAAGTTGTCATTTAATTCATGGTGATTTATCTACCAAGAGGGCTGGATTGAGAAGTGGACAGATATCTCTGGAGAGTCAGTGTGTCAGAGTTGGTCAAGGGGCAGGAAATGGCAAAGAAGAGGGGTGGAGGATGATGGGGAGATGAAGGATGGAGAAGTCAGGGTTCCCACACGAGACACTAGTCATGGATGATGGAGAAAGTTTCTTGTGGGCTTTATGTGAGAATTTTCTGTTTATTTTTCCAAGAGTAGTTTAAGTGGAGTAGCGATGATGGAGGGCATCGATGGTGGGCTGCTGAGGACAAACCTGTAGGGATGAAGGCAGAGACAGGAACTAGAAAATATATGGCACAGAGCAGAGTTACAACACTTTGCTTTCATTTCACCATTTTCTTTAAGTTAAGAGAGGCTTGTGGGTGATGAAGTAGGCATTTAGTGTTTGGGAGAAGTTAAGCTGTGAGAGAATTACTGGAGGAGAGATAGGCTCTAAGTCAGCCTCATAAGATGGACGATTCTTCCACTGTGGAAGAGCTAAAGGATATTCAGAAGCTTGGGTGGCCAGATAATTCATTTTTCCTGTTTTCAATTTTTCAACTCATGACCTCCTTCAGCTCTATGCTACTATTTAGATTTTTTTTTTAAACCAGGATTTGTCGACCTGTGAATTTCTGCTTTAATTTAAACCATCTGCTAGTGTCTTTCATGGCTTAAATGTAAGTCCAGAGTGCTGGGTGTCTGTTTTGATGTTCTGTCTAAGTGAAGCATTTTGGGGTGAGTGGATTACTTTCTTCAAATGGTCAGGAGAGAATCTCAGAGCAGCTTGGCCTCTCCTGAACAGTCACATTTAGGGTGCCCTTGTGACTTCAAAACAAAATGAACTGACATTAAAGCTGGGTATCATCTATCCAGCACTCTACCTGGCTGGGAAAAGCAGCCACAGACACTCCCCAGAACTTTATGCAAATTGGCACCCCATCTTTCATTTTTGAAAAATACTTTGAAAGTGATTCTCTGACCATTAAGGGAAAGATGTCTTTTTATCTGTGGTTACTTTTATGTAATCAGTTTGAAAGCTTGGCAGAGACAAGATTTGTGTTTCTCAGAGCACCTTCCCTTGATAGCTTGGCACTAGCTATGTGTCTTAGGATAGGACTCTACCCATAGTAAATGATTTTTTAAATTCTTTATAATGATATCATATGTATGCCTGAAGTTGGGATATGAATAATACTGAAGGTAACTTTGGAGAGGGACAGGATGCTGAATGTGGCTACTGAAGCCTTGCACTTCAAGTACCGTTTCCATCACCATCTAGCATCTCTCAATTCCCTGTAGGTTGTTTAGGATGAACTTGTAGCACAGGAATCAGTGGGAAGATTATCCAGAACCTGGGGTATGCTAGTCTCTAAAATACAGCATTGTGGGAAAAGGCATGATTGAATGCTGTTTGCAGAGTCAGACACTACAAAGGGCTAGTCTCAGCGGGACTCACTTGTGGTGAAACCTTATTGTAACACTCACCGGCTTCTGGGTCAGGCTTTCAAATTTGGAGGTTCATTCTAATCACCCAGACAGTTATAAAGAGTTGATTATATCTGAGTACATATACTCTGACTTAACTAATAGGCAATGTACAACAGAGATGAAGAAGAAATCTCCGAGGTTAGCCTAATGTGTCAAGTTTAAGAACTACTAATTTAGATCAAAGAAGCTTTTGAGAGATTGCTTGGATTGCAGATCAAAAGAAACAGAAGGATTACAACTAGTGTATTTTTAAGACTCTATTTTTTAGCCATTGCAATATAATAAATACATACTTACACACATCTTCATGTGTGTGTGTGTGTGTGTGTGTGTGTGTGTGTGTGTGCGCGTGTGCCATTCTTGTATGTGAGTGTTGCCATGGCACACATGCAGTGGTGCTGGCCCTTGTTTGCTGCTGAGCATGCCAGACGAGCTGGCCAGAAGCATCAGGAAGAATGTTACTTCATCAGCACGTGTCTTTGTTTTTATTTTTCTTGCTAAGACAAAAGTAACTTAGAGGAGAATGGATTTATCTTGGAACACAGTTCCAGGCAGCCGTCTGTTCTGATTTACTGTCTGTTGCTATGATAGATGATGACCAAAACCAACTTGGGGAGGGCAGGGTTTGTTACGGTCCATTGTTGAGGGAAGTCAAGGCAGGAGCTTAAGTAGGAACAAAGAGGAATGCTGCCTGCTGCCTTGCTCAGCTTTGTTTCTTATGTAACCTGGGACCACCTGCCCACAGGTGTCACCACCCACAGTGGGTTGCCTTCCAACCATTGTTTATCAAAAAAATGCCTCACATCCTTGCCTATAGGCCAATTTGATGGGAGCAGTTCTTCAAGGTTCACTCTTCATCCCAACAGGAAAATCATAGCTACAGCTTGAAGGAGCTGGTTTTATCACACCCATCGTCAAGAAGAAGGGTCAATAAACACATGTGCATGCTTGCTAATGCTCCAGGAGCTTTCTTCTCTTTGCCTATTCCAGGGTCAAGCCCAAATTTGATCCCCATGTTCAGAGTGACTTCCCACCTCAGTCAAAGAAGCCAACAAAATCCTCACAGATAAGCTCACAAGCCAACTCAACCCAGGTATGGGGAGTGGAGTGACAATAAAAACTAACCACCATACCAGAATTCACTACATTTTGAATGCATTCTGTAGGTATTCCCACCAGGGTAGCACATGAAGAAAAAGAACAGAGATTATCTCTGTGGGAAACTCCTTGGTTTTCAAGCAAGTAGACTTTTTGAAGATGGAAACCAAGGGAATGTTCCATTTTGAACTTGATCTCAATAGGATTTGACACCATGTTGCTTAAGGTAAATTTGGGGAGAAAGGATTTTTTGGGGGGAAGCAGAGACTGAAGAGGCAGGAACTAGAACAGGGTTCCATGAGGCACAGCATTCGGTAGATTCTCATCACTGCTGCCAAGAAATCAGACCGAACATCTCTAGAACTTTGGATACTCAGGAGGAACTTCGGAGTAATTTCTCTTGGAGCCAAGTATGAAAATTTGGCAGTGACTCATGTCAGGAATTTCTGTGGAAGTAAACAAGGTCGACACAACAATGCTCCCAGATGATTGGGTAAGAGTCCTTGGCTGTTAGCACTTCCAGAAGACTGTAAAGTTCTCATAGCAACATAGCAACAACTCAGTAGCAAGGTAAGCTCTGAGTCACAGAGGCACTAGGGAGCAGGCAGCAATCTACTTACAGGAAATTCAGAATCCAAACCCAAATGGGAACTTGTAAGAAGAGCAACGGGTTGAACCAATGAACTATTGAACTTCTTCTTTTCCCGTAGAATGTATTTAAACAGAGTTTGGCCCTATCAGTGGGTATCAGCCCAGGGAGGATTGGCAGAATTAGAAAGTCATATATTATTTTAACTAAAGAGTTCTTAGCACTATTTTTATTGTGAATCTTCTGGCATTTGCAAATGTTTAGGTTTTTTGTTTTAATTTAAAAATAAGACATACAGGATTGCCAAGAAGAATATGCTCTTAAACCAATCACCGATTTAGAAATGTAATATAGTAATAGATGGATGTACTAAGTGATAAGTCAGAACTCAACCAGGGGGTCTGGTTACTCCTGTCATGTCCAAATAGCATAAGAACAGTCTGGAATTTCTGTAATTCTGTGGAAGCTACAGTGGGTAGTTAAAATAACTTTTTTTTTGGATAATAAAGTTGTAGGTCCTGTAACACCACTAAGGGCTACTGTCCATATTCATCTTGGAAGGGGAAATGCTACTTTCCATTTAGATGTTAGCTGGAAAAAAGAGTATTATTTTATTTTATTTTTCTCATGTAAACTTATAACATTATTCATTCTATCCATGACCCCTGAGATCTGGAATGGTGGGTTAGCTATCCTTGGTTTGACTTAAGCCACATTTGTTCACTGATTGGGTGGCCGGTTGACTCTATGGCACCCTACCTGGGGTTGGGGTGGGGACTGGTATGCTCTGGGTTACTTCCCCAGAAGGGAGGCATTGGTAGGTGGGTGGGGAGAGGAAGTTAAAAACAAAAATGGGCTCCCTGGTCCAAAGATATAGCTTGATTTTTGTTTGATCTTGAGATGACACTCTTTGTCATTTCTTCCTGTAGGACTTGAAAGATTTCCAGCCTGTAGAGATTCCCAAGTCAGTAGTTCTTCGTGGACCATCTTAATTCTTCCTGTAGGGAAGAGGGGGAGAAAGCAAACCTAGGGAGGAGTGGTGGAATAAAGAGGTGAGTAGACCTCAGACAGTGAGGAGAAGCTGTGAAGGAACTGACTGAAAGATACGCCATGCTGTTAGGTTTCTTCTAGAGTTATGCTCTTAGGTTCTGCTCAGAGGTTCTGTTTCTTCTTTCATTTGAGGTGGTTTTGACTGCTTGTCTAACAAAGCTCAGTTTAGAAATGAGAGCCTTCATAATGAAGGCCAATTTTAAAGCAGAGCGAGTAAGGACCTGGAACCCTAAAGGCAGGCCAGGCTCCTGAGGCCTCCAGCTGCTGTTACAGCACTCCCCTGAGGATGGATGGATACTTGACTCTGTAGCTTCCAGATGTGAGATCACCAGGATGTGATGGCCTCAGGCAGGGGATACTCAGTAACAGATGGCAAAGGCAGTCATGGGGCCACAGTCAGAGGATAATCAAAGGACTTCTTCTGTGATGCATCAGTAGGTGTATGTTTCTGAAACGTTTGATGGTTTCATACGTTATGCTTGTCATTTTGTTTCAGAAGCAGGAAGGGATGTTTTAAGTTTAATTTGGGGAAAATGACAAATGAGAAGCTAAAGTCTTCGCATTGGTGGTAAGGGAGGATGATTAAGAAAAGTAGCTGATAAGATGCAGTTCCAGGGATCCAGCTCCTCCAGCAACAGGAAGCAATCTGAGGAAATCACAAGATTCAGTGTGGTCCATGAGCCCTGTGTGTTATTTGTGTGGAGAGCTTCTCTGGATCTTGCTCATCAAAAGCATGGCAGGCAGACAAGACATGAAGTAAATAGCTCCATCCCCTTGAAGTCTTCCTGTGGCTCATAAGGAGATGTGATGTACATTTATTATCTAATGATCCAATCATGGCAAGTCAGTTTATTGCTAACAAACAGGAATTCTGTTTGCTTGAAGTTCTCATGACCAGATCGGAGTTGATGGGGGGATTTTTATGAGGAAAGAAATGGATGGAAGGAGAATTTATTGGAGTAGGCTGCCTAAGCAACAACTGGAAGGAAATATGGGTGCATCTGAAGAGGGGAGACCAAAGCGACCAGTGACCTTCCCCATCCAATGACTTGGATGGAATCATGGACCACAGGAGTCAAAAAAGACTCCAGATCCAAATTCCTAACAGGGCATGGTGGCACTAGGGAGGCTGAAGCAGAGTGAGTACCAGGTCTGTCACAAACAAAAGCAAACAGATCCAAACTCCCAGCCTATAGATGAAGACTACAGACACAGGGGGCCAGACAGGCGAAGCGTTCCCAAAGACACACAGTATAGAATCAAGTTCTACAAGTCGTATAAGCTCAGGGCTCACTTATATGACATTGTGCTTTTGCTAGACGTGCAAAGTAAAGACAGATGGGATGGCTTAGAAAGGTTGCTCATAAACTCTTCAATACTCCTTTATTTGAAGAGGCACCAGTTCTCTTCCAAGAGCTGGAGTAAGGACTAACTTCCAATGAAGGAAATGGTTCTTACCAAGGGTCTAAGAACAGACTTCGACTGTATTTTTTTTTTTTTTGCCTTTAAATTTTTCTCTTTTTATAATAAGACTGACTCTACAGTATCTTCAGGATTGTTAGAGGTGGAAGGCTGAAGAGATGACAGGCAGCCAGAGTGCTTGCTGCTGTTGCAAGAATTGGAGTTCAGTTCCCAGCACTGACATCAGGCGGCTCACAACCACCTGTAACTTCCACTCCAGAGAGTTAAGGTTTCCCCAAAGTTTGGAACCGTCATTTTAGCATGTGTTTTATATTCCAGCCTTACTTCCCTGGCTCTTCTGGACCTAGAGTGATCCTGGGACTTTTAACTATATCTGCGGTTGCTATCATCAGTTATGCGCCTCTTATGTGGGAGCTTCTCCCATGCTCTGAGAAATATGTGAAGGTCAATGACAAAATGGAGGCATTTTTTTAGGCGCTAGCCGAGTTTATCACATATTGTATAAAAGGTGCTACCAGTTTCCCATGTCGAGAGCGCTTTCGAGGCAGGGATTTACTGAGTTTGTGACTCATAGGGGGCAATGACTCTTTCTGGCCAAGGTTGGATGGACATCTTTGATGCCGCTCACTTTATGGCTGCCAAGAGCTTGTCAAGCCTGTGTACACTCCACCCATGCCCCTTCTCTTTTAGATGGATTACTTAGATAAGCAGCGTCATAACTGGAGTTGGTTTCAGGGAAAGACAACAAACAGTCAGGAGAAGCCCTGACCTCTCAAGTGTCAGTGAGGTAGGCAGTAGTATGGACTCCCACATACTGCTGGTGGAAATGCAAAATTCTGGAGTTACTTTGAAAAGCACTTTTGGAAGTTCCTTAAATTAAGCATGCACTTAGCACAGGGCCTATCAATCCTGACCAAACAGAAACTAAAATCTTTACAGCAAACTTGTATGCAAATGTTTATGGGCATTGCTCATAATCACTTTAAAACGAAAATCCAAATGTTCTTCAAAGATGGATTGTTCATGGATTGTTATGGTAGACAAAAGGGTCCAGACTGGAAAGGCTCACATATAGGTCTGACTGTATAACATAGAAGGGCAAGCCAAGTTACAGAGAGAGAGGACTGTTAGTAGCTGGTAGGTGTTGGGAGTGAATAAGAGGAGGTTTTTTTAGAAGCAAGGAATTATTATGTATCCAGATAGTGGAGGTGGTTTTATGGCTAGGCCTCTGTCAAAACTCCGAACTATCCACCGAAAGGAGTTAATTTTACTGTGAGTTTAAAAATAAACTCTAAAAAAACACCACACCAAACCAAACAAACCATAGCACAAAATGAAAGAGAAAAAGTAAAGTAGAGGAAAGGCAGGTCACCTTTGACTGGAATCCAGGTTCTGACAGAGCCAAAAAAGGAGCCCAGGGCCACAGGGGACATTCCACTCACTACTGCGTATTCCACCCACTTTGGCGAAGCCCTTGGTACAGCCAAGTAGTGGGAAGAGTCTGGTCATTTTTTTAGGGTGCAGAGGCCCAAAAATATGACTCAGGAGGCTGGGGATGGCTGTGTCCTGGGGAAGAGCAGCTGTGTTGAAGAAGATAATTTGGTGTCATAACTAAGCTGGGAACAAGTGTTCTGGCATGACCTCTCTTTGGAAGCACAGCGAAGATCAGGGCTCACAGTGCCTGGCCAGAAGGTCTGAAAAGCTGCTGGAAGCCCTCCAAAACTTGGGTGGCTCTCTACAGTTTTATTCTTTGCTAGCAGTTCAGTGAGGGAAAGCTGTGTCTGTCAAGAGAAGCCAATGCTGGGGACCGCCAGGCCTTATGACAGGATTTGAAGTATTTTTGCAAAAGCTGGTGGCTTATTTACTCTCAAATAACAGGCAAGGAGCAAACATTATGGCAGAGAAAGATGGGGTTTAGCCTTAGTCTTACTTGGGTTGCAGTAGGATGGGTGAGCGCGTTGAGTTACTTAGCTTCCCTACATCTCTCTTTCCTACTCTGGGAAAAGATTAGGTTATTGTGGACACCAAGGGCATATCAGAACCATAGCCTCACATAGAAAAGATAACTGAACACTGAATCCAAATCATAGTTACCATTACCATGATGACCACCATGACTACAATAATCATCACCACCATCACCTCCATGACTACCACTATTACCATGATGACCATCACTACCACAACTCACTACCACTAGAAACTATCACCATGACTACTGCAGCCATAATCATTACCACTACTTTTATGAACACTATAACCAATACCACCACAAACCACTACCACATGCTTAGTACTGTTGCTACTACAATGACCAACACTGCCACAACCACAGTCATAACCACACCCACCATCATAAGCGTAACTGCCATCATGACAACAAGCACCATTACTATTACAAACATGAATGCCCCAGCCACAATCATGACCACAACCACTATATGCATGGATATGGCCAACACCACTCTCATGACCTCTACCATGACCTCCATCACCACAACCATGATCACAACTACAACTATCACCAACACAACTATACCTGCCACTACCATCAACTCCTACCATGACCACAGTCACTATCATCAAAATAACTCTAAATGCATGCTTTGTTGCTATTAAATGAAGCTTTTAAAATAAGAAGCAGTGCTTTAATGGAACTTGATGTTTAAACTTGGGGAGACACATGTCTCATTATCTATACCCTCAAATCTATTCCTGAGGTCAGACATTTACTATTGCCATGAAACAGTTGCCTGTCCCGGGTGTAACCCTACTACTGCCTCACTGCCTTTTGTCTTGGTGACCAGCTCTCACTGGAACACATCACACACCACCATCTCTGCACCTTTGCTGAGGATACAGTCTCCACATGGGAGTATCTCTACATCTCCATACATGTGCCTGTGCATGCACATGTCTACATACCATAGAGTCTGAGGTGGCTGTCTGATGACAGCACATCCTCAAGAATCTAGTGTCACTTTTCTTCTCTTACAGATTTTGCATCTTTTGTCAGTGCAGGGTCAGGATTATTGCCTTTGTTTTGTTTCATTGTGCCTCTAGATTACAACAATAATCTCTTTAATCAGATGAAATCTGTTTTGTGTTTCTAAGAATGTGTAGATAAAAGAATTAATCAAATCCACCATGTTTAACTTGACCAATGAGCCAAATATTTTCTTCCTTTTGTTTCAGATTTATTTGTACAAGTACATGTGAGTGTTTGAGAAAGTCATAATGTGGAACGTGTGCATATGTTTTCTTCATTTCTCATGCTCCGAGTCAAAAGTACCCTGTGATACTTCCATTCTATTCTGAGTAGTATAGAGAATGGTTACAGATGAACTTCTAATAAGTGACAGCTCTGGGAGAGACATGTTGTTAGGAAATGACAAGGTCACAGCAGGGCTATGAGGTTTGATTACTCCATATAGTACATTCTGTACTCTTCAAGTGGGAGCCAGACAGATGTTTGGTTCAATTTCACTTAAAAGGTATTTTCCTCAGATCTATACACTAAAGCATGAGAATGGTATGCTTTTTTATAACTCTTGAGCTCCATGTGTTATCCATTATGGATTAAAAGGTTTGCAGCTGCCAAAGTCAGTGTAAACCAGCACAGTCCAAGTATAGATGATAAGTAGCCTTTAGCCACTCCATCTTGAAGGCTTCTCCTCTGCTCCCCATGACCACTACATACAAGGTGCTCTCTGGCATCTGCAATTAGTTTCTGGCACTCTTGGATAAAGTACTAGAATACCAGGTCGACCTCTGGCTAGTCTCCTCAGGTATTTATATTAGTTACAGTACGATATGGAGAAGCAGCCTATTACTTAATGGAAAAAAGAAAGAGAATTTGAATTTTAGGTTTGAGATAAATGATTTACCATTACTGACCCAAGTGAGTGTCGCACCCTGCCCTTTGAGACACCCCAAAAAGTCATCTGGGAACTCATTGAAGATGGACTCACCCACGGAAAGGGAGGAAAAGTTACGACAGAGATGCTGAAAGCATTCAGGGAAAGTGATGTCAGCACATACGTCTCTCTCTCTCTCTGTCACACACACACACACACACACACACACACACACACACACACACACACACACACACGCACACACACCCCTTTATGTTAAGGGAAGTTTTGCAGATATTTCATAACATTGAAAGTTAAAAAGATAGAAACTGACTCAAATTCGGAATGACATTTGTCAGAACTTAGAAATGACATTACTTCCTACTTACATTCTGAGAAAAAGGGAACCCAGTTCAAGACACTCGTAAGTTTTTGCAAAGAAAGAGAAGGCCTCAATTTTCAATGTTTCTAAGTTTTAAATGACATAGGACTGAACAAATATTAGTTTGAATTAGTTTTTCAACTACCTATGCATTTAAAGCTTAGTGTCAGAGAATTTTAATCTTTCAAGACATCTTTTTAAGGAAATGGAATCACTGTAGCTTTTCCACCGACTATTCAGGCGTGTCTGCATGCTCAGCCTCTGCGGTCCTTTTCATGCGAAGAAGGTACTTACTCTATTTTTAAATGACCAAGGACACTAAGTGCCAGGAAAAGCTTATAGCCTGAAATGACAAATCTGCTTCTCTTGTCAATCTTGTTTTGTAGATGACATCTGTGGGTGTCCAAACAGATGGCTTTGCTTCCACCTTCCACGACTGTTGCATTGCAAAAGCAGGAGACACTTCCCTGGCGCAACACTAATTCTGAGAACTTGTGTATTCCACTCTGATTAACAGACTATTTTTACTTACTTGGCTTCCTGAAGACTTGTCCAGTTGCCCTCTGACCTGTTAGCAGTGCTTACCTTCATGGGCTGAACTCACATGCTCTGACCTTTTGAATAGAGAACGCTTCTGGTGGGATTTGCTTTCCTAACTGTAGAGTATAGCCTTATGGGTTGCTGGGTTGCTATAGGTTGTTGTAAGGAGCCTATGATTTGAGCTGCTCAGCGTCTATTCCTCAATATCCTGGGAGTCACTGTTTCCTTTGGAATATGCATCCCATCATGATTTATATTGGTGTGACTCTGGCAGGGTCCATGACACTTCTTTTGCCCTTCTGTTATATCCCAGCGCTGAGCAGACTGGCCACCATAGCCTACTTTATCTACTGATTCTGCTCTTTATATACCTAGAACTGCTACTTTACAATCACTTGGAGCTACATTTTTCAATTTATCCTTTTGATTTCTAAGCTAGTTAGTTTTCTAAGAGGTTTTAAATTTTTGCTCCACTTCGCTAGAATTAGTTTATTTGATTAAGAAATATAATCTGTGAGATGCTTTGTTCTAATACTAGACTAAGCAAGAAAAGACAAATCATAAAGTTTTCATATGAAAGAATAGTTATGAGATATGTTTCTAAATCTTGGCAGATCAGTGGCTAAGAAAATATCAGAGGCAGGCTGGAGAGAAGGCTCAGTGGGTAAGAATATTTGCTTTAAAAGAATGAGGACCAGAGTTTAAATCCCCCAGCACCTATGTAGGAAGATGAGCATGGTTGCACATACTGGCAGATCCTGGTAGCTTGCTGGTCAGTCAATCTAGCGAAAAGGATGAGAGAGCCTGACTTGAAGAAATAAAGTAGAAAGTGATGGGAAAAAAACCAGGATAATCCTCCCTTGGCCTTCTCACAAATGCCCATGGGTATGTGCACTTAGATATTCACATGCATGTATCACACAACACATCACATTCATATAGTCACATACTATACATTTAATCCACAGATATAAAAACGAAAAAATTGGAGGCATTTGGCACAATTCAATGGATTTCTCTCATAGTGGAGAAGCCTGCTGGGGAATAGGTCTCCCAAAGTAACTGGATCTACGAATGTCAGCACATCAGATCTACGTTTCTGTTTTCTCAGAGTCTCAGTGAGATCAGAAAGAAATATCCCTGTCACAGGTTTCTTATCTCTTAAGTCATTATTTGAACAGGCTTCTAGGTCCTTGAGATAATTTAGTAAGGAAGCCTGATGAATACCCTTGCCTTCCTTGGGATCCCATCTTAGTGAGTGGAAGCCTCTGGGGGAAACTTTTTTGGTCATTTCTATTTTAAACTTGGGACTATTGGATCCAGTGTAAGTAAAATAGAGATTAAAACCAATCAAGTAAGCTTTTGAGTTTTTGAGTCACTGCCTCAAGTAAAAGAGATAAATTCCAAAGATTTCAGAAGTGCTAAATTCTTTTCACATTTCTGGCTTTCCTTTTTACACTTAGTTTTCCTTTTTATCAGTTATGGCCAAAATTAGAAGGCAAACATGTCTACCCTGGGTAGACGAGATTCAACAGAGTCTGGTGCCTGTGGCTTGGCAAAGGTACCTCCACACACTTGTTGCTTGGTGATCATTCCATGATGATGTCTGAATCTGAAGCCAGGTTTCAGTAGCAGGGGAGAAGATCCTGCCTGCAAGCACCTCTGATTTCCTTCCCTGATTTAGGGATGAAGGGTACTGATCATCAAAATTAATGCCCAGAACTTATTTCCTGAGAAAATTCATATATTAAAAGAAATTAGTCGGGTTCCTGGTATTCCATGCGAATTGTAGCTTCTATTGTTATACTCACTAGTTAACCATTGATGTTTAATACAAACAACTCTGTTTTTGAAGCTGCCAAACTCCATTATGAATATCCAGAGAAATATAGATTTTTGCAAACAAGTCATTGTCTTGCCCATCAAATCCACGTTATTTATTCACTGTTGAGTAGAAACCATGAACTCTGACAATCCAGTGGGATCTTCGAGTTGTAGTTTTTCTAGTCGTTGGGATGTAGGCATTAGGTCTGTTCTTTAATCTTTCAAATGGATATAAATAAAACTCCTCTGTCTTCATAATGTTCTTATGATGATCATATCAAATAATAGCTAAGAAAATGCTCCAAAAAGCACCCCCAATGTAACAACTTTTTAATTAATTAATTTATTTATTTTTACTGTGACTTAATATTGCTTTACCATGACTTCAAAAGAAAATAAGAAAAGGAAAGAAATCAGTATTCCCCCCCTCCCCCTTTTCGGGTATTTTTGAGAAACAGTCTTACACAGCTGAGGCTGACCCTGAGCTACCGATCCTTCATTTCCAAAGTGCTAGGGTTATAGGTATTTACACTCATTTTTAGCATATTAGGAAAAAATTTAAAGCAATTTAAATAAACACTTTAGAATTTTATGAAGTTAGGGTGCCTAGGCAAAAGTCTATTGTGTAAATAAGTTAGGATTCAATAGGAATGGATCAAACATAGCATCTCAGATTCTCAGGGGTAGACAGAAAACTGAAGTTCTCTGTCTCCCTCTCTCTGCCCTTTTATTTTAAAAACTAACATGAGTTGAGGCTACGGAAATGAGAACCTAGCAGGTAATTTTCAGTTCATTTGGCAGAACTTCGGAATTTTTTTTTCACCTTGTAAAGCAACCAGGACTACTGTAACGTACCCTCTCTGCCCCCATATGGCTCCTCATCTGGGTTTTCTTTAGGAGTTTGGCTCATGGACATGGTTATCTGGTAGACTGAGCCCTGGTTTTCAAGGATCACTGGTTTCCACTCAGTTCCCTTGTGATTTGCAGGGGCTCCTTAGACCTTACCATTGCTTATCTTTAATTTGTTCTATCTGATGCAGATACGGTCTGTTTCCGTGTCTGATTTTACATTTGCATGGACACCTATGTCTTTTATGTCTTTGCCAGGAAAATGTTCTAGTCAAATCTGCTAATGTTTTTTTTTTTTCTCTTTTAATCTTTAATGATTTTGAATCTGTGTTAGATTCAGAAAAGCCCCCCTTTTATCACAGAATAATATGTAGACTTTTGTTCTTCCACCTTCTCCTGGTCACTTTTTTTCTTTTTAAATGCTAGCATTTGATTCTGTGTAGAAGGTGCTCTTGTGTATTGATTATAACTCCCAGGATTCCTGGGTTCACTCAACCCTGCCTTTCTTAGAACCTACGTTGGCTCACTGTCATACTGATATTCATGTTGTCTGCCAGGCTTATATTGGAAACTCAAGTCTCTGGCCCCCTCCTTCATCTCCAGAATAGGAAAAAATGTAGTTGGCATCTTTAGCAGTTATATGCTTGGCCAGAGGATACAGTGTAGAAGCAAGAACAGGTAACCCTTGTAGTGTGAATGGTGATCAAGGGATAAGGAGGGGAAAGGCAGGCAACATCCCAACTCTCTTTCTGTGAGCTTTTCCAAAGTGCTCAGAGACATCTTTTTTCCTCCTGTGTGTGTGTGTGGGGGGGGGGGGGCTCTGCCTGATTGTGACTAGCTGTGTCTCCTCATGAAGCCCTAGCCCAGTCTCCATCACCTCCTGCTGGCTTCCACTTTGCTTACCTCACTAGAGCACATAAGGCTTGATTCAGGGTCTGTTTCTAGAATACTGACACTCAGATAAGAAGCTATTAAATCTGTATCACCCCCAAATGGAATAGCCCTTTGTTACTCAGTATTAGATAACTCATTCTTCCTCACACATGTATCTGATGCTGCTTATGGGGTCTGTTCTGAACTACTGGCAGCTTTGTCCTGTATTATCATGATCCTTTTAATTCTTATAGGTTTGGGGTTCAGTATCTGGAAGGTCCTAGTGTTAAGACAGGGACTCGCTCTGTAGCTATGGCAATTCTACACACTGTGTAGCACAGAGTGGCTGTGAATTTGCAGTATCACTTCTGTTTTAGCTGCCCAAGTTCTGGGGTGATAGGCAGGCATAAGCCCCAACAACAGGATAAATGAGTCTAGGTTCACTCCAGCTTCTCTCCTTAATTCACATTCTCCTCTCACATCGCTACTGATTTTGATTTTCAGTGTATCATCCATGATTTCCTCTGAGCTACTGTCACCCTTTGGCCATCGTCTCCTACGCTAGTGTTCTTTGTGGTTTGAAATATAACAATAGGAGCCTGTTAATAATCCTCTAATATTCATTTTCTTTTTCCTTGGTGACAAAAACCACAGCTTTTCACTAAAGTTATAGTTACTTGCACAGCAAGCCCATTTTCTGAACTTCCTTGTGTCTACTCTTAATCACTATTTTCAGAAATGCCATGTAGAAAGGTCTGATGGACTTTATAAGAGACGGCGGGAGGTGACCTCTGCCTCTACCTCCCACCATCCTTTCCTCCAGCTTCCTGCTTAGAGTCTGATAGACATTTTGGACTATGAATCTGAGGCCATGCACAGTCAAAAAAGTAGATAGATCTCTGCTTTCCTGGAGAACCAGACCCTAACCTTTCATAATGATATTTAGACTATGTTTCCTTTGAGATGATTCTGTGTAGGGCTCTCTGCTTTTCACAGGCAAATAGAATCAAGTGGGTGTATTGAAGAAATGAAGTATGAGGGACAAAAGGAGCCATGAATTAAGGTCCCCTATCCCTTATCATGGTCAAGAATTTGGGCACCTTTTAGAAGCTTTCAGATCAATCTCATATGATTGCCATGGGCTTCACATGAATCACTAGATAAATAATGTGTTTAGCAGTCTCAGAAAGAGTCATCAGCTCATGCTTAGCCTAGGGGTTTGGAAATCCATATCTCAAAACTAAATCTAGTTAGAACTCACACTGTTTCTGATGGCCTCTTGATATGGAGAAAAAACTATAAGAAGATACTTCATGGTTCTAGGACTCCAACATTCCTCAAAGGGAGTCTTCAAAACGTGTTGTCATAAGTCCTGGTATTAGAGGTCATGAATTCAACTTTTGGCTGCTGGATGATGGAAAGAATACACACTGCTGAGAAGAGCGTATGGGATTTGCCTCTAAAAGGAAAGTATCAGATTTGGAGTCAGGGATAGGTGGGGATATAGGGCTTCTCTGTGGAGCATGTGTTCATGATGGACTTACCCAAGGGTCTTTTTCTCTCATGGGCCCACAGACATGGTTACTCACAAGGTTCCAGGAAACAAGAAATGAGTGCTTTACTATTTACACAATGAAGTCTGAGTGAAGGTGCTGAGGACAGGAGAGAAGGGGGCGCTGAGGCTTCCAGCTCTGGGCTCCTGGAGGGTTCATTACGTGTTTAGAGTTGTTCGAGTTGTGGCTGGCATAGGAAAAAATACCAGAGTCTGACACTGGATCAATTATAGTGCCAACTGAACACTCCTCCCTTGCCACACTCGCAAGTGGGACCTGGAGGCTCACATCTTATGTCCACTTTTCTGGGGTGCAGAGTTCAGAACCTGCCTGTCATGATGGTCACAGGTCCTACATGGTTTCTGTTCATAATCTTTATTGACTGTGCCTTAATGTCATGAAGTAATAATCAGGTCAAAGTCATGAATGCAACTCTTTTACTAGCTGCTGAGATAAAATTTTCTTAATAGGTCTCATGTCTTTGAACTCACATTCAAAGTTTTAAGGCTGTTAAATGGCTGTTGCCATTGTGACTCCTTGATTATAAAAGTAAGTGTGTGTGTGTGTGAACATCGGGCTAGAGGTCAATTTTGGATCCTTGGATGGCATTCTACCTTGTTTTATGAGATGGAATTTCTCACTGGCATGGAATTTGCCACAAACTAGACTGGCTGGTCAATTATAAATTTAATTTTTAACATTTTTGTTAACAGTGGTGTTTAAAACATTATTACATTTTATTTTGCATTGCTAGAGATAGAATATAGGGCGTTGGACACATGCTCGTATCTCTCCATCTCACTTATTGATCTTTGAAATATAAAGACTTTTTTTTTTAATTGAGAAAAGTTCTATCTTTTCTACATAAATAAAACAGTAGACATTAAAAGGCTTTGTTTCTATTCTTCTTGTGTGAAAGAATATGTGTGTTCTAACATACTTTTCTGAAATACTCCAGTGTTATTTTTTGGTATAGATGGACCACCACAAACACAAGAGCATGAAAGGACTTACTTAAAATTACTCTTGGGCTGAGTCAGGCACAGGGTCAGATTTTAGGATCCTTTGATTGTTCAATGATGGAGTAAGTAAGATAAGACAGAAAATTGGTACCAGGAGGCTGAATATGGGAGCATTTCCACCACAGCAAGGAGCAGAAGGCAGCATCCTCTGAATCACTCACTTTAGGTCCATGGAGACCCCAAAGTATTTTCTTTCTGATTTGCTGAAGAGCATGAGGAACTTGTTTATGGATTTTTTAGCCTGTGAAGGAGTTACTTACAAGGCTCGCCCTTCCCAGGCATTTCCTTCCATTTCTCTCTGTTTATGGAACTATGTTTCTACATTATTGTAGTGGATTTTTGCTCTTTTCTTTGGCTATCTCTCTCTCCTTTCTCATCTTGGTTAGAGTTTCAAACCTGGGAATATTCTAGATATAAAGCTCTCCATGAAAACTAATTCTTAGATGAAAAACTAAATTAAAGAGATGAAATGCACATACTTTACTTCCTTGTGCAGAGCCTCAGCAGATCTGTCTTCATGGAGAACAACACTCCAGTCTTGATGCAAGAGTGTTCCTCTGCCCTCGGCACCCTATCTACACTGAAGTAGTAAAGACTTCCTGATCTGAAATGCCAGCATAAGAGTTGAACTAGGATTAAACTGTATCAAAACAAAATGATTTGACTCAGTTATTAAAAATAAAATGATAAAACTGGCATTCTTTTCTGTCACTGATGATCTTAGGAGGGAAAACCTTGGATATTCGTGAGATTAATATTTCCTGTGATTTTTAAGGGTGTTATCTGAACTTGATAGGGATATTTATTGTGGTTTCAGACCACTAGAAAAGTGTGATGATTTCACTGAGAAATCTTCCTTATAGGCTTGGTTATTTGGACACTTGGTCCCAGCTGATAGTGCTTTTGGGAACTTTTGGGAGTGTGGCCTTGGTGGAGGGGTAGGCTTTGAGAGTTTAAAGCCTCAGACTTCTTCCAGTTCATTTTCTCTCGTCATGTTTGTGTTCAAATATCTCTCTCAACCTCCTCCTCTGGTGGCCATGTTTGTGTCTTGCTCCCATGCATCCTTGCCATGATAGACATTCTCTCTTCCATAAGTCTGCTTTGCTTATAGTGTCTTATCACAGCATCAGAGAGTGACTACCACAGAAAGTGTACAGGAGACAGAACTCAGAACTGTAAATTCTGAGAAAGGCTTTCACAGAATTTACAGATAGCTTGGACCATGTGATACTAGAATTCTACAGGAAGATTCTTGAATCCCTTGTCTTTCCTGAAGAAGCATAGTATTTAGATATGAGATTGGGGATCATGCATTTCCTTAAGCTCTAGATTAGTGGTTCTCAACCTTCTTAATTCTATGACTCTTTAATACAGTTCCTCATGTTGTGTTGACCCCCAACCATAAAATTATTTTATTGCCACTTCATAACTGTAATCTTACTACTGTTATGAATCATAATATAAGTATTTGATATGTGACACCTAACAGGGTTGTGACCCACAGGTTGAGAACTTTTGCTCTGGGTGATTCTTGTACCCATTAGAATTCCAAACCCATTGTTATAAATTTGCAATATTCACAGTTTCTCATATAATTTCCAGACACCAGACATTAATGTGCTTCATATTTTATGTGTAATGTGTTCTTTCATTGTACAAGTGAGAAATAAAGCTACATATGTTATTCTAAATTCTATATAGGTGAAGTCACAAACAGATTTTTTTTTTGCTCATGTGTATAACCTTGCACTATTATGAAGCCATGTTGAAGAACATGCAGCCAATTTAAGGTATGAGGGAAAGTGAAAAATTTGCCAGTGTGACAAGTAGTTTTAAAAAGAGAAAGGACATTATCCAATTTTCCTCATCTGTATAACTGTTCTAAAAATCACTGTGGCTCTCACATGCATACACCAGACCTGATACAAAATAATCGGCGTCACTTTCGAATCTCAGAGAACACTAAAGAAGAAAATGAGTGAAACAGGACTCTTTCCAGGGTGTATCAGAGGAAGTGAACCTTGATTGATCTTGTCTCACACTTCTTGTGCTACTGTTATTGGTTTTGCCTTCTAAAAATTCAGAAACCCTGCTACACTATGCATTTGAGCTCTAAAGTCCACATGAGCCCACTAGACTATGATATTATAGGTCTAGACACTCTGCCATGGGGATTATAGGAGTTCGGAAGTGTCTGTCATTTTCCCCCAGACCTACATTAGCACTAACCACATAACTTCATGGTAAGATTTTAGACCTGTCTTTTAGCATTTAGAAATTTCATCTGCTAGGGAGGATACTGGGTAGGAGTGAAGAGTTCTGCACGCCAGGGATACTCTGCCATTAATCTGTGGTGTTACCTTTGGGTAACATACCTTTGGTACATTCTTTCTGCGGTTCATTTTATTCCATTTTTTTTCAAGTACATGTCCACACAGCTGCCACAATAGCTTTTTCCAAAACAAAGTCTGCATTATATAACCTCCTTGCTTCAGTAGCAACCCACAGCTTACAAACAGTGGCTTTCAGCTCTGCTTGTGACCTTATGTCGCTTACAAAGCAATTTACCATTTCTGAATATAGAGTCTGAGCATTTTATGCTTCCTCAGGAAAAAATTCCCTGGATCCCTGAATCCCCAAACCATTGAGACCCCCTCACAATCTGATCACACCTCATGGGGCTTACTCCACCTAGCTCTTTCTGCCATGATGCTCACTCTCTGGTCAGTTTGGTGAGCCATGGCATGCCTCCCCACCACTGGGGCCTATCCAGAGCCACAGATCATGCGAGGAGTCTCCGTGAGAGAGAGTAGAAATCTCACTGTAATTCTATAGCACTTTATATTCACATTTTAAAAATTATAAGTAGTATGGAATTTTATTAAGGATTTCCATTATTAAATTTATTTTAAAACTTTCCCAAGAATAATGACAGTACAAACTACAGCTCATCTTCTATGTTAGCATCATATTGCTTTAATAGTAGAGTTATAGATAACATGTGAATTCTTGCTTACTCCCTTTTCATATTTTCCATAATTACCTCATACTTAAAATTTTATTTTAGTATGTGTTTGTATATGTATTTGTATGCACACATGTGCAATGCCCACGAAGGGCAAAAGAAGACACTGGATTTCCAGGATCTGGAAGTTCAGGACGTTATGAACAGCACTTGTGGGTGCTCAAGTCCTTTGTAAGAACAGCAAACTTTTGGTACCATGAAAGCTAGTCACTTCTCACAGGAGACTTTAGGTCACTTCCAGTCACGGGTCTATGGGCCCTATTTGTGTGTTTTTAGCACTAGGAACTTGACATCTACCTTTGGGTGGTAACAAATGGTGATAACAATAGCCTGTGGGTTCAGGGAGTTTCTTGAACAACCCTGGCCTACAGCTCAGAAGAGGGCTTTCTTAAGCTTGATGTTGGGGTTTTTTTGTTAGATAGTCTTTGACTCTTGGAGGGAACATTATTGGCCCAGATGGGAAAATTTCATTTAAACTTTATATGTGCATTTATATACAATCCCATGCACATAGATTTTAGGTTAATTAAAGGCTACTAGTATGATTCCTTATGATTTTTGCAGTTATTCATAGTTCTTGTTTAATATTTCAGACATTTACAGATACCAGATATTCTCTAAGTTTTGATATATACCCCTCCAATCAATCATTTTTTTTTCTTTTAAAAACTGTGAAACTTCAAAATTGGCTTCCTCTTTTATCTAAGAACTACTTGGGAAGTGTCTCATCAGCTCCTCTTGAACAGCAACTTTTTTTTCCCTGTGGTAACATGAAATACACAGAGCACACATTTCAGTAGCAGGCAATGCTGAAGGAAGTCTAGACCCAGACACTGATAGGGGTGGTTGATGTGGGTGAAGTGCATGATAAGCAGTCTGGGGATTGATTGCTTGGAGACTAAGAACAGGACCAAAGATGCAGAGAGGAAATGAGAGAGAGAGAGAGAGCAGAGAGCAAACAGCAGGATTCAACCGAGGGCTGGTCTTGGCTCTCTTTAGCACAGATAATGTTGAAAGGTGCATTCTTCCCCTATGACGACCTTCTCCAGGCTCAGTACAGCTGAGTGCTGTAGAGACATCAAGAGTCATTCACTGGCATCTTTCATCATCACACTCAGGGGGACAAAGCAAGGGGCATATGCCATTTGGGAAGAAGAGACTCCATGGCCTCTTACTCTCCTCCTCCTATTCATGAGGGATTTCTTTAAAAGAAATGTGAAAGAAGTGTCCCTCAAGTGATGAAATGTAGAAAAACTGGGTAACATGTTTCTTTCTTTGTCATACGGATTGTACCAGCCATACTGGTGTCTTCACCAAAAACTTTTCGCAAAAATGGCATATTCATTTTCAAATTCTCTATTTGTCTCTTTTTTCCCTCTTTTCTGACACAGCCTAAGCATTGCTTGTGTACAGCTTTATGGGTGAACCTTCAAAGCAACAAACAGTAGCTTGAAGGAAGCCTGGGATGAGTGTGAAGGCAGCCTGTACCTTTCTTTACTCTTCATGTCTGAATAAATGTTTCCTTTCTTTTATTAGGGGTAGGTGTTTTGGGGTCTAGAGTTGAGAGGAGCATGTCTGCCCACATCTTTACTGTTGTTTTTATTTCAGATGGGATAAAGTTTTCAGGGATGAAGTAGTCACCAGCATACTTTCACCCTGGGTGGAGGACTGTGGAAATGTGCTTCCTGGTTTGTCTGCTCTGTGCCGGCATTTCTGTGTCACATGCAAGACATCACATGATGGCTGGCAGCCCACACCAGACAGGCAGAAGTTTAGTAGGAAGGACATGCCCTTTGATCTGAAACATTCCAAGGACTATATGAATTTTGAAAGAAACAGAAGTTTGAAGAATTCTGTTATTGGGGTGACCCTCTTTCTTTTTGAATATCTTTCCAGAAACAAAAGTACTGTCTTTGTTCCTTGGATAATCTGCTCCCAGTCTATAAAGTTTTCTAGAAATTATTGGCTTGATTTATTCACCTCAAGGCAATATCTCTTTGCTGTAGTAGAAAATGCTAATTGTCTCCTGATACCAGTCCTTCAAGCACAAGAGAACATTGAATCCTACTGGGTCTATGCTGCCTTGTATAGCAGACTCCGTTTCTGAGTTCGCCTTATAGCTGCTGCTCATGCTCAGATCACCAAGTCTTAGTTTCTTCTTCCATCTGCTTAAGCTTGCACTGGACTGAGCTAAATGCAGCTATTCTGAGGCCATTTGATCAAATGAAGGACCCCAAGCTCCAGAAACAGAGCAACACAATGGAAGGTGCTTGGGTCTTGAACACTGATGAGAAGCATCTGAACTCAGCTTGTTCTACATCTCAGTGGCTGGGGTCCTGCTTCAGAAGCTGAACCTGGTCCTAATAAAAGGATGCATAAAGTGTGGTCCAGGAGAGTTTGAGAAAATCAGATCCCACATCACCTTAGTACTTTAGATCAGTGGGATGTTGTGGCTATTCTTCCTCTGGATCAGTGGCCAGTTTCATAGGTGACCCTGACAAACTCTCCATGTGAGATTCTGATATTTCTACTTTAGAGTTCTGTCCACAGCTTACCAACAGCACATGCCAATAAGCAAAAGGCCACACAACGTATCTGTGTGGGAAAATGGCCATCCTCTAAATTTGTGTCCTGTATATGCACTTTAGAATGGGCAAGACTGCTATCCCTAAGTGGAGAGATAAAATGTTCTCTCTGCTTACACAAAATGAAGTTGTAATTTTCAATGCTTTCCTAGCATGAGTTATATCAAGTGATGAGAAAGAACTAGAAATCATCTATTTGAAAATAAGTTTTAATAATTTTTAGTCCAGGGCTTGGTGTAGGCAGACTTTTCCTACCAGGCAGTTCCAAATAAGCACTCAGAGACTTATTATTAATTATTAAATAGCTTAGGCTTGTCTCCAGCAAGCTCTTACACCTGAAATTAAACCATTTCTATTAATTTATGTCCTGCCCCAAGGCATGTTTACGTCATCTATGTTGCTTCTTTCACATCTGGCTGGTGACTCTTCAGACTCTGCCCTTCTTCTATCCAGAATTTTCTCTGTCCTGAAAATCCTGCCTACCTATTGGCCAATTAGTTATTAACAATAAGTAAGTTTTTCACTAACGTATTTTCACAGTGTACAGAAGGATTATTCCATAGATTTCCCCCTTTTATCTAAATAAAAAAGAAGGCTTTAACCTTAATATAGTAAAATTATATACAACAAAGCAGTTATCAAGTAAGAATAAGTTACAGTATCAAATCCATTGGCATTTGGCAAAATTAGAGGAAATACTCTATAATCTATCCTATCTTTATGAGTTCAAAGTTCTATATCAAATTTACCTTTTATCATACTTAAGGAAAGGAAAATTCCAAGTCTAATTATTTAGTCTTTGACTCCATCAAAGACCCCAGAAGGGTGAAATGTTAAGTAACACCAGGAACATCTGGCTGCCTGAACAGTCACCCAAAGTTCTTCTGTAATGTTGGGGCATTTCTATTTGACTTACAGGCCTAGAATATCTGACAGACATTTTTGAGAAGCAGGGAATTTTGAAGGACTGTCCTATTTTGTATTGGTAAAGTTTGGCAGGCTTTGTGTGTGTGTGTGTGTGTGTGTGTGTGTGTGTGTGTGTGTGTGCCTGTGCCCTGCTCATTCAGTTTGGACAGTATATTGTCAGCAATTGAGGCAAGGGCAGTTTCTTTGTCCAAATGGCTAACTTTTTTAAAAAAGAGAAAAAACTTCATATGGAGCTTCTTCAATGCTCATTATTCTCTGTTGAAGTAAATTGATGATGAACATGTCTCACTATCATGAAAAGCCTTAGGTTATTAATATTATATGTCATATTTTGTAGATCTTTAAAGTATTTGAAGACCATCAATCTCTATCTAAATATCTGTGTATGACCTTTAAAACACACCTAACATGACTACAAGTTTGATTGTAATAGGAGACTAACTACTAGCTTACATTTCTTTATTATCCTAAATAGTTTTTAACAATAACTTTTAAGATATAGACATTTATATTACATATTTAAACGAACTACATAGGTATAATACCTTAAACAAGAGTAGAAATGTATGTACAATATGTTCTAAAAAATAAACTTAAGTTTGCATCAATCTACAAAAATATCTTAAGCAATAGTAAAAAAATATATACTATATAATAAGAATAACCTAAAATTTGTACTACTGTATAAAAATCCATAACAATGTAAAAGATTTAAGACTAGTAGTTGCTTTTTTAGTTTAAAAATAGATTCAATAATCTAACCTTTTATTCAATCATTTCTATATCCTCCCATTTTTCATTTCAGAATGAGTTTCTTGAATCTAATATTTTTTGTTTAGCATTTTTTTTCTCTGACCATTACTAATAACAACTTCTAACTAAACCCTCTAAGTGATGATAAATATCCATAACACATTGAACAATCAAAACCTCCCATATTAGGAATGTGGGCATCATGTTCTTAAAATTATTTTCTATTATCTGAGGATGATGACATCTTTAGGGGACCCTGAGAAAATTGGGATAATTGTCAAGTCCTAGAGAGCTAGCTTGTTATTCAGTCTCTGTAAAATGGGAAAGAGCAAGAGTTATTTAAATCCCTGTCTCGAGTAGTCTATTAGGCTGAACCATCTCTGCTAGCCACTTTGAAATTGCCTGAGAAGTTTGTAGTCCAAAGCCCATCTTTTGGTGGTTTTGTCAGCTTAGTAACATTGCCACAACCCAGGTGAAATCACTATCGTGGGACCCCATCCTCCTTTTGGAGATTTCATAGTCTATTGCTGTTGAACACATTGCTGTTAGGAATGGTCACAGTTCATTGCAGAAAACTTAAACATTTTGAATGTCATATGCAGCAGATCTTGAAGAGGTTAAAGGACCACAATTTGTTAAGTACATCCAGAGTATAAAAACTTGATTCCTAATTATCTGATAGAGACTCAAGCCTGTGATCGTATTAGGAAAACTAGATCAAGCCTTTTTCCAGGATTATTTAGTATTCTAAATGACCATTAGTAACATGTCAGAAAGTTTAACATATATGTATATTTATAAATTTTGATATAATATTTACACCTTTTAAATTTTAAAGAGTCCAAATAAAGCCAAAGTATTAAGAGATTAGTGACAATAGAATAGTCCCTTAATTTGTCTTTTTCTTCTGTAGTGTATCATATGGCTCTTCTGACATGAGATAGAGATTTTGAATTTGCTTTTTAACAAGAATGCTTGGGCTTAGAGAAGGAGAAAACCATACTCAAACTCCAAAGCTATCTTTAATTTTAATTGAACTGGGACTGCCAAAAGACCATTTGCCTTACATGTCTATAATACATAAACTTTTAAAGGTAACATACATATCTGCATTAAAATAACTACAGAACATGTATGCAAGTCAGTCAAGGATGATTTTTTTTGTCTTATGTTTGAGCAAGTAAAATATATGTTACCTTTTTTTGTATTTTTTCTAAGTTTATTTCTTTGTTTGTAGCCAGAATTTTCAGGGGATCTTCCTCAATCAAACCTGATCCATATCAACCTGTAATGAATCCAAAGCTTCTCATTTCCTGTGGAAATAAAAGCATAACTTCTTCCCCAAAGCAACACACTTTTTGTCTTCCACTTTGAAGTCAAGATATTTTTAGAATATATAGGTTGGTTTAATCTAGTAGCTTTCATAATAAAATGCCTCTTAGCAGCTATTGCTCATGCATTAGCATTCAAAAAATTCAAAGACAACACAATACAGGATTCAGACTCTCTGTGTATTTCCTATCTTTATTCCAAAACGACTTAGAATAATTTCCACAAACTGGCAGATTGTAAACATGTAGCCCAGTATATCTTTGTTGGTAACTCCCAGCTCTGCCTTTGTAGTAAAAGAGGCAATAGGCAGTTAGTTCATAAACACATGGCTGTTACCAATCTCTAGAGAAATTTATTTACAAAAATAAATGTGGGAGACTACATTTGGCCTGTAGACAATAGCTTGCTAACACCCAACCTAGATTCTATTCTAATTTTGTTCTGTTACTGTGATAAGGCCACTGACCAGAAGAAACTTGGGAAGAAAGGGTTTGTTTTACTTTATAGCTTATTCTGTCATGAAGGGAAGTCAGGGAAGCAAGCAGAGGTAGGAACTGTAGCAGAGACCATGAAGGAGCTCTGCTTAAAGGCTGATTTATCCTTATCTGGTCATCTAGCTTTCTTATACAACTCAGGACCACCTGCCCGGGGTGGTTTTTATCCATAATGCACTGGGCCCTCCAACATCAATCATTTTTACAGACTTGCCTACAGACCAATCTGGTGTAGGCATTTTGTCAGTTGAGAGTCCCTTTTCCTAGGTGACTCTCGCTTCTATTAAGTTCACGAAAACCTAACCCCTAAACCCTAACAGGCCCCTCCCTGCTTTAGTTGAATGCAAGGACATTTGAATGGAAGTTGTTTTGTTTTGCATTCTGCTTACCTTAAATGAGATGTGTTTTGACATTTGTATTATTATTAATAACAACAACAATAATCTTTTAAAAAATATGTTAACATTTTAGTAGCTATTTGCTTTGGCACAAACTATCTCAATAGCTGCCTGGCAGAAGCACTTGCTACCCCAAGAGTCAGTGCTTACCCCTTCCTTTGTGCCAATGCTCATTGATAGACTGGCTAAGAATGCTCAAGAGAACAAAGCCACATTAGAGCAAGATTTTTTCCTTTCTTTCTCCCTCCCTCCTTCCTTCTAGATCTGACTTCTTATTTTTAATATTACTTCTAGTAGCCATGTGAGAGATATAGAAGGTAGAAAAGGTTTCAAAGATTTGTGTGTTTTCATAGTAAAAATTGTAGCATAACTTCCGAAGTAAGAATACGAGAATTTTTTCTTCTTCCAAGCTCATTTTTCAAAACATTTCTCCCACCCTCTGCAGGCCAGAGATGATTGATTGGGGCATTCATCTTTGCTTTTCCTTATATTTGGAAAATCCTTACAGAAAGGGGCAGATCCATTGAGAATTTAGCAAAACCAGGTAGCCATGTCCTAATATTGGAGGATTCATGGGCCTGTTTCTCGCCCTCTTCCTCTCTCTCCCCCTCCTCCTCCCCCCCCTTCTCTCACACACGTACACACTTTTATATGGTCTCAAATCTGTCCACTGACAGTGAGTACTCCCTTTGAAGGCCTGAAGGAACCAGGCTCACCTCATCAAATTTCCACTTCATACCTGGGGCAAACAGCCTGTGTGGACACAAGATAACCCCTCTGCAAACAGGGCAGGCTTTAAAAGGGAACACAGTAAATACCCAGGGTGTTTTTCCTTTCTTCAGCCATGTTTGGTGGAGGAACTAGGTGCCCCCTTGACTCTTTAAACAAGAGGCATTCTTTGATGTAGGAGACCACACTAGCTTTTTGCAGTCTGTGGTGGGAGGGAGTCAAGGAAAGGGGAATTAAAGTTCATAGAGGAAGCTGCAGGATTTTGAGCAAGCTGAGATGTGACCTTCAGAGCTTGCCAAATCCACAAGGAAACACAAATTGCCTTTGGATGGCTTCTCAATGGCCCCTCTGTGGCCCAGAGTCCCAGGCCCTGGTGGGATGCTCTCTGATGTGATTTGGAGGATGAGCCTACCCAGCAGGGACCTGCCCTTATGCACTTGGGAGGCTAACAAGTGGCATGAGTCCTGTGAGGACATGGGGAATGGAAGCATACATATAGATCTCTTGGCCTTATTGTCTTTACTATACTTACTTTCCCCCCAAACATTTGCCCAGCTCTAACTGGCTTTTTGCCATAAGGCTGATGGGTGGCATTTAAGTTTCGGCTTCTATGGAACTTACTCAGGCTTCCATCATAAACTCAAAGATGAGCCCTGCTGATATTTCTCAACATGTGTCTTGCCGACCCCTCAGCCCTGAAATGGTTGTTTTTCTCTGACCTAAACTCTTGTTTATTTAGTCCTCTTAAAGGCTGGAAATGCTGCCAAACCGTGGTTTTTGTTTGATTTTATGTTTTTATTCTCCCACAGACACAAGTAAAATCAGTCTTAAAAGGACCTATGTTTATGATTGTTGTCTAGTCAGAGGGTCTACATCTCAGGGACTAACCCAAGACTGTTGTGTTTGGGATCCACAAAAATGAGTCTGCTGATATTGTAAGGTTTTTAGTTTTGTTTATGTGTGTGTGTTTTGATAGAAGACATCATTCTGTAGCCCAGGATGGCTTAGGATGTACTGAATAGCCTGGGGTGCTCTTAACTCAAATATTTCTCCTGCTTCAGTTTTCTGAACACTAATGTTACAGGTGTGAACCAGGAGGCCAAGGCTCTGACACTTCAAAGTCTCTCTTGCTTCTCTTGAGGTGTCAAAATCATTACCTCAGAAATTGGAAGGACACAAAATAAAATCCTCACTTACATTATAGGCGTGTGAACTTGGAAACTTAATTTGTTTAAATCTCAGTTTCTTTGTAGAGAGATGCAGGTAAGACTTGCTTCGGGCTTTTTTGGAGAGTGAATGTGTTCATTTCTACTAAACAGCTGGGTTCATGTCTAGTGATAGTGTGGAAGGAAGGAATGCTTCCTCATTCATCCCCAGCCCCACCCTGTGTTGTCTTTCATTCTTCTAGTTTATGGATTTTAGTCATAGTTCTCTAGAGGGACAGGACCAAAAAGAATACATGTGATTAAAAGGAGGAGTGAGTAGGTTGGCTTACATGGTCAGGTTGCCTAGTCCTGCAAAGGCTGTCTGCAGGCTGGTGAGCTAGGAAAACTGGTAGCTAGCTTTTTAATCTAAGAAGTTGTAGTAAGAAAGGCCAATAGTGCAGTCTCAGACCAAGACTGATAGGGAACCCTAGAGAATTACTGGTCAGTGAAAATCCGCATTTAAAGGCTCAATAATCTATAATCTGTCATCTATAGGTGACAACTGTAATCAGTAGTGTGCCCACTTTTGTGTAATATACTAGAACCTTCCATTTTTTCCTATTTACTCCATCTGACACCCATACTTTTTCCTATTCATTGAATGACCTACACCCCAATCTTCAGATACCATCACAGACACACCTACAAGTATATTTTACCTATTTTGCAGGCATCTCTCAGTCTCGTCTAATTGTCAACCAAACTTAATCATCATTATGCACACGAGGAATGCAGTGAAGGTAGCCCTCCACCTTGTAGCAGATTGCACAAGGCAAAAGGAAAGTCTAAGATGCGGTCTCTGAAGTTGCATGTTCCACAAAGGCATGGCAGAGAGAACTCCTCAAGGATGTAGTGCAGGAATGGAAGGTGGACACAGCTCTCCTGAGATTCTCATGCAGCAGGCAACTCAGGCTTCTTACATATTTCTTTCTAGCAATCAGTATGGAGACTGAGATGAACAAGACAGGACCAACCTGGCTTCCTATATACATAGAACAAGAGTTACGGGCAAGGCCTGTTCAGGTGGCACAGTAACCATTACAGAACATACAGATAATCTTACTGAGGGTTATCTGCTCTCTCTCTCTCTCTCTCTCTCTCTCTCTCTCTCTCTCTCTCTCTCTCTCTCTCTCCCTTTACCTTCCTTACTTAAGGGGTCAGTAAAGTGCATTCATAATCTCCCCTGTAAACAAAAGGTCTAGTTCCAGGAGCTTCGCCTGTTCTATGAACAGTGGGTAGAGTTGCACTTCAAGAGAGTCCCTGTCAGACCAGGATTTGGTAGGTTCTGTACAGTATGGATAGTGTACATTAGAAAGATAAGTTGTGTTGAATAGGACCATCCCCATTACTGATGGGTCCCTTTACCAGACTACTAAAAAGATGGCATCCTTTATTTGTTTTTTTGGAGCATGAGGACATTCTTGGCCACATGTACATTAGTATTTTAGAAATTTATTCAGAGAAACTGGATGAAGAAGATGCTGGACACTGGAGGCTTATTATTTTATGGCCAGGAAAACACAGTCACCTCAAAAGGCCTGTAGAGGACACTGTATGGAGGAGGAGGTGCTTCTTATGCAGCTCCTTTGAAGATGAAGAGGGAGAAGGATGGCTTGAGGAGGGTTGTACGAGGGGCAATAGGGTGCAGGACCCATATCAAGTTGGAGTACATCATAGGATGAAGGCTGGATATTCCCAGATTGCTGAGACTGGAGCCATTATGTGAGACTTTTCTGCAAAGTATATAAGTGATGGATATTTTTGGCGTAATGGGATCTTTCTAGGACTTTGCACTGGTCATTTTTGCATAACTGTGATGAAATATATGACACAAACAACTATGGAGAAAAGATCTCTGCTCATGGTTTTAGAGGGTTAGTCCATTACAGCAGAGAGGGGAGGGCTGAGCGCATCATGGCAGTGGAAGGATGCACCAAAGACTACTCACTTCATGAACGACCAAGAAGCAAAAAAGTGAAGCAGGAACTAGATTTAGGTATTCTTCAAAGGTCCACTTTTAGTGACCAACTTTCATCAGCCAGTCCCTGCCCCCCAAAGGTTCCACAACCTCCAAAAAATACCACTACCAGGGAATCAAGCATTCAAAATATGAACCAGTGGGGATCTTTTATATTCTAATCATAACAGAGCGTTTTGATTCTAAATGTGTCCATCTTATTGGTATTTTGTGCCACAAATAGGCACTAGGCTTGTGAAAGGAATGTGTGGGTCATCTCCATCTTCACTGAGTCTATACTGGCTCTTGGAGCTCACATCTACCCAGTAACCCACACAGTCTCCTTTGTTTAATGGTGGGACATCCTGGGCAGATGGCCATGCAATATTCCTCATCCTAGAAAGGGAGGGTAAATCATACTCCTAGACCATACTAGACTCATGACTCAAAGGTAGTTGTGGTATTTTGGTGAGCGCGTGTTAAACTATGAATTTCAAAATTTTCTGAAATGATCAAAAGCTATTTTTGCTTTCAAACTAAAAATACACATTACCAGGAAACTGAGGTAGGCTGTGTCCTGCCTTAAGCTTTCTATATAGTGCAAAGTAGTGATGTTTTTAGAATCTATCCTGCCTTCAGAAGCTTCATTTTACAAGCAGCATTTGACTCCATTTTGAGAATATAGGATGACTTTGCAAATAACTGTGTCATGAAGGGGTTGAAAATCTCACTAGGGAGACAACTTTGTTTAATATAACCACGTACATTACTTTTGTAATAGTTCCACTTAGAAATTGCACTTAGGTCCATTATAAGATAATTTAGAAAACACTCAACAGCTAATGACTCTGGGTAGTCATTCTCCAAATAGCCATGTATACATCATTCTTTAATTATAGTGCTGTGATAATCTACTGGCAAAGTGGTGAGATTACACATTGGCCGTCTACCCAAGCTAGGAGCTAGGGAAAGTTTTTTCCAAGGAAGTGGGTTTAAGCATACAATTGCAGAGTGAAGAAAAGTTGGCCACAGGCAGAGGAAGTCAAGACGAGGAGTTCAAAGCCACCAGGTGGAGACAATAGGAAGAACAAAGGTTCCCGGAGGTCTTGAGGGACCGAGATCCAGTGTGGATTTGAAAGCCCTGTCAAGGGTCCTCTAAATTCCCCCTTTCTACTTTTCAAACAAAGAGAGTTCACTGTTTGTTCAGTTCCCTACACACACTTATTTGTAGCTCCCCAGCCCCTTATCTCCATCTTCCCAACCTCCATTCTCTGTCCGTACTAGTAAGCCACATTAAAGGCTGTGTGTTTACCAGCTTCTTTTTTGACCCTGGTCAGCAGAGTTCTCATAGAAATCATCTGCGTCTAGACAAAAGATTGGCTAGTCTTTGTGAAAGTGAGTGTTTCAGGTCTGACTCAACCAGACTGAGAGCCAAGAAAGAAAAGATAAGGCAGATGGGAAAGAGCTTCTTAATGAATGGCAATAAAACACAACCCAAAGGTGAAGGCAAGTAATAGCCTTGGCGTTTCCTGCGGCTGCAGCCCCAGACAGGCTCATGAAAACTTCTGAGGATTAAGATGCAGGGAGGTTATGTCATTTCCTTTTAGCCTTCGTGTGTAGCCCTTTCCTTTCTTCTCCTCTGATCTCTATCCCTGACACCTCAGGCTCTGAATAGTCACCCCTTAGTTTTTCCAATGGAAATATTGTTCCTCTTAAGCGGGATAAAATGTCCAGGCTAACAGAGCACCTAGGGAATGGAGATTACTAAATAAAAACATCTTTCCTGTTATCTTTAATAATAAATAAATCCCCTTTGAAGAAGGTGTGTTTATTTACAAGATGGTTGGAAAGCTGCATGTTTAATGTAAATTAGGGGCTGATAGTTCAAGTAGCAGCTTACAAATTATGTGGAAAGATGAACATTGATAGAAAACTACCCTATTCTCCACAGTCATCTCCAGGTGGAGGAATTTACAATATAAGTGTGCATAAGAGACTCTACCCTAGGGCCACCAGTAGGAATAATCTTCCCAGAAATAGGGATTAGAAGTAAGGTTTAAGATAGGAGCCAAGATTGGATTTGTGGAGCATGTGAGTGTGTACACGTTCATGCCTATTTATGTGGGTTCCTGTGAAGGTGTATTTGTGGGGAGACATATTGTTTGTTCTCATTGAGTATCCAGGAGGATATCTTGGGTACCATAAAGCATCTCCTCATTGTCACCCATCACCTGGGAAGCTGAAGGATTCTCTTGGGATCCAATTCTGTGTCCAGGGTAAGTGGATGTAGGTGCTTTTGAGAGAACATGAGCGTATAGAAGAATGCCCTGAAAGGCTGGATTCCATATGCTAGGAGTTAGTGCCACGGATGATAACACCTCATCTGTGGCTGGACGCATTTCTGAATGTTAAAAGATGCTCTGAAGTTGAGCAGTTAAGGCATAAAAAAATCTCTTGTACAAACTTTTGACATTTTCTTACTCTTGCTTCCCTTGCTGTTTGGAAACTGAAGTGGGAACAAGATGGATTTTGCAGTTAGACTCAGGTTCACATTTGAGCTCAGCCATTTGTGGTCTGAACTTCTGTTTTCCTGTTGATCAAGTGAAGCAAGCCCTTGGTTTATAGCCTTTAGCTGAGGGTTACTTACTGTATAACTGCTCCTAACGCTCTGTCAGTCAGCACTGAAATGTTAGCAAGCATACCTTTGCACATAGGACCGATCAAATGGAATTGCTTAGTTATATATCTGTTTAATTATTTATCTATAGTTTGCTTACAGCTTAGACGGTAGATTCCATCACCTTCAGGATCAAGCATGGTGCCTGGAATGTGACAGAGACAAACAAAGCCCTGCAAAATGCAGAATATTTATTTCTCAAGTAAATAAGTAAGTAAATTCATATTAATTATTTTCTCCATGTTAAAGCAGAAATCCAGTAGTATAGAGGAACTTCAAGAAAATTTGGTCTGTGTGGTCAAAACCACAAGGGTCTTAGGGAAGATGTCAGCCTAGGCATCCTGTTGGTGGGTGCCACATCCAGATACTTATGGATTTTGCAGTTAGACTCAGGTTCACATTTGAGATCAGCCATTTATGGTCTTTTGTAGGGACATGAAGGGCACAGCACCAGCCAGCTTCTCCCTTTGAAATCTTTCTGATCTGTGAACCCTGACCTTCTGGATTCTGGCTCAAGAAACAAGGGTATCTAAAGACAGAAGAAGAAGGAACTCCTCTGAAGCACTAACTCTCATGGGTCACCTGGGTCTACTTGCTTGACACATGGCGTTGAAGATCAAACTTTAGTCTGGGTCTTGTTTAGGATTCTAAGGGCATCCCTTACATTCTCAGCCAGTGAGGTGAGGACCAAGGACCCCTTTAGTGAACCACCATTGCCTTATGGATATTGTGTAAGGATCAAAAGACCTTGTTCCTGAACTGCTGTTTTTCCAAATGCAGAGGCTGCTGTGCCAAGCTGCTTTAGGCACCTCCATTGCCCAAACTACTGCTTACATGAGAAACTTGAGTTCTTGGGCCTGTCTCTGATTTTAAGCAGAAAACTCATAGCTCACAGGTTTGGAAGAAAATATACCAGAGATAGTGGTACCTGAAATCAGTATGGAAAGAAAAGGCTCATCTTTTTCTATAAGCCTAAAAGTGAACAAGAGAGAGACAATAATTAAACAGACCTCCTTAGTTTTGAGTTGGGAACACCTTTTGGCTAAAATCACAAATGGGCTCCTATTCTTGCCCTGTTGATTGAGCAAGCCTCAACATGTAGAAGCTAAGGGGATGTCCCAGCATCCACGAAAAGGCCCTGAAACTCTAAATATTCGTTACACAACCCAAGATGGAGGACAAACGTCAGTGGAGCAGAACTTGAGGATTCACTTCCTACAAATCACGCGTTGGATTCCCTTCTTTGTCAAGTGAACAGGCACTTTTAAAAGTCACAATGACACATGTGGTAGGTTCTTAGTTGCTTAAACATAGCTGGGGGTTTGACTAACCACGGGAAAGCTGGCGTGAGATCAACCCCTCCCCTCCTGTGTCTTGTTCAGTGTCTCAGGGTGGTCCCTAGCTTAGTTCCAGAGAGGCAGGTCTATGTAAGTTCCCTGTTGCCAAGTGACAAGACTCATTTGGTACCAGTCATGGGCAGTAACCAGAGTGGGTAAGCAGAAAAATGTAGCCCCAAGGACTAGAGGCAGCCTCTGCAGCCATATGCTTGCAGCCATTTGCACGCAGCCTCATGCTCCAGCTTTGTTGCTCAGGATCCAGAGAGGCATGTGGAAGACAGATGCTGTTTGTAGTCAGCACTGAACAAACTCAAAGAAACAGACTGATGTGTAGAACAGTCAGGGACAAAAACAGTAATAAATCCAAACAGCAGGAATTACCTTAGCTCTGCGATTACATGTTTCTTTGTGTCTGTGGTTTACTTCTGAAGCCCTCTTCCTCTTAAGGGCTGACTGGTGTTAAGAAACCAGTCAGTTCTGGGTCACTTTAACCTTGTTGGTGTCAATTTGAGCAACATCAGTGCTAGGCTCTGTATCAGTTATTAGAGAGAATGGTCACACCATTTCTGTTAGGTGTTAGAGCCTAGGTGGTGAGAGCCATATGCATCCATTCCAAATAGCCACTCCACCAACTTCCCTGCCCTGCCCTCCTCTCCCCTGCTCTTCCCTCTCCTCCCCTCTCCTCTCCTCCTTCCCCTCCCAGACTTGCTGCGTAGGTATTTTAGGTGAGTGGTACATGCTTGCTGAGCTAAAGGTGAAAGCTTTTGCCTTTGTTGCTTTGAGTCCCCTTCTGCCGCTGTTGCTGGAGTAATGTGTTCTTTTTTGTGTGTGATTCTGCTCTTCTTCTAAGTATGACAATAGTGCATTGTGAAGACCTTCTGCATATGTTGGTCCTAGGCTTGGTGTTAGAGAGCTAATCCGAGGAGCCATGATGTGAATAGAGAGCACCCAGAGAGACCAGGTTACTACTGTTAATGTCCTGCCGTGGCTCCTCTCAGATCCCATCAGCACCTGCTCACATCAGCAGACCCTTCAGTCATCCCTCTTCAGGGGCTCTTCGAATCCCAGAATTCATTCATTTGGGAAAAAAAAAACCAAAAAACCAAAACAAAACAAAACAGAACAAAACAAAACAAAAAAAAGCTTGAAAATAATGGCAGTATTTTGTCACATGATTGTTTCCCCTTCAATCAATATTCCAGCTTCTGGTGTGCCTTTTTGCTTTGCTTTCCCTCATGGTAGCCTCTTGTGAACAACTTTGGTGACTTGGAGTTGTTCAGCAAATGTCTTCTGGTGTATCTGTCAGGCAAGATGAATGTTAGGGAAGTGTGGGCTGAGTGCTGGGAGAAAGTATGCTGAGTGAAAGGAGGGAATTCGCGGCCTGCTTTTCATTTCCAGCAGGAATTGCTATACCCTAGCTGTCACCAGGACACCCCAGTGCCGCCATCTTCCAAACAGCAGCAGCAATAACCACCACCCCATAAAGAGGAACCCCAAAACAAAAACAAACAATGAAATGGCAAGATGGAGCTTTGGATTTATGCACGTCTTGTCTTGCTAGGCTTAGAGAACAGAGAGTCTTGTAGGATCTAGAGTGTTATAATCCCACAGATACAGACTCCCTGCAACTCTGTGCTTGAGAGTCATTTATAATGTGCTGCCAAC